>CM053785.1:817056575-817596575 GCA_028749045.1 Cupressus sempervirens
TTATCAAAATGCTTTTCCTCCACACAACAACCAAAATCTTGGAAAAGAACCTATCGAAAACAACACCAACAACCGCCAGCCAAACCAATAGCATGGGAAGAACAATGACCACACTTCATCCTATATAGACTATGGTAGCCTTATAGGTTGTATATCTGAGAAAGAGCCTTCAGTCAATGTTATCAATATTCGAGGACCAGACAATGAGTGTGTGGTCACCACTCGAAGAGCGCAATTTAACATCGCAGGCCCACCAGTTTCATCAACACCATCAGCTCCATCAAAAAGCCGGTACAATATCTTGGAACACCTTGGGAACATGCCAGCCCAAATATCCATTTTAGACCTTCTCCACACTAGTCCTATGTACAAAGACATCCTTGATAGTGCTCTCATAGAATCCCGTGTCCCTTCTGATATCAATGCTACTGATTTTTGTAATCTTGTTGGACACCTTTCATCCTCATGTGCCCTATCTTTCAAACCCACCGACATACCCGCGGTTGAGCCAGATCACACCCTTCCACTTCGCATAGCCATCATGGTATCCAATTTTGCCGTGAAAAGAGTAATGATAGATAATGGATCAGCCTTGAACATTTGCACCCTAAAATTCATAAAACAAGCTGGGTATACTGAGGCAGGTATGATCAGTGAGGTTATCACCATCAAAGCTTATGACAACTTGGAAAGGACCACAGAAGGGACTATTTTGCTACCAATCAAGGTTGGGCCAGTCATTCAAGAGACAGTTTGCCATGTTATTGATCTAAACCTACCATTTAACATCCTCCTCGGTCGCCCATGGATTCATGCTATGAAGGCCGTTCCATCCACCTACCATCAGTGCATCAAATTTCTGCATCAAGGCACTGAGGTAACCATCCATGCCGATCCAGAACCCTTTGCTTACTGCAATGCAGTTGAAGCTTCATATACAAACCATTGCCCTGGAATAGACATCGGCACAGCCATCGCCAGCTCATCCCACACTTGTAATGACGCAGAAACCATCCTTGCCTCTACCCTATCTACTGTAAAGATCAACAACAAAGGATGTGGAGAATATAGTCTATCAGATGCATTTGCTGTCGGAGCAATCCCACTTGATCCACATACCCATGGATGGCCAACATATCACAAAGCTAAGGAGATTCCACCTCCTCGATACAAACAGTTTGGCCCAACCACCTTCGTGTCCTCAAAAACCCCTCTTCATGAGGAGCTCACTCCAGATATCAACAATTGGCTACATAAGGATGCACCTCCAAGAAATCAAGCACGCCTTGATCACTTCAGCCAAAAGTATCCCCAACAACATAAGCTCATCAGTAAAAAATGGAACTATCAAGGAGGTGGACTAGGACCAGAAGAAAGGGGCATGCAATGTCCCATCGAAGCACATGATTGGGAAATAAAGTTAGGTCTTGGCTTTGGCATACCCACAACTGGGGGCACCAACGAGAATGGTCACGCTTTTTTGAACATCCACCGTGACCTTGTTGAAATCGAAGACATTCCTGAGGAAGTTGAAAAAAGAGCCTACAACGATATCCTAGACCAAATCTTCCTAGGAGACTCTGTTCTCCGAGAACTATCCATCCATCTCATTGACCTACCACTTGCTCATCCACAACTCATAGATTGGGACCAACCAAGTGTCATACATATTGATGAGTTCGCATCAGAGGAAGCACTTCTAAGATTCATGGGAGCTGAAACTCCTCATAAGAAGACAAAGCCAGATTCTGCCTACATCTACAAGCTAGATCCCAAGGGGTATTTTGGAGAAAATCCCCAACCTAGTTTTGATACACCCAAAACTGGAACTAAGGTAAATCTGGGACTAGCTAAGGCAGCGAAGAGAACCCCTCAGCAAGAAAATCTAGAGCCACAAGAAGAACATGAGGATTTAGTATTGCCTCCTCAAGATAATCGACCAGAGGTGTCTTCTATTCTAATAGAGGATACTAGAGAAGTCAACATTGGTTCTTCAGAGATCCCTAGAATTGTTCACATTGCTGCATCCCTATCACAAGACCAAGCTGACCTCCTCTTTGAGGTTTTATGAGAGAACATTGGCCGATTTGCATGGTCATATCAGGACATGCCAGGACTCGATCTAAAGCTTGTAGTTCATTATCTTGCAGTTGATCCAAAGATCAAGCCCGTCAGACAAAAGCTTAGGAAAATGCACCCCAAGGTGGCATTACTAGTCAAAGCTAAACTAGAAAGAATGTTAGCTGCTAAGGTTATCCGACCTATCGACTACTCAGAATGGATCTCCAACATGGTCCCTGTCACTAAGCCTTCCGGTGAGATCAGAATCTATACTGATTTTAGAGATCTTAACAAAGCTTGTCCAAAGGATGATTTTCCCTTGCCCAACATAGATATGATTGTAGATCTTATAGCTGGACATGAAATCCTGTCCCTTATGGATGGATTTTTTGGGTATAATCAGATCAAGATTGCAGAAGAGGACCAGCATAAGACAACATTCACTACCCCTTGGGGAACCTTTTGCTACACCATGATGCCTTTTGGCCTAAATAATGCTGGGGCTACCTATCAAAGAGCTATGACAGCCATTTTCCATGATCTTATCCATAGCATTTTGGAGGATTATGTGGACGATATCCTAGTCAAATCTCACACCTTCATGGATCATCTTGCTGACTTGGAGAAAGTCTTTGATAGGTTGGCCCAATATCATCTCATGCTAAATCCCAAGAAGTGTGTCTTTGGGGTCACATCTGGCAAGCTTCTAGGCTTCATAGTTTCTAAACGAGGTATAGAGATCGACCCCAAAAAGGTCAAGGCTATCTTAAACATGCCTCCTCCCCAGACACTGTGACAGCTTCGCTCTCTTCAGGGAAAACTTCAATCTGTCCGGCGCTTCATGTCCCAACTTGTAGATAAGTGTACACCGTTTTCACACTTGCTAAAGAAGAATGAGAACTTCAAGTGGGATCTTTTATGTCAGCGCAGCTTCGATCAGCTCAAGCAGTATCTCACCAATCCCCCTATCTTGGTTCCACCAGTTCCTGGTCGTCCCTTGATCTTGTATATATCAGCAACACCTACTGCTCTAGGGGCACTTCTAGCACAACATGATGATTATAGCAGAGAGAGAGCCATCTACTATATCAGTAGAACCCTAGTTGGTTATGAAATCAATTACACTCCTATGGAAAAAGCTTGTTTGGCAGTTGTTTTCTCAACTCAAAAGCTTCGCCACTACATGCTAAGTCATACCATCCAACTAGTCTCCAAGATTGACCCTCTCAAGTATATGCTCTCTAGAACAGCACTTACAGGCTGTTTGGCCAAATGGGTTATGCTACTAAGTGAGTTTGACATCCAGTATGTGGACAGAAAGGCAATCAAAGGGCAAGCTATAGCAGATCACCTAGCTGATGCACCTCTAGTAGATGCATATCCTTTGCTCACAGAATTTCCAGATGAGCATATTTGCCTAATTGAAGAACAGCCCCCATGGAAGCTTTATTTTGATGGCTCATACACCTCTCATGGATCAGGGGCAGGAATATTATTAGTTACACCTCAAGGAGATTACATTCCAAAAGCCTTCAAGCTACAATTCCCTAGCACCAACAATATAGCAGAATATGAAGCTCTTGTAGCAGGATTAAAGATAGCTGCAGAATGGAATATCACCGAGTTACAAGTCTTTGGTGATTCCCAACTCATCATCAAACAAGTCTTAAATGAATATCAAACCAAAGATGAAAAGCTATTACCCTACAAAGAGCTAGTTGATCAGCTGACCCAGCATTTTACAAAGCTTCAGTTTACACAAGTGCCTCGAATGCAGAACAAGGCAGCAGATGCCATGGCCACTATCGGCTCGCTCTTGGAAATTCCCCAAGAAGCTACACAATATGAGTTTTTAGTTGAGCAGCTCCTCACACCTGCCTATGCGAATGAGGATTCAAACCGTGTTTGTATCTTGGTTGGTCCCCAATCCCCTTGGTACCATGAAATTCATGCTTACCTTAACGATGGTATCATATCCCCTCACCTCACACATACCCAACGCCAGAACCTCATCCAAAAATCATCCCGCTATGTTATCATAGCCAATACCCTATATCGTCGGGGTTATCACGATACTCTCTCTCGATGTTTAGATGAAAATGAGGCCGCGATGGCATTAAAAGAAGTACATTTTGGACTGTGCGGTGCCCACACGAGTGGTATTTTCCTAGCATGACAAATCCTTAGAGCAGGCTACTATTGGCCTACCATTGAAGAAGACTCTTGTGACTTTGTCAAAAAGTGTCTCCCATGTCAGCAGCATGCAAATCTTGTGCACGCTCCAGCACAGGATCTACAGCCTATTGCACCACCTTAGCCTTTCACTTGTTGGGGCCTTGATCTAGTTGGAACTATCACCCCTCTCTCATTTGATGGACATAAATGGATAATAACAGCTACAGACTATTTCACTAAGTGGGTGGAAGCAGTCCCCCTAGTCTCAGCTACAGGAGTTCAAGTCTCCAAGTTCATCTTGTACCACATTGTTTGCCGCTTCGGCATCCCATCCACCATCTTCACTGACCATGGAGGTAATTTTGAAAATCTCAACATGGAAGAATTATGAACTTCCCTCCGCATCCATCACCACTTTTCTAGCCCATATTTCCCACAAGGTAACGGCCAGGTAGAGACAACTAATAAAACCCTCCTCAAAATCCTAAAGAAAGTTGTCAATGATTCCGGCCGTGATTGGCACCTTCAAATAAATCCGGCTCTATGGGCCTATCGAACTTCCTTCCGTACATCCACAGGCACAACTCCATACTCCCTAGTCTATGGTGCCGAAGCGGTATTACCTATAGAAGTTGAACTTCCCTCACTACGCATATCTTTGTGAGGGAAAATCTCAGATGAAGAATATAGAGTAGCTCGACTCACACAGCTAGATCTCTTAGACGAGAAGAGACAACAAGCCTATTACCATCTCACAGTCTATCAAACTCGTCTCAAAAGGAATTTCAACAAGAAGGTGCTCCCACGACACTTTCAGCCAGGTGACATGGTCCTCAAAGAAAATATGAAAGTCCAAGTAGATCGAGAAAAGAAAGGCAAGTTTGAACCTACATGGCTTGGTCCCTATGTGGTTACTGCTTCCTTTGGCTCCAGAGCCTATCAATTATCTACACTAGAAGGAGAACTCTTGAATGATCCCACTAACATCATTCACCTCAAGAAGTTCTATGCTTGAAGATCCTTGGTATACCCAGCTTTTGAAAAAATACAAAAAAAATAGTAAAGAGAAATAAGCATCGAATGGTGAAAACTTGGCAATTCAAGCGCCTTGGATAGGTACCTTGGTAAAAACCTGGTAATTCAGGTGCCTTGTGTGCTAAAGACTAATCTATTATCTATCACTATCCTATCCCTCATCCATCCACCCACCATCCCATAAAACACCTACTTGTTCCCTTGGTGTTCCAATCAAATATCCAAAATCTGATGGAGCTTGTCAATACCTCCTGTACAGCTTGTAAATCTTGTACCAAAGCTTGTATTATACCTTGTAACTCTTGTACCATACCTTGTATATATCCAAATCTTGTCCAAAGCTTGTACCATATTCTAGCTTGTAAATAATCTTGTACCCTAGCCCGTATCCTATCACATGCACACACAGAATCCCATTTTCCTTAAGCTTTTCACAAACCATCTACCTGTCCACCTATCAACTATTATAGACATCCCATCCTTCACAAAAATTTCCATCTCACAAAAAACCAAAACATGAACAAACTTGTACATTTGTAACATATCTTGGTCTGTCAGCTTATACATCCTCTTTAGCTTAGTATCATTTTATCTATCCGACTTTCATGTTAGTTCATCCTTGGTCAACATCTTGCACACATTGCACACCTTGGTTAGATATTCCAATGCATCCTTTAGCTAGATCTCCTATCACCAAAGTGTTATCCTTCTTAGTTCAGCTTGCCAGACACATCACTCATCCAGATCCATTAGCTTAGGTTCTCTCTGATAGATTTTTGCAAGATATAGCTTTCCTCATGTCTGATCTTGGTCCGTTAGTACCTCGTCTTACCCATCTCGTTGGCAAATAGTTCTCTTTTGGATTTTCACTTTCTTTTGATTTGGGATCTTCCCTTTTGGGTCTTGAAATATCTTTTCCAAGCAATCTCCTTGTTCCCTCCTCAAGGTTGCCATGATCTTCCATATCATGGTATGCTGCGAATGGGGCAATTAGAGCATAAGGTCTTGATCAGGCCTTTTGCTTGTTTTCTTTTTCTGCTTGTGGGTTACCTAGTGTCATTTCCACGCTGCCTCCTCTGGGATTCATGTGTGATATTGGGGCAATCCTTGTGTGTTTTTTTTGAGTCAGTTCGTCAGTCCTCTGGACAGTTGGTGAAAAGGCCTTGATGTTCTTGGTAACCTTGGCAATTAACCAACAGTCCTATAGCAAATCTAGTGCTCAACTACATGGTGGTACTTCTCTTTGAAGTATCCCCCCGCTCAAAAAGCTTCAATGGATTCTTTTTATAGCGCTCCGGTCCTCCATCTCCCCCCCCCCCCCCCAATCTTGGAAAGTCTTAAGCTTGCTTTACTATTGTGCCTCTGATTTCCCTTTATCATTCTCCCGTAGTGAGATTTTGAGCTAATTCAGCCCCTTCTCTTCGCCAACCAGCATCTCAGCTCATCTCAATTTCTTGTACTTTTCAAGAAGTCGTCAAGCCTCATTTCTCTCCCTGCTGCCTTCTTGAGGGGGCATCATCTAAGTCTAGTCTCTCCTCTTCTTATCCGAGACTGGGGCAACATTATTGCTAAAACATCTTCCTCATGTTGTCTTCATTCAAACTTCTTTGAAATAGTGTTGTCTCGACACTATGTCAAAGAGGGGCAAAATGTAGACACCTAAATTTGATTACACTACTTTGGTAATCTAATTTAGCCATCTCTAAAGGCATCGTTAATTAAATTCTTATTTAATTAATCCTTTGTCATCCCCTAGTTGATTAATTTAATTAATCATCTATAGTCCTAATTGATAAATCAAATAATCTATTATTTATCAATTAAATCCTTTTCTCCTATCTAATTCCAAAAATCCCCATTTATTAAATAAATCTATTTGATAAATGAAATCCTCAAATTCAAAAAAACCCTAACCTATCTCTAATCCTCCATTTAGCCTAATCCACCCCATCCACCCATACTAACCAAGCTTAGCCACTAACTCACCCACCCTCATTAATGCCATCCACTTGCACATCTCTAACATCCCTAATCTAATCCTAAACCCAAGCCTATTCCACCCCCTAATGTTGTCACATTCCTTAAACAAGTTTAAGACTTTCCTAATCCAAACCAAAGTCTCCCCTCAAAAAAACCCAACCACTAAGTCATGAGTGCTCTTACAAAACATAAAGACTCTTACAAGCCCACTCATGACTCTTACACCCATCTCCACACTCTTCCCTCTTCCACACTCATTCCTCTTACATCCCTCTTACATACTCAACCCCACTCATCATGCCCTTAACCAACCCTTAACCCTACCCTCTCACACTCATCCTCCTTGTGACAAGTGTCACCTTCCCATTGGTGCTAAACAAGCACAATCCGTGTGCTCCCCTTTGAGTGTATCTTAGCCCTCCTTAAGCCTTCATCCATCCTTGCATCTAAGCCCTCCATCCCTCTACCCCTTAGCCTATAAATTGAATCCCATCCCAAGCCATTTCATCAACAATCTTTGAGCTAAAGTTACCATGCTATTTTGAGAACCAAAGCCATCAACCATACTCTTATAATGCCAAATTGAGAGCTCACAAAGCTACCAATTTGCCATTACCCATCTCCATTGAAGCAGCTTTTGAGCATCTTGAGCATACATCCACAGCAAAAGGACACATCTACAGAATCAAGAAAGCATGGAGTGTTTTCTCTTGTGAGGTTTGCACTTCTTATTTTCTTTCTTAGTCTAAGAATATATGTGAATTTAGTTTTTGGTTTGTGAATGTTTACTTTATTTGTTAATGTTCTTTGCATACTGATTCTGGTTCTACAAGGATGACCCTACTCTGTATTGTAAAAGAATAGAAGACTATTGTATACATCTTAAGAAGATTTTTGTGAGTGACTTGGGTTATGGTGTCTCTCTTAACCCAAGTAAATGTGTGTTTGGGGTGATTGAAGGTAAGCTCTTAGGTCATATACTATCCAAGGAAGGGGTTAGGATAAACCCTAAAAGGGTTGCTGCTATAGATAAGATTCCTAAACCAAAAAATGTAAAGGGGATTCAAGATTTCTTTGGACAGGTCAACTTTTTAAGATGATTTATACCCAACTTTGCAAAGATTAGTAGACCAATATCCAAAATGCTCAAGATAAGATAATAAATCCAATGGGATAGGGAACTAGCAACTCCATTCCAAAATATTAAGGATGCAATTAAAAATGCCCCTATATTTAGGACACTTGATTACAATAAGCCTATGCACATATTCTCTTTTTCCACTTTCCATATAGTTGCAACAATGTTACTTTAGAAAAATAAGGAACTTTTTGAACAACCTACAACCTTTTTTAGTAAGTCTCTTCAGATAGTAGAGCTAAAATATGATATAAATGAGAAATAGGCATATGTTCTAGTAAAGGCAGTGAAAGATTTTAGGTGTTACTTTGTAGCAGTAATAATTGTATATTTTGTATCCAGTGCTACTATTAAAGATATTTCCTCTCAACAAGAGATGTTAGGAAGAAGCTGTAGGTGGATTAAGCAAATTCAGGAGGTTAACATTGATATTCAAATCACCAAACTTGTTAGAGGCCAGGGATTGGCTAAGTTGATGGCACAATCCAATTTGGATGCAAATCAGATAAATCAAGTGGACGGTGATCTCAAGCCATATATATATGACATGGATTCTTGTGAATGGTATATAGATGTTATTCATTATCTACAATATATATGTGCTCCACCTACAATGAGTGACAATGAGAAACAAGCACTAAGACTTCAAGCCATCAAATACATATTTTTTAATGGTAGGCTATGGTGGAGAAGTGCATAAGTTATTCTTCTGAAGTGTGTAGACCAAGAGAATTCAGTTAAAATTTTGATTGAGATGTATAGTGGCATATGTGGAGGTCACTACATTGAAAAACCACAGCTCATAAGGTGATAAGTTTGGGTTTTTGGTGGCCTACCTTATTTTGGGATGCTCATGTGTTGGTAAAGAAGTGTGATTATTATCAAAGATTTGCTAGTAAATTGAAGTTTTTTGGAAACTTACCTTTGAAGCTAGTGGAAGTACAAGTACCAATTTAATAGTGGGGTATAGACTTCATAGGTGAGATAACCAACAAATCTAGTGGTGGACATTATTGGATCTTAATGGATACATATTATTTTACAAAGTGGGTGGAAGTTATAACTACTAGAAGGTCAACTAGCAAAGTGATAAATGATTTCCTTTTGAAAAACAACATTACTAGGTTTAAATACCCTTGGAAAATTGTCACTGATAATTCTATGTGTTTTAGACTAGATGAATATATTTGGTTTTGTGATAGGCATGGAATAACCAAGTCAACCTCCTCTCCATATCACCCGCAAGGGAATGGACATGTAGAATCAAGAAATAAAATTATCTTAAAAATCATCAAAAGGGTTTTAGATGAGACCAAGAAAACATGAGATTCTAAGTTTCCTTTAACAATATGGGAAAATTGAGTAACATTGAAGAAAGAAATTGGCTCCGCCCCTTTTAATCTACTATATGAAATTCATGCAAGGTTGCCATCAAATAATCTGATTGGGATGTACAAGTTCATTTAGAAATATGAGGATGACATCAGTGATGATATGTAGGATAGAATTAATGATATAATTGAACTATATACAACTAGAAGAGAAGCCTCAACCCAAATGCCAAGCTATAGTTGCAATTGAAAAACTTATATGATAGAAAGTCTATACACACAAAATTTGAACCAGATGATTTGTTCTTTGGAATGCAAGATTGGAAGACAAAAGTAAAACATGAGAATTTTGATCCTATTTGGTTGGGTCCATATCTTATTCACGGTAACTGGGGAAAGGACTCATATATCATTAAGTAACTTTCTAGTGATCTTATTGAACTATTAGTACATAGATAGTTTTTGAAGATTTATGTTAGAAGTATTTTTTTTTTCATGGATAGTAGGTTAGGTTTGTGCATACTATAGATTCTATGTATGTAATACCCCAAAATTGGCTCAGTGCCATGATCACCAATTCTGGTCTATTTGAATCAATCCTCAGTCATATGTCACTAGGAAATTCTTATTCTACTACTCACTACTTGATTTTATTGTCAAATGCAGAAAACCCTAAATCTGCATTCATTATACTCTTTATTGAATTCCTAAAGTATTGACTCATATTAGTCGCATTAAACCTATTGATTAAGATTTAATTTAATTTGAAGTATTTATACTTTAATTAAATTAAATTATTTCCTAAGGCTAATGTACTAGGGAATTAAAATATTTAATTTAATAATTATGCCTACTTTAATTAATTGAATAAGAATATTCAATTAAATGAAAAAGGCAGTTATGAGGTCATGTCTCACTTATTAAATTAAATAATATTTACAAAATCTTCTCTTCAGTTTGAAAAGGGATACTCTTTAGTTAACAAAAATTAGAAAAGGAATGAAATCCATTAATTCCTTATTTCACTCATGGAAAGCTCAGTTAACTCCCCTTTCTTAAGGAAGTTTCCATTCTAACTGAATCTCCTCTTGATCTCAACTGTTCATCTAAATTGATCTCGATTGTTGATGGATTAATTGAATTCTATTTAAGAGACTCTTAATTCCTCATTATAGAGGTTGGATTTTGATGATATTGAATTGTTGTCAAATTGCAGACTCAATCTTGTCATAGCTTTTTCATTGTTTTAGCTTTAACATCATTTAGCTTTAATATGCATACATATAGTCTAGCTTATTTTATATGTTCTTAGATTAAATGCATATTTCATCTTAGATTACTTGCACACTCATATAGACTTAATTGCATTTAAATCCTTTGTTCTAGAATAGTCTGGTTGTCTGCACCTAAAATCTAAGAGTATAAATAGGCAAAATCTTTCTAGATAGAAGGCAATAGGTCAGCTTGCAGGACTCTTGTTGGGTGAACAATCTCATGTTTATTCCAAGACGAATCTACATACAAGGACTATTTTGAAGTGTGTGTGTGTGAACTTTGAGGCCACATTCCACATATACATTTATGGAGCCCACTATGGGGCTCATAAAGATAGTTTTCTAGCCTCATTTTTTTAATTTTTTGTCATTTTTATCATTCTGTTCATACTGTTCTTTATAGTTTCTTGAATCCTTGTGTAAGAAATTTTATTTCTGCACAAAGATTTGAGGGTCTCACCTAAATCTCTACACTTTCTCATGCGAAAAAGTGCGCTATTGTGCGAGTCTTCGTGCGGAACCTCATTTTCTCGCGTGGGTTAGTGAAAGACTTCACGTGGGCTAAGAGGGTGTCTAGAATTTTTGTTGACTCTAGTACTAGGAACAATATCTTGGAGATAATTGACCATGTTAGGGATTTAAACATGGACAATATCACAAAGATTGATTACAATATCTATTATGTAGATATGAGACCCTCTAACCTAGAGAGTGAGGCCTATAATGCAAATTTATGTATCAAGGCCCTAACCAAAAGAGCCCAAGAACTGAAAAAAGAAGAATTATGTGTTTTATGAACATTTGGCATAGGTTTGACCTTAATAGGAATTTGTGACTTCTATCATCGTCTCTATCAAGGGAGAAGGTTCTAGCTCTACCCAAGTTCTTCATAAAGTAGAATTTTTTTAATCAATTCAAAGATGGCATCAACAAAGTGCCAATATTAGCCAAGTATGTTGAAGAAATTATGGATCAAGGTATGGAATACCTAATCACCCTCAAGAGCCTGTACATTAGTATCACTAATCAAAGGAAATCTTTGTTCTAAGAACTAAAAATGACAAGATATGAATGGAGTACTTTATATGATCTAGTGAAAACTATGGAGAGCATAATAATGTTGAAACCTATAGTGTAATGTCTACCCCTAGTTTAGTTTTATCTTTCTTGTAGGCTTCTAGGAATAAGAATAAGTCTAGGGGGAGTGGATGTAATGCCTCATTAGAAATAGAAATTACTAAGAAGGGGGGGGGGGGGGGGGGGGGCGTGGGGGGGGGGGGGGGGGGGGGTGAATCACTAATCTACAAACTTTAGTTGCCAACATGATATTGTTTATTACTTTAAACCATACATGAAAAAGTAAATAAGTAATGTTGAATAGTAATAGTAACCATGCATAAAGATAACTCATAACATCATATTTTGTTAACTAGGGAAACTCTGGCCAAGGGAAAACCCCGGTGGGGATGATACCCACTAGATAATATAATGATATATAAGATCCTTGTTAGAGGATGGACCGTGTTAGGAGTCAATGAGAAAATTCAGTATAGAGAGTCCCTATTAGGAGACTTTGAATCCTTGTTAGGAGATTCCAACCATATTAGAAGTTGTGCCAACCCTATTAGGATTTGTAGTACAATAGATGTAAGATGAGCCCATTGCCCAAACATGCAGATCCAATTACAAGAAGAGCTCATTGCCTAAACAAGTAATTAGACTTTTGGTAAATACGTACTATAACTTCTCTCTTGACTAATCTCTAATCTTCAACTGGATCTCGGATCACAAAAATAGCTTCTCAAACTTTGCATATATCACTTTCACAAAAATTTGCATACAATTGCCTGATACAACATATCACAACTATTACATTTGAATTTGCAAGATGTCCTTTGGATAAACACTATGTCTTTTCATAAAATTATTTGTAGGTCACCTAAGACCACAATATACTTTTTCAACCTAGAGTAAACATGTAGGATGTCAGCCCTACTTGGTCAAGTAATTATTTTGTAAACAAAATAATTCCTTTTCTTTAATTCTATTGCCCTATTTCACTGGTAAAACATGAATATTTTTTTTTGTACTGATGTCTGAGGTTATACACATCATCATCAACATATATATTATCTCCATCTAACTTCTCTAGTCATAATATGACATTAGCAACAAGTTGCATACAAAATAATACACTATTGTAAACTAAATTCATACTTAGACAATTTTTTGAGTACCAAGAGTTGAGTATCTTTATTTTTGAGGTTTCTTGTAACCATGTACATCATGTGTTCCCATAAATGCCAAAAATTACATATCTTCATTAGTCAATTGTCAACATACCTACCCCTAGTTGACTTTTCTTGTCGTATTGTCAGATTCATTTGGGCCTTTTTTTTTTTATTGTGTTTTATGATTATTAGTACTTGGTTATTGGATTAGATTAAATGTATTTCATACTCAATTTATATATGTGATGGTTTACTAAGTTATTTCAATTATTTTAGGATTATTTCGATGATGATATATATGTTCATTTAATCACTTTCAGTTATTTCATGATGTTAGAGGAATGATTTATATGCAGTTCTATGGTTACTTACCCCATACTTGCATGTGTATGGTGTACTTGTCTGTTTTATTTTATGATTGACATTTGTGATGTGGTTGAGGAAGGGAGTCTTAGTCACTTGCTAGTCAGGATCTATATGATGTACCACTCCCCACCATTATCTATTTCATTTAGAATATATGAGCATGTACGTGCATGGATTTTATGCAAATTATAGGTACCAGGCATCAACTTCCCTAAATTGCCAAGAAAAGCATACCCTATCATAGTATTTCAATAGTATAACTAGAAATATAACTCTTGAGTCCAAATCCTAACCTAAGCCAATTGTCCTAGAAAATAGGATAGTATCTAAGTTAGTTTCACCCTTCCGAATTTTTCAACTGACATGAATTTGTGATTTTGACCCTGGAGTTTGCTTTGGTATTCTGTACTTTATGATGAATTTTCGTATTTAGTCTTGTGGGTCTTGATGATTTTCTATTATAATTAAATCAAATTGAAAGATAATTAATGATTTGATTTAATGGAAATCTTATTAAGGTAATTCAATATTTAATTATATTTAATTAATTAAATTAAAGAATTAAATTTAAAGATTTTATTAAAGTTCTAATTTTGGCATTTTATATTTATTTAATTTAATAATAATTTATTGAGGAGTTTTATTTTAATAATAAATTATAAGTAATATTATAAGTTAAATTAATAAACATTATATTAAAAATGTCTCGAGAATTATTAAAGAGAGAGAAAAAATTATTTAATAAAGATATTTTAATTAATGGCATAAAGGTTGTGCATGAAATTAAAATATAATAATAGTTAAAGATCAATGACTCTTCTTGCGTGATTGCACAATCGAAGCCCTAAATTTAAGGGAGAACTCTTTATCAAAGATCTAGAGCTCATTTTGCAATAACTGATGTTTGGAGGAGCTGATTTTTTGAGAAGAGCGTTTCAAAGGAAAAAAGGAAATTGCTTGCAGGTTCTACATGCTCATTGTTTTAGCATTAGATCTGGGTAGGATCTTGTGGGTTTTTGTAGTAGTTGCTCATTCTTTGAATTCCTATCTTCTCCATGTCTGTTGTGTTTCTGTTATTAGAATTCCTATGGGTTGAAACCCTTGTTTTCATATTTAATGTTCTTCGCTTTATGGAGCCTTTGTAAACAATTTGATGAATTGAAACCCTTGTGTATGAATTTGATTGTTCTTCATTTTCAAAAGCATCTATGAACAAACTTAATATCTGAAACCCTGATTTGATTAGTTGGATAATTCACAGTTTGAATCAATTAAGAAATTTGTGTTTCTAGGATAGGGTTTCCATTTCGAGAAAGTTTCCATTTTTACTAGGTTTCCATTTCGGGAAAGTTTCCATTTTTAGAAGTTTTCCATTTGAAGAAAGTTTCTATTTTGGCAGGTTTCCATTTTGGGAAAAAATTATTTTTAGCATGTTTCCATTTCAAGAATGTTTCCATTTTTAGCAAGTTCCCATTTTAGGCATGTTTCCATTTTTAGCAAATTTCCATTTTGGGAAAGTGCTTCCAAAGTTTAATAAATTCAAAATTATTAGTGATGTTGACTGGAGGATGGCATTGTGCATGGTCTCGATGAGGGCTGGGGTTCGCGTGACCTAGCTTCTTCATTTTGCTTCCTGCCTGCGTCTGCTGGTCGTGGTTAGTCTATGCTCATGGGGGGTTCTTTTCTTTTCTCAGGGGTGCATAGATTGACTAGAGGGTCCAATCCTTGTTTGGCTATGGGAAGATGATTTTTACCTACATTTTTGTTGTGCTCGACATTTTCTTGGTAGGTGGTGTTTTGGGATCTGAGATTGTGGGTTTCTTACTCCATCTCTCTCTACTAGTGGGGTTGTGTTATTTGTCCCATGGTGAATCGGGGTTTTTTTTTGACTCAAATTTCCTCTGAAAAGTTGGAGATGGTAGATCTTTCTTCTTCATTACATGTCATTGTTGAAGATCAAATAAGTAAACCCCTCTCTAGAGATGGGGTCTCCTCCTCAAAAGGGATGCCTCAAATAAAAAAAGTTAATGGATGTTTGGAAAGATTTGAGGATCAAACTATTTTGGCTATTCAACCTGACTAGGTTTCAGAGGATGCTGAATGCTGGGATAATCATGCCCTTACTTACAAATTTTTGGGCCTTTGTCTTTCTCTACCCATGTTGGATTCTTGGGCTCATCGGGTTTGGAATCCCAAAGGTGATATGGAGATTATTTTGGCAGCGAATAACTATTCTCTAGTTTTCTTCTCGTGCATGTTGGATAGGAATATGGTTTTTGAAGGAGGCCCTTATTTCTTTAACCAAGTGGGGCTCTTCATCAAGCCTTGGCACATGGGCTTCAACTCCACTAAAGAAATCCCCTCGTGGGTACCTGTGTGGGTTCATTTGCCAAGGCTTCCTTTGGAATTTTGGAGGGAAGATATTCTTCACTCAATTTCATTGCTTCTTGGAAAACTTGTGGAAGTGGCTACGCAAACTCAAGATCATAAGGTAATTTCTTATGCTTTTATTTGTGTAGAAGTTGTTTAAATAATCTGTTACCAGATGCTATGGAAATATGCATGGGGTCTTCTTCTTGGATCCAATAGTTGGATTATGAGAACCTCCCTTTTAGGTGTCAAAATTGTCATGAATATGGTCATTTACCCCACAAATGTCCTAGATTTAAACCCTTCCTCTTGGTTACCTTTGGACCTCCTAGGGGGGACAAGGTGAAGGATCCTACATCTATTGAACCTGTAGATAATGAGGGCTTTACTCAGGTTAAGTCTCATCCAAAGGTAAGGGTAAGAAGAGAACCTAGTTGGATAGACACAATGATAACACTTTGAACAAATTTGATGTTCTTGAAGACTTGGTATAGGAGGAAGGTGTTCTAGTTGAGATTTCTTCTAGGGATAAGGGTCTGCATGAAGTTCAGGATGAGGATGCAAAGGAGGATTAGATATTATCTTCAGGGGACCTTCAGATTGAACAGATAGCTCTAGATCTGCCTTCTTAGGTTCAAGACACCAGGGATACCCAGGGGTCACAGGCTCTGTTAAGATCTATCATGGTGGTTCTTGATCCCCCTACTCCTAAGGGGGCCTCAAACTTGGAAAAGGGTAGCAAAGTTCCTCCTATTTTAGGCTTATAGTAGAAATTCTTTAAAAGGGGGCCTCTTGATAAATCATCATGGAGTGGTAGAAAGACTGATAAAGAGAAGGTCAAGATTATGGGGGATACTTTGGTTGAGTTTGGGTTTGTGAAACCCATTGATTCCCACTTCTCCCACCCCCATAAATGATTGTTCTATCATGGAATGTTTGGGGGTTGAACAACATCCCTAGACAAAAGGTTGTTCATAGATTAATTGATTCTCAGTCACCTGATGTGGTTTTTATTCAGGAAAGTAAGCTTACAATGGATGGTTTCACTAATTGTGCTTCGTAGATCTGGCCCCAAGGTAATTGCCAGGAGGTGGGAGCTCAGAATAGTTCAAGGGGTTGGGTTGCTTCTAGAACCTGAGGAAAGTACTCCCCTTATGGTGGATTTCTAGTCGGTTCTCTATCTCTTTGGTTGCATCTTGTTTGGTGACTGGAGAAAGGTGTCTCTTATCAAATATTTATCCTCCTATTGATCTTTCAAGTAAGTCAAATCTTTGGGCTCACATCAACTTCATCCAGGCCTTAGACACTTTTCTCCCATGGATTATGGCTGGTGATTTTAATTCTATTACCGGTTTGGATGAAAAATGAGGTGGGTTACCCAGGATGGACCCCTCTACAAATCTTCTTAGGGCTATGATTGGTTCCTTGAATCTCATTGACGTGAAGCCAACCAACGATGTCTTTACATGGAATAATAGGAGGTGTGGTGTTGAGGCTATCTCAGAAAGGCTTAATAGATTTTTGGTTTCATGCTATTGGATGAACAGTAGGTTGATCACTAGTTTAGAAATTCTTGATTGGAGAGGCTCTGATCACTAACTATCAAGCTCTATGTCACTGCTTATGGAGTCATCAAAACTCTTCTTTCAAATTTAAGTTAATGTGGTTAAGAGATCAGTCTTTATAGGATCTTATGGTGGATTGGTGGTATGAGACGATGCATGCCCATGGGACAACAATGTTTACTTTTTGTAAGAGGCTTCAACATGTAAAGTACAAGTTTAAGAAGTGAAATAAAAAATGTTTTGGGAACCTACATGCTCAAAAGATAGATACTTAGGCTAAGTTAGATAACATCACTCATTTGATTGGGGATCAAGGGTTAACCCTTGATCTAAGAAAAGTTGAGTCCTTGGCTCTTCAGGGATTAGAAGAGTGGGAGCTTTGGGAGGAGATCTTCTGGAAGCAAAAATCTTGTGTTGATTGGCTTCAGGAGGGGGACAAGAATACTGCATTCTTTCATAATTTTTTTAAGGCTCAGAGGTAGGGGAATTCTTTCTCCTCTCTGGTCTCGCCTGAAGGGGCTCAACTCTGTTCTAGTGTTGATATTTCTAGGGTTGCAGTGAATTATTTTTCAAACCTTTTTTCTAAAGAGGATCTTGTTGCCAGGGATGAGGAGAGGGCCATCTTGGATTACATTCCTCACCTAGTCTCTACTTAGATGAATGGGGCTCTCTTATGTCCTACTTTTCTACCTAAATTGGAGAAAGTGGTGTTTAACATGAAAAAAGGTAAGGCTCCTAGCCTAGATGGGTTCTTAATTGAGTTCTTTTAGGAGTTTTGGGAAATAATAAATTTTGATCTCCTTGAAGTGGTTCAGGAATCTCATAGGAATAAATAGATGCTCAAGTCCATGAATTCTACTTTTCTAGCTCTCATACCTAAGTAGGAGGGGGCCAATTAGATAGCTCAATTTAGACCTACTGCACTATGTAATGTTGTTTATAAGATCATCACCAAGTTGATTATAGAGAGACTGAAGCCTCTCCTCAATTCTCTAATCTCTCTTGAGCATGGGGGTTTTGTTGAAGGAAGACAAATTTTGGATGGTGTTGTGATTGTAATGGAAGCTATTCATTCTATGGCTAACTCTAAGGAGAAGGCTATGTTTATGAAACTTGACATGGCTAAAGCTTATGATCAAGTGAGCTAGGAATTCTTACAGAAAATTCTCTTGTTGTTTGGCTTTGCTGAGGAGTGGGTGAATTGGATTCTTAGTTGTGTGACCTCCTCTTCCTTCTTAGTTCTTGGGTGAATTGGATTTTTAGTTGTGTGACCTCCTCTTCCTTCTTAGTTCTTATTAATGTGGAACTATTAGATTCATTTAGTGCTTCTTGGGGATTTTGGTAAGGGGGCCCTTTATCTCCTTATTTATTCATTATCATGGTGGACGAACTTGGAAGATTTATTAAATCTCAGGTGGGACAGGTCTTATTCAAGGTTGGAGCTGGAACAATTATCTTCCTTCCCATTCTCACCTTCAGTTTATGGATGATACTATGTTGATGGGCATGACCAAAGTTATAGAGGCTATGAACTTCAGGAGAGCCTTATACATCTATTTGAAGGCTTCAGGTCAGTGTATTAATGATGAAAAATCCTCCATTTATTTCTTCAATACCCCTCAGCTTATCCAAATTAGGATTGCTAAGATCCTTAGATTTTAGATCAATTCTCTTCCCCTGATATACCTTGAGATCCCTTTGGCTTTGGGATCTTAGCGTAGAGAGTACTAGTATGGGATTTTGGATAAGTTTTAGAGTAAGGTTAGTCATTGGACTTATATGTGGCTATCTTCTACTGGGAGAGTGGTTCTTCTAAAGACTATGGTGCAGTCTCTCCCCATTTATAGGTGTTGTGTGCATATTCCCCCTTCCACCTTTGTAAGGGATTTTGATCCTCTATCTCAACAATTCCTTTGGTTTAGTAGCCTCCTCTCCTCAAAGTGGAGTTTAGTTAAGTGGGAGTGTGTTTGCAGGCCAAAGCATGATGGGGGCCTTAGTCTTAGGTCTATAGTGCTTGTTGTCATGGACTTGGCTACTAAGTTGTACTAGAGGTGGTGCAACAATTAGCAACAAGATTGGGCCAAGATTCTTACCCACAAGTATTTTCCTCATGTTGATAGCCTTAATGTGTCATGACTCACTTTATTGGGTATAGGCTCTTGTGTTTGGGATACCCTTAAGAAGGGCACTTAGTTGATTAAGGAGGGTCTCTTATGGATTTGTAATAGAAGCTCAGATGCTCTATTTTGGTAGGACTCTTGGGATGGTCACCCTCCCATTCTCTCTAGCTTTCCCTAGCTTTAGCCTCTTTGTCATAATTTTACTAATGTTGGCTGGTTTAAGGTGGAGTATTTTAAGATTGTCAAGTGCTTGAGTCAAGTGGAGGTGACTTGCTAGAAGGATCCTTAGGAGTGGCTTGTGGGTGGCTTTGATGTGGATCATGCTCTTATTTCTAATTCTTTGGAGAATAGGTTTTGTAGCTCCCTTAATGTGAGGGATGTTTTGGCTTGGAGTCCTAGCCCAAAAGGTAAATTTATTGTGGCTCAAGGCTATGCTATACTTGACAAGAACTTACATGGTGTAGCTGAAGTGCACTGGTGGAAGAAGGTTTGGAATAAATTTCTTGGCCCAAATGTATTTTTTTCTTATGTTTGTTGGCTAAGAAGAAATGCCTCACTTGGGAGAATTTTCGCAAATGAGGTTTTCAGGGACCTTCTGTTTGCTTCCACAATGAAGATTGTATCTCTCACTTGCTTTTTCTTTGCCCTTTTTTTAGAGAGATATGACATAGATGGTGGGAGGCTTGGAGTCATGATTTTATTCATGCTACATCTCTAATTGATTTTTTGGAAAGCTTGGTCAGACCTCTAGCCAAGACTTCTTTCTTGCAGATCACTTGGATGGTTGGGTCAATTTTCATTCTCTAAAACCTTTGGCTAGAGAGGAACCGCATAATTTTTTTTGACTCCAAATTAGGAAGTTTTCAATTATGGAAGATGATTCTTAGTAGGCTTCAGGAGACTATTTTTACAAAATGTGATATGTCTGAAAGTATAAATCCCAGTGATCAAGCTATTGTGAGGAATTTGAACCTGGGTGATAATAGTTAGAGATGCACTCTTGGAAAAAGACCTCATCATGGCAAGCAACATGTTTGTGGAGGGGCAGTGGACTCCTCCCTCCACTAGGATCTTGAAGATTAATACAGACGGTTCTTCTCAAGGGAACTCTAGTCATGTTGGTATTGGGGGTATAGGTAGAGGTAATGATGGTGGTGTGGTTTTTCTCTTCTCTATTTATAAGGGTCAACACTCTACTAATTTGATGGAGGCCCTTGATATTAAGATTGTTGTTGAGAGAGGATGCTCTTTAGGCCAGAAGTAGATCATCTATGAGTCTAATCCTTAGATTGTTGTGGATATGTTGAATAACCAAATTTTGGAGGATGTTAGTTGGCAATTAGCCTCTTTGGCTAGACAAATTCTTAGTCTTTGTAGTTCCTTGGACTCTGTCTCCTTTTGCCATATTCCTCATCAATAGAATAGAGTGGTAGATTGGTTGGCGAAGTGGGCTTTAGACTACATGGTTAGTTGGGATATTAGTGGTAGGGATGAGTTACCTTTTGAGTATCGTGGGATTATTGATCAGTTATTATTGGAAGATAGGAATATGTAGTGTGGTATGGGCCTTTGGCCTTTGCTCTAAATTTGAATCTGATTGAATAAATTTTTACCCCTTTTTTTTAAAAAAAATTGATAATAATAATAACTATTAATTTTAATAAGTATTGTTAAAAAAATTAATTAAATTATTTGAAAATTTGATTTATTACTTTATTATTTAAATATAATTCTAAAGTAAATTGAAAATCAAAGAAATTAGTTGGGAGAATTAATGTTTTCTTTTATAAACTTAGATGTGTTTTATTATTCAAAAACCTTAGTAATTATAATACTTTGAGAAAATGAAAACGTGAACCCTGATTGAGATCGAAAACATCATGAACTCTAATATTTGGAAACGAAAATGACAACTTGAAAAGTAATAGAAAAGATTAAACTTGTGTGTTTTCCAAAGCCTAATGAATTATGAAAAGTTACTATTGCATGCACTTTATGTGATGTGTGGTTTATTGATGTTGGGTTTTGGGGTTGACTAAGTTTTGACCAAATTAGAATGTTTACTAGAGGCTCGAGGGTTTTGTTCTTAAATATTGTTTTGATTACGATCTTTTGTCCTAACCATGGTGATGTGTCATTTGTGTACTATGATGAGTTTGATCAGATGTTTTGATGTGCTTTCCAATTTCTTGTGTGGAATTGAGGTGAATGGTGTGACTTTCCTAATATAATCTTTAAGTCTTCAATTAGTTATCCTTGATTTCTTCATAGTTGCTTGTATGGGACTGAGGTGATTATGTGATTTGTTTTGGTGATGTCATGTTATGATATGGATTTGGTTTAGGTATACTTGATTTTGGATCAGTCCTATTAGGATGATTGTTTTGGTGAAATCCATGATTTTGATCTGTTATATTTTAGTGTTTTCCAATTGCTTGTTTAAGAACTAATGTGTGGTTTATAATCATTTGAGATCTTTTACTTTTTCTAAGCTTAGGGTAGGTTTTATGTATGCCATGTTGGGAAGTGGTTTGCAATGGAGACTGAGGCCCTAAGGAGGCTGACGGGTAACCCATTGTAGGTTATTTTAATAAGTGATAACATTTCATTAAATGGGTTTTAAATGAATTAATAAGATATTGGTATCACAAAAAGTCACTAGGGGATCTAGAATATTAAAAGACTACCATAGTAACCTTAGAGCTAACTTATTAGTATGCCTTGTCTGTACGAAAGGATACTAACACTACATAGAGACACTAGGGGGCCAGAGTATTAAAATACTATTGGGTAACCTTAGAGTTTGCTCATGCGATGACACTTGCCCACTTGTATAGTAGATTTCCTACATGTCTGTGTTGCCTTTGGGTTTAGTTGATACTTGTGTATTGGTACCCTTGAGATAGTTTACTTTCAGGTGATTTCTTGAACCTAGTTGTTGGTTTTGACTTTTGAGTTGTTATATTATTTGGGACTTGAGCTTATCTCCTCATCATGGTGGGAGTGGACCTTTTTGGGTTCCACAAGGTCAAATGGTAGTACATTTTCTTATACCATTGAGATCCGATCATCAGATGTCATTTTTGGGTGTGTTTGTGCAGATGTTCCTTTTTATCTAATCTTGTATTTCTATGATGGATGGTTATACTCTAAGTGTATTGTATTTGATTTCATAGATCTTACGAGATGATGTTGTTTGTTTCATGATGTATATTATTTCAGCCTCTCATACATGTCACTTGTACAGTGGATGATTGTGCATTCTATTTATTGCCCAGTGGCATCTTGTAATTGTATATTATTTAAATAGATTCATACTTGTAGTTATTCTTTGATGTGGATGTGTCATATATTGGATTTAGTACTAATTAAACTTAAATATGATTCAACATCATGGGACCCTTAAGAATTATAATATATTTTATGGTATGTGCTTATGCGCATGTTATTGCTTCCACTATATTTATATTTGTTGTTGTTAAGTTAATATCTTTCCAAAAAACAAATGTTTGACAAACTTAGTGAAACTTTAGGTTAATTTCTTTTGGGTCACTTGGAAGGGTGTTACATCTGGTATTAGAGCATGAGTTTCTACATTGGGAGCTCTGGGTATATTGGAATGCCACTAGTTGTCAACTGTTTGAAATGTTATATGTATTAATTGTAAACTTGAACACTTGAACTAGTTAATTGAAAATGAAACTTGAACTATTATATGTATTTATTGCAAACTTGAACACTTGAACTAGTTAACTAAAAATGAAACTTGAACTGTTATATGTGTTTATTGCAAACTTGAAAGACTTGAACTAGTTGAATTGAAATGAGACTTAAATAGTGTTATGTATCTATTACAAACTTGAACCTAAACAATTTGAACAAAAACAAAACAAAATACAAAATACAAGCAGTGGAACTTTTTGAACATGAAACTTGGAAACTCATAACAGTTATGTTCTTGACTTGTGTCTATACATTATAAGTTTTATGTTTTCCAATGGAATTAAAGATGTTTATCTTTTGTTTGGAGTGTTTTTAGGGATCTTATTTTAGTATTTGATAAAAATATTAATGTTAGATCAATATGGTTTTTGGTTTATTATTAAACTATAATCATATTGCTCTAAGTGACTGAAAGTGTTTACATAGTTAACTTATTTGTATTAGTTTCTTAAATGATCTTTTTGTTTGACATTGTAGATAGTACTCTTTGACTTTTATTTACTCTAGTCATTGTAGTAGGCTTCCAGGAGTAAGCCTAAGTCGAAGGGGAGTGGATGTAATGCCTACCCCTAGTTTAGATTTATCTTTCTTGTATGCTTCTAGGAGTAATCCTAAATCTAGGGGGAGTGAATGTAATGCCTACCCCTAGTTGACTTTTCTTGTCATATTGTCAGATTCTTTTGTGCCTGTTTCATGATTATCAGTACCTGGTTACCAATTTAGATTAAATGTATTTCATACTCAGTTTATATATGTGATGAGTTACTAAGTTATTTCAGTTATTTTAGGATTATTTCGATGATGATATATATATGTTCATATTTAATGACTTTTAGTTATTTCATGATGTTAGTTAGAGGAATGATTTATATACAATTCTATAGGTACTTACCCCATACTTGCATGTGTATGGTCTACTTGTCTGTTTTACTTTATGATTGATGTTCCTAATGTGGTTGAGGGAGGGAGTCGTACTCACCTACTAGTTAGTATCTACATGATGCACCACTTCCTACCATTGCCTATTTAGTTTAGAATATATGAGTATATACATGCATGGATTTTATGTAAATTGTAGGTACCGAGTATCGACTTCCTTGAATTGCCAAGATGAGCATACCCTATCATAGTATTTTAATGGTATAAGGGGGGAGATAACCCTTGAGTCCAAATCCTAATCTAAGCCAATCATCCTAGAAAATAGGACAATTATTTGAGTTAGTTTCACCTTTTGAATTCGTCAAAAGATGTGAGTTTGTGATTTTGACCCTAGAGTTTGTTTTGGTATTCTATACTTTATGATGAATTTTCATATTTAGTCTTGTGGGTCTATGATGATTTTTTGTTATAATTAAATCAAATTAAAAGATAATTAATGATTTAATTTAATGGAAATCTTATTAAGGTAATTCGATATTTAATTATATTTAATTAATTGAGAAATTAATTAAATAAAAGAATTAAATATAAAGATTTTAATAAAGTTCTAATTTTGGCATTTTATATTTATTTAATTTAATAATAATTTATTTAGTAGTTTTATTTTAATAATAAATTCTAAATAATATTATTAGTTAAATTAATAAATACTATATTAAAAACGTATCGAGAATTATTAAAGAGAGAAAGAAAATTATTTAATAAAGATATTTTAATTAGTGGCATAAAGGTTGTGCATGAAATTAAAATATAATAATAGTTAAAGATCAACGAGTCTTCTTGCGTGATTGCACAATCAACACCCTAAATTTAAGGGAGAACTCTTTATCATAGATCTAGAGCTCATTTTGCAATAGCTGAGGTTTGGAGGAGGCAATTTTTTGAGAAGACAGTTTTGAAGGAAAAAATGGAATTGTTTGTGAGTTCTATGCACTCATTTTTTTAGCATCAGATCTAGGTAGGATCTTATGGGTTTATGCAGTAGTTGCTCATTCTTTGAATTCCTATCTTCCTCATGTTTCTTGTGTTTTTGTTTTTTAAAATTCCTCTAAATTGAAACCCTAGTTTGCATATCTAATGTTCTTCATTTTAGGAAACCTCTATAAGCAATTTGATGATTTGAAACCCTTGTGTATGAATTTGATTGTTCTTCATTTTCAAAAGCATCTGTAAATGAATTTAATATGTCAAAACGTTCATTTGATTAATTGGATAATTCGTAGTTTGAATCAATTAACAAATCTGTATTTTTAGGATAGGGTTTCCATTTTGGGAAAGTTTAAATTTTTAGTAGGTTTCCATTTTGAGATATTTTCTATTTTTAGCAAGTTTCCATTTAAGGTAAGTTTTCATTTTTATTAGGTTTCTATTTTAGTTAAGTTTCCATTTTTAGCAAGTTTCCACTTCAAGAAAGTTTCCATTTTTAGTAGGTTTCCATTTCGGGAAAGTGTTTCTAAAGTTTAATAAAATAAAAATGAAAACTTGAAAACTAATAGTGAATATTAAACTTGTGTGTTTTCTAAAACCAAATGAATTATGAAAAGTTACTATTGCATGCACTTTATGTGATGTGTGGTTTATTGATGTTGGGTATCAAGGTTGACTTAGCTTTGACCAAATCAGAATGTTTACTAGAAGCTTGGGGGTTTTGTTCTGAAATGTTGTTTTGATTATGATCTTTTATACCTGACCATGGTGATGTGTCATGTGTGTGCTATGATGAGTTTGATCAGATGTTTTGATGTGCTTTCTAGTTTCTTGTGTGGAGCTAAGGTGAATTTTGTGACTTTCTTTGAGTCTTTGATCAGTTATCCTTGATTTCTTTCTAGTTGCTTGTGTAGGACTAAGGTGATTATGTGATTTGTTTTTGGTGATGTCATGTTATGACATGGATTTGGTTTAGGTATACTTGATTTTGGATCAATCCTATTAGTGATCATTTTCGTGAAATCCATGATTTTGATCAGTAATATTTTAATGCTTTCTAGTTGCTTGTTTAAGAACTAATGTGTGGTTTATATTCATTTGAGATATTTTTCTTTTGTTGAGCTTAGGGTAGGTTTTATGTATGTCATGTTGGGAAGTGGTTTGCAATGGAGGTCGAGGCCCTAAAGAGGCTGACAGGTAACCCATTGTAGGTTATTTTAATAAGTGATAACATTTCATTAAATGGGTTTTAAATGATTTAATAAGATATTGGTATCACAGAAAGTCACTAGGGGGTTTGGAGTGTTAAAGGACTATCGTTGTAACCTTAGAGATGACTTGTTAATATATCTTTTCTATATAAAAGGATAGTGACACCATATAGAGACACTAGGGACTAGAGTATTAAAAGACTGTCAGGTAACCTTAGAGTTGGCTCATGTGATGACACTTGCCCACTTGCATAGTAGATTTCCTACATGTCTGTGTTACCTCTAGATTTAATTGATACTTGTGTCTTGGTACCCTTGAGATAGTTTTCTTTTAGGTGATTTCTTGAACCTAGCTTTTGGTTTTGACTTTTGAGTTGTTATCCTATTTGGGACTTGAGTTTATCTTCTCAACATGGTGGGAGTGGACCTTTTTGGGTTCCACAAGGCCGGGTGGTAGTGCATTTTCTTATATATTTGAGATTTGATTGTCGGATGCCATTGTTGGATGTGTTTGTGCAGATGTTCCTTTTTATCTGATCTTGTATTTCTATGATGGATGATTATACTCTAAGTGTAATGTATTTGATTTCATAGATCTTATGAGATGATGTTATTTGTTTCATGAAATATATTATTTTAGCCTCTCATACCCTGTGACTTGTACAATGGATGATTGTGCATTTTGTTTATTGCCAAGTGGCATCCTGTAATTGTATATTATTTAAATGGATTCATACTTGTAGTTATTCTTTAATGTGGATGTGTCATATATTGGATTTAGTATTCATTAAACTTAAATGTGATTCAACGTCATGGAACCCTTAAGAATTGTAATTTGTTTTATGGTATGTGCTTATGTGTATGTTATTGCTTATGCTATATTTATATCTGTTGTTGTTAAGTTATTATCTTTCAAAAAAAAAGTTTGAAAAACTTAGTGAAACTTTAGATTAATTTCTTTTGGGTCACTTGGCAGGGTGTTACATATAGTATTGGTAATTGAGAAGATAGAAGGCAATCCATTGAAATTAAATCCTCTTGGTTATATTATACTAATTAGAAGCTTTCTTTGTATAAATAATATACTAGTTACCTTAACCAAGTCCTTGATCAACACTTTCACAATCTAATGAGTATTAAAGGCGTTTTTAGCACTTTGGATGTAGACTTGACTAATGAATTTTGGGAGAAAGTTAATGAACTGAAGGAGATTAGAGGCAATGTGGTGAGTTGATGTCTGAGTGGATTGGAAAGTTCCAAGATGGTGATACATGTATGTTCAATAGGTTAAGAAGCTTGCACACAATCTTAAAGACTCTCAAGTTTAGGGACACAAAGATTCCTGAGAAAATTAGGGATGCAAAAAAGGAGTTTCCTAAGTGGAGAATCAAGCTATAGGCCATTTTCATTCTAGATCATGATAAAATAATGACTTATTCTAACAAGTACTAGGAATATTACTAGAGAGTCAAGGAAGTGGAAGTGGCAAAAGGAGCTTCGGGGGTCAAGACAAAAAGTGTCCAAGGTCTAGGGTCAATGGAAGCTTGAAAAATGTTTATGATTTTTTCTTTTAATAATTTATAAAGAAAACTTATTTATTGTTTTAAAAGTACTATGTGAAAGTAACAGTTCTTTTGAACCATTGTTTTGTGATTTTTTAAATATTTGATCGTTGATTTTTTTGGGGGTCTTTTGGGTGAACTATGACTGACTCTTAATAGAATTTTATATTTTTTTTTCTATTTTCTTGGAAAAGATTTCAATGAAATTATACTATTGAAGTTATACATATTTGAACTTTGAATCCGGGTGTGTGAATGTTTTTCATGTGAGAAGATATCAACAGATAAATGTGTTGAAGTTTTCACTCATCTATGTGGAAATTTTTCACTCATCTATGTAGAATATGGGAATGTTATTTGTGAATTAGTTTCTATGGATTCTATTAAATTGTTAGACTCTTTTACTTTAGTATTTCTTTATGTGGAGTTTACACCTTTGAAAGCTTTCTAGTCAAAAGCTTGCCTTATCATTTTCACTCTAAAAGCAACTTCAAGTTAATATTTTGTTTAAGTTTAAACAATGTGAAGGTAGTTTCCACCTTTGAAAATAAGTAGAGAATTAATTGGTGATAGATATTATTTGATCAATTCAATTGTGGCTACATTTACCACCTTGAATCGACAGAAAATAGGGATAGGTGATAAATCTGTCAACCAACATTGGAATAGAAATTTCTAACAAATCCCTTGACAATCACCTTAAAGGGTAACTTCCAACATAGGTCTCCAAAATGTTATCAAAGACTCAAAACTCAACCACAAATAAATGTTGTCCTTATATCTCTTACAAATATACATAAAATCCCATACTCAATCAATACTAGAACAGATAAGCACTGCCTAAATTATAATAACAAATCAGGAAAAAAATTAGCACTTAGGAAAAATGCTTAGAAGACTATCTTCTAATGTTGAAAATGGTATTGCAAATTGAGAAGCACCCCAAAAATCCATTTTTGTTGGAAATTTGTTGTCTCATTATTAAAGTTTCAAACTTTTAGGTCTCAATCAAATATGTGTTAACAAACTGACAATGATCTAAAAAAAGCATACATGTATATACACACAGACAAGGAGATATAAGAAACCAATCATTATTTATATAAATATCTTGAAAGAGTTTTCTTGAGATCCAAGAGTTGTTGTAAAAATTATATTGAGATTTTTATACATGTGTTTGGAAATCTGATATACAATGCTAAATAATTAAAAAAATGTTTATATTAGAAAGAAACCAAAGAAAATGAAAATGGGTTTCTCTTGTTATACAAAAAAACTCAATGTTAACCAACAGATAAAGAAAGGACTACTTTTTTACACAATGGAAAATGCCAAATAAAATATTTTTACCTATTTGAAAACATTCATAAAGTTGTACTAAAATTTATGTGTTATCATATACTTTTTTTCAAGTAAAAAGATTATGTGATTTCATTACATTAAATGGTTACGTTGTTTGTGAGTAAAACTCTTGCATATCTTATTTTTCAGATTAAATGAACTTCTATGTTTATAATCTTGGATTTTATGGCTCCACATGAGAGAAAATATATTAAATTACATAACTAGATTGATAATCCATTTATGCAGAATACCTTCTATTTTGCATTTGCAAGTAATATAGGTCATACTTATTGGTGTCATTACTTTTGAAAGAAATATAAACTTATTATAGTTAGAAAAATGACTCTTGTGTCACCCTACAATGTGGAAAGAAGTAGTTTTTTTATTGAAGTAACTCAATTTTAGAGAGAACACAAGTACTCCTTTTTGTAATATTTAAACGATTCATATAAATATATTATATGAAACATCCCCAATTTGCATCTTATCATACACAAGAAACAAAATAAAATCCAAAACTCAATTACCTCCATTTTTGTATAAAAAGATAAATTTAATTAATTTTCCCTCTATGATACAATGTCTCTACAATTTTAAATGCTTTTAACTTAAGTCACAAAAAATTGAGATATTGTGGATTTTGTGTTTAAGAAAATACCATGCCTATTCAAACCTATGTGAAAATAAGAATATTATTTATAAATGTTATCTCTAATAAAAATAATAAAAATCAAACCACCTTAACATGGATAAGTTATTACAACATTTACAATGATTGATGTTCCATGATCAAAGAACAATTTATAGTGTCACGAGAAAAACATACTAATAAATCCCAAATGAAGCTTGTCCTAAGTCTTGAGAAATTGGGGATCAACATAATGCAAAACTTACATGAATTAATCTATATACATATAATCTAATTTATATGAAATACATAGTATTATCATGATGGAACCATCAATCTCCACCCACAACCAACAACTTCAAGTTGGAGGAAAACCCATCTGAACTATAAGTAAAATAAGTATTTAGATCAAAAGTAAAATATGATAGTAGAAAATAAACTTAAAATATGAAATATGTAAGGACGTGTAGTAGAAAGCTACTCAAAATAATGAAAAATGGGGATCTTCATTGAGTAGGGTTGTGATCGAAGCATTGTAAAATCCTTAAATCTTATGTCTTGTATTGAGATCATCCATATGACTTCTCACCTTTATTGAAGCCATGCCTTGCAATAGCCTCAAGTATATTTATCTTCATCCTCTCGTGAAGCCATTTCCATCTAAAACCCTTATAGTCGCTCCTTTTTTCTTGCATAGCAAAAAAAAAAAGAGAAGTGAAAGCATTGAAGAATTTTAGGGCTTTCAAATATAAAATATCAAATAATTTAACAATATAACATATGTTTTATACTTTTAGTAAGTATAATTTTAAAAAACAAAATAAATATTTTGAAAAAAAAAAACTAGAGTTTTAACACTTTTTATATTCTTTCATTGTGATTTGTTTCTAGAAAAAATCAAATGAAAAGGATATGTGTTACCATTATTCAGAAATAAAAATAAAAGAAAAATAAAGAGTGGGTTTATTGTTCTATTGTCTTGATTTATAGATAAGAAGTTTGAAATAAAGTCAAATATATAATTTATATATCAAATAATATTAGGTAATATAATTTATATATCAAATAGTAGCATGTTATATTTATTATTAGGTTAGGATATATATATATTTTAAACTTATATCAATTAGGGGAAAAAAGAATTATTTTATGTATAATTGGTATCTATAAACAATAGTAAATGAATTTATGTGCTATTTAATTACTTCTAAATAATTAATTTTCTTGTTGGTAACAGGTCATTTTTTATTGGAGCTATGAAACGAGGCCAAAAATCAAAGGGATCTCATCCCCTCATCCACTTGAAACTAACACCCTAGACCCGTGAGCACGATAACCCAATAAGGACACCAAGACCAAGAGGTGTAGAGACACACTCTCAACATGGGTCTAGCATAAGGTCTTTGAGAAATCCAAGCCCATAGAGGGTTCAATAGTTGGCTTGACATGAATGTCATTAGCTTCATGTTCATCATAAACTGTTTGGCACAATGCACTTCCTAGTCAATGATTCATTCCAACTCTTGGGATTGTTATGTTGAATGACAATTCCTTCCAACTCCCATCCCCAGCTTTTCATCAGTAACTCTGAGTGTAATTCCTTCTAACTTTCATTCCTTGCATAGACCATCTAGGTTAAATGTAATTCTTGTGATTCAAACTTTGAACCTCCCTATTACAAGGGCTTGAAGCAACTGTTATGTGAGGAGCTCATGTTCTCTTTTAAATAATTTATTACAATTATAATTCTAATATAATTTGTTTGAAAATGAATGAATAAATTAAAATAGTGAAATTTTACTAATATTACTATTGTAAAGGAAGTTTACAATTGATTAAAGTTGTGAGAATCTATATGAAAGATCAAAACATTGAAATTCATGTACTAGTCCTATTCAACTTCTATTTCACTTTCAAGCTGAATAATTCCACAAAAACCAAAAGTAGGTGAAGCATTTCTTCTTTTACTATGTACAATGACCTATACAAAGGCAAGAAATGATGGATGTAAATATGATAGAAATCAACATTGAAATTCTCTCTTTGCAACAACCTTAATAGAAACAACCTAAACTTTATGCTATGATCCCTACATCTTATACAAATGGTACCCAAAATGGAGGCATTATGGAGAATTAAGACTTCCAATGTTGAAATAGAGGAGTAATAGTCATTTTTATTTGTGTGACTAATTATTTATTTGTATTTTTTATAATATTCAAATTAAGACTACTTATAGCCCCATTACAAAAAAAAAAAGTAAAAATAGTAATGTTTAGTTTTTGTAACTAAAATTTTTAGTTGCACTACCATTTATTTGTCAAAATCTACTACTTTTTGTCAATTTCACTAATAAAATATGACTTAAACAATCCAAATTAAATGCAACTAGGTTTTTTAAATCATATTTTATTATTGAAATTAATGATTTCACCATGATACATTTGACATGATAACAATACATGGAAATCAAAATAACTTCAAATCATAGTTTAAAATATTAATAATTCATTAATATAATGAGTAATAAAAGTTAAAGATCTCAACCTTAAGCTTGGCTTGAGAGGCAATATCTTTTGTGCAATAGGTAGTTTTGGTGCATTGAGCCCTCAGACGGGTCAAATGGCTCACATAGATACGAGTGCCATGAGGGAGGCTTAAGCTCTATAGAATATGGTCAAATTTGAAACAAAAAATATTAGAGGGGCAATAGTGATTTGTTTATTCAATGATCATTTTCAGTCATGTAGTAATTTATTTGCCAAAATTCTACTAGTGTGTACTTACCCAACAACATGTAAATGTACTTCCTTATATCCTCCATAGTGTTATGTTAATTAAAACATTGGAGACCGACCTATCCTTTTTGTTTAGCATAAAGACATAGGAATGCTTCTTGAATATGAGGTTTGTATATTTAGAAATATATACAACCCAAGGAGAAATAATTCTAGTAACTTCCAATGCCTTTGATTTGAATCTATAGTCACAAGGGTATCAATTAGCTATCTCAAATATCTCTTCTTCTTGACTCTATTCTTATTCTTTGTTTGCACGAGGGATTAGATAGTGTAAAAGATTAATCAATAATCCATACATGCCCTAGAAAACTACATTCAATGCACCAATACATTTTATGTAGTTTCTTGACCTTGAAGCTATATGATATCACAATGAGCTAGGATATTTTAGTAATCCTATGGAAGATACAATTTTTCTCTATAAATTTGAGAAAATATCATGAAAACATCTCCCAAGAATGCCTTAAGACTAAAAGGTCATCAATAACTAATATGTTGGATATAAATTAACATTTTAATCTTTATAGGAGGTTAATGATTTGCAATTACAACTCCCCCTAAGCCAAGGGTTTAGCTTTTAGTTGAGATTTTATATGCACCTTCTAGAGGTACAAATCCAACTCTTATCTCATTTTCTTCTTTCTTTTTCTATATATTATCGATATCATTTATTTTGTTACTAGTACCAATATTTCTTTAAGCACAAGGCCTCACATTCATCCCTTTGCAAAATCTTGAAATATATCCTAACTCGTTACAATTATATTAATTGATCCCATGCTAGAAAGCATGACCAATTCTCCTCATGTTTTTCTGGTAGCAATAGCCTTATGACCAATTTTTTTAATGTGCAAACATATCCATTGAAAGATTGAATATCATTGTTCTAATACCCATTCATCGCTATCAACCCTGGTTTTCATTATGTAGATTTATGCCTATACTTATTGAAACATAAAATTGAAGCTATAATTATTTTGAATTTATTAAATTATGTCTTAGCCTAAGTGAATTCAATCTACTCCTACATTCAAAAAAATTATGTCAAACCTTATTCCAAAAATAAAAATTACCATTGAAATACTAAGAAAGCCTAGTGGGAGTAGTTTAGGTGGTTACCCAATCTCTACATTTAGAGAGGAGTCTTGGAAGATTGAAGCAAGGAAGGGAAAAGCTCTACTCAAACTTGTTCATTTGCCATTACCTCTTTGTGTAGGTAGGAATTCTCATCTCCCTTGTTCAGATTTTCATGTTTGTCTCATGCTTATGCTACCTTGTTGATGGTTGAATGCTTGTATGATTGTGGGTATGTTGGGAAGATTTGAAAACCATGTTTTTTTTAATGTTTTCTTTTCTTGTTTATGTTTGAATTTTGAGATTTTCTTGGATGGGAGTTTTGGCATTACTCACCCTTGGAGAGGGCAGAAGTGGCCAATTTTGGAAAGGTCCTTTTAGTTGGACTCCAATAGTGTAAAGTCTCTTCTCAGGACTAGAAGAGGGAGAGAGGGTAGGGTGTTATGGGCCCCTACTTGTCAGCACAAACCACGTATGAGTTTTGGCATGTAAGAATGGAAGAACGAAAGTTCTTGATTTATAGCCCCGATCGGGCACCTAGTTTGGTGTTGTGTCTGACATCTCCTGTTGGAAAAATCCACCTTTCCCTAGTTTTGATTCACTGTGAATCCTATTGTGAAAACCTTGTATGAATATGCATGTTTGATTTGTTTCTTTGTCATGCTTGTTGTCACCTGATTAGATTTTTTCCTCTCCACAGTTCTTAGAAATCTGTTGCAGAAATTGATATGGAACCCTTGTTAAGGGCCGTGATGGAAATGTATATTGATTGTTGAAATTCAATTATGTTCGGGGTTAGAATCCTGTGTAGAAATGTATTTTAAGCCTCTGTTGAAGTGGCAAGGAAGCCAAGTTTTCTTACTGGTTCTTTCTGGGCGGAGCCTTTGAACCAAGTAGTTTTAATAGAAAAATGAGATTGAGTAAATATGCTTGCATTGAGTCTTATAGCTTTGTTTTCAGTTTTGCATATGTAATTTAAAAATCAGATGTGATGGTGTTACCTTACTACGCATTTTTATGATTGGTAATCACATTTGTTTCAATTAGATTAATCATGATAACATGTTGATATATATACTTAGCTATGCATTTTTAAGTTTAAAATATGTTAAGAAAAATTGCATTTGAGTTGTGTTTTAAAAATTTTATAATTATAGATGTGCGTGAGGAAGTTTAGTGAATTTATTTGAATACTTTTTTATTACATTTAATCCTATTATCACTTTTAAATATTAAAACATAACTGGTTGGTGTTTTTGGGCATGACATTTTGGTATCAGAGCTTAGTTTCGTGACATTGGGGCAATAATGGACCCATGTAAAGTGTGGACATTTAAAACTACATGAATTAAACCTCCTCTCACATTTTTGTATTAGATTAGTGTAACTTTTATGAAATGATAAAAATATATAGACTTCTCTATAAGTTCTTGTTAAAAAAATTCAATATTCAAACTTACACTTTCAACAACATTGCTTCTCAATTCTGAGAAGATTGGGAGGAACATCTGAGTTAGTGAGTAGTATTTCATGGTATTAGCATACTTAAGAGTTCTCACCACCCTTTATGTAAAGGAAGAATCATCGTTGGGAAACATATATTGTGAGTGTGAAGCTAAGTTGGCTTGGTGCTTTAAGTTAATGTGCTTCTTCCTTTCCATTTAGATTGCCAAATTGATTCTAATCATCATGGAAGAATAGAATTAACTAGAAAGTGTTAGATTAGGTAATAGTATTAGAATGATAATGTTATTTTCATTCTCTTGAATAATTAAGGTATATGCATGTTAGAAATTGGATTCTTTTAGGTGAATGCAATAGTGGCTCCTAAGCAAATGATTACCAATTCCCATTACTCATAGAATTGCATCATTCAGTTTGGTTCATCTAAGATTACTCATATGGTTTCTATACGTGTTTGTTTTGAAAAGAGTTATCTATTCATATGATTCAACAAACTTATTAATCTACATTGGAATGACAAAGTTGATACCTTCTAATATTTCACTCCAATAATCTATGAGGGATATCCTAAACTAAAGGAGAAGGAAATTGAAATGAAAATATAAAATGCAAGAGCATAAATAAAATTAAAAAAAAAAAAATATATATATATATATATATATATATATATATATATATATATATATATATATATATATATATATATATATATATATATATATATATATATATATATATATATATATATATATATATATATATATATATATATATATATGGAAGTACTCATTTTAATCCTACAGAATTTGTATGGAAGAGAAAAATAAGTCCTTTCTCACAATACAGACCAATATAATAATAAGAAAATATCCTATAGTATCTTTTAAATAAAATAAAAGATCATTTAAGTAACAAGCAAAGCATAACATATTAAAATAATATAAAAGAAGCACCTAAGGTACAGTCACTATCATTTCAAATAAGAAGTCAGAACAGTATTAAAAATGGGAGTTTCCAAGGAAGGGTCGACCCAACAACTAGATGGGACATTCAACAATGGAATAGTAAACAAAAAAAAAAAAAAAAAAAACATAATAGAATGTTTCCTCAATGACACTGAGCACTCATACCTAGTCTAAATGTAGGAAAGGCTTATGGGAAAGAGGTAGGAAAAGGAACCACCTACCCATATTTTCCTTCACGCCTCCCAAGCTCATAAAAGAGTTGAAACGATACCCAAGAAGCTTAAGTCAGCGCATCTAATTTTTCCTTTTGGCTAGCAAGGTAATGATGAGGGTGGGCTGCCATGTCTTAGACACTAGCCCATAGAGATAGTTAAGTCTTAGAAAATTGAGACATGAAATTAAGTGCTAAGGCAAGATGGTAAGTGGTTGGAGCAAATACCACCCCATGCACCCTCATGACATTTTGACATTCCTCTTTTGAAATAAATTTCCAATGGAGCAAGTCAAGCAATTAAATCTTCAACAACAAGTATTCCATGCTCCGAATCCAGTTGGTCAGTGGTGACATGATCAAATGGGCAGGGAGCAGGTTGGTACTAAATTTGGAACTCTATCAAACCTATTCTATCCTTCATATTCTCAACCACCTTAACGTACTTTCAATTTAGTCCTTGTTCATAGCGTGGGTGCAGACACATGTAGCTGAAGACATAACAAATATTGACCTTGCTCAATAAAGCCTCCATGCATTTAAGGCTGGGCGCATTAAGTTGGGTAAGAAGTTATCTTTTTGCATAGAAGAAGGTACACAAGGTACCAAGTGGAGCAGCTTAGAGCCTTGCGCCAATGCGGAACGAGGGAGACTTGTGTTAGTGTTCAAACATTAGCATGGAAGAGTGGGAAACAAGCCCTGCACGATGGACAATGTCCTTGCCCATGTGCCCACATGGATAGCAATGGGGAGCCACCATGTAACCTTGGGATAGGTGAGTAGTGGTTTTGGGAGTTAGTAGAAGATGGTTAAGGGAGTAGGGAGTTTAGTAGAGGTTAGTATAATTAGTAATTAAGGTTTGTAGTTAGTTAGTTAGTTGGAATAGTATTAGTAAGTCTTCAAAATAAGTTTTAGGATTTAGTATAATTAATAAGTGGGAAGTAGAGTTGTATGTTTTATATTTCAAATATTAGATTTTAATTAATGTTAGTAATTTTAGTATGTTTTAGATAGTTTAAAGTTTAAAGTATTTAATTCAATTTTGTTTAGTGTTGTTTTATTTTAATTTTATTATTATTAAAGTATTTCTAGATTAGTAAGATTTATTTATGGAATAAAGTTTTCTTTTAATTTAGTTAGTTTTTTTACTGGTTTAAATATGTTGGGTAAGTTAAAATAGTTAATTTATTCAATTCGTTAAAGAAGTAATCTAGAACCATTATGTTAGTCATTAGTGTTTATTAATTTAAATTTTAGAATTAATTAAAGTTAATAGTAGATATTAGTTTATTATTTTATTTTAATGTTAATAACCATATTGTTCTTAAGTTGGAACTTAGTGTCATTTTATTAAAAATGTTTTTGTTTAGAAAAGGATTATAAAATTGAGATAGATCATTGGAGTAGCTTTAAGTGTTCAATAAATAATTGGAATTAAATTAGCAAGTTTTATAGTAGACAATGTTTCATTGAAATACGATAGCTGTTAGATTATGTGATCAGTTTAGATATCTTGGAATACATCTAGATAAGGGCTAGCAAAGAACAAACATTTTAGTTGTGTGACTTCCAAGAGGAAGTCAAAGGCTAGTGGGGGAGGATGTAAGGTCCCTCCTCGCATGTACTTATTAAATATGAATTTCTTTGTCAAATTTGTTGTAGGATATTTGAATGGATATGGAGTAATGTTCTAGGTTTTTAAATGTCCTAATGAAAATTGAGAATAACATATACATCAATGCTTTAATACTTAAAGATTAGAGAACGACTATGCTGTCTCAACTGTTTAAAACATTAATTTGCACTAACAATAATACAAGGTGTTTCACTTAATGATGATGTTATTGATTTTGTTACCTCAATGATTAGGATTATATGCATTTAGATAGTTCAATATTCACTATTGGTGATGTTATGATGTTTAGGCATATACATGCCTAACAATGATTATTCTCATATTTAATCTAAATTAATGAAATAAGTTATATGTCATATTGATGATGTAATTACTGATGATTAAATGTGAGTAGAAATGAATTAAATAGTTAAATAATTGAAACATTATGTTCTGAGTTTGCCCCAATCCATCGTAGCATAGTGATACATTACTATTATTTTGATACTCACGACTCGAGATGTCGAGACATTATCTGATGCTTGAACATATTTTATTATCTCATGTTGTGTGATGTTACTTTGAGATATTTGATATTTGTCATTTAAGGTTTTATGTATATGTATGTTGATGAATTAAGTAAAATGTAGGATTAACACATTGATTTTGGAATCTTTATGATTAAGGATATAAGTAGGATGAAAGAAACCCTGATTGATGTATGTTTCAATTTATGTGAATTTCTGATTCCTATATACATATGTACATGTGATTTTACGGGACTACTGATGTGTGCAATGAGTGTGCAGATATTCTAACCGAGAAAACTGACAGAGGAAAAGAATTGATCTCTATGTGCTCATTGTGGAAACATTGTTGTTCGTAATTCAAGTATTTTAATTGTGAGATGTATGTATGTATCTTTCTGTGTTCAGTGAATGTTAATGTTTGTAACTATGTTCTTTTAGTGCCGCTTGACACTCGTGAATTATTTATGTTCTTTAGTGTGCTGATTAGGGTTAGCTGTGTAACCTTTGGACCTAGTTGGTTTAAGATAGTGTCAGTTTGCTAATTTGGTGCTTAATCGAGTTTAGTCATCCCTAATCTGAATTAGTGCTTAATCTGCATTTTTGAGTTGTTAGTTGGTCCTAATTATTTTCTAGCTTTTGTTTGGCTCTAAACCTATTCCTAAGGCTTTAAAACATGAAATATTTATACCCAAGGGATATGGGTATGGGTTGGCGGTCTTTTCCAACCCCTAAGCCCCTTTTTTTGACTTTTGAGGTCACTCAAAAAGTCTCTTTTTGCCTTTGTGCGAAATTGACAATGGCTACCATGAGTTGTCTCACCTCACCTCCACTTAGTGGTTAACCATAGTATGGGTTGAGTTAGGAGCTTCTAGATTTGTAGATGGGTGGGAGAAGTTATTGATCCTTTTGGTGGTTGAGTTTGAGGCTTATTTAGAGGCCCTTCTTGGAGTAGTTTAGGTGGTTACCCAATCTCTACATTTAGAGAGGAGTCTTGGAAGATTGAAGCAAGGAAGGGAAAAGCTCTACTCAAACTTGTTCATTTGCCATTACCTCTTTGTGCAGGTAGGAATTCTCATCTCCCTTGTTCAGATTTTCATGTTTGTCTCATGCTTATGCTACCTTGTTCATGGTTGAATGCTTGTATGATTGTGGGTATGTTGGGAAGATTTGAAAACCATGTTTTTTTTAATGTTTTCTTTTCTTGTTTATGTTTGAATTTTGAGATTCTCTTGCATGGGTGTTTTGGCATTACTCACCCTTGGAGAGGGTAGAAGTGGCCAATTTCGGGAAAGGTCCTTTTAGTTGGACTCCAACAGTATAGAGTCTCTTCTCAGGATGAGAAGAGGGAGAGAGGGTAGGGTGTTATGGGCCCCTACCTGTCAGCACAAACCACGTATGAGTTTTGGCATGTAAGAATGGAAGAACGGAAGTTCTTGATTTATAGCCCCAATTGGGCACCTAGTTTGGTGTTGTGTCTGACATCTCCTGTTGGAAAAATCCACCTTTCCCTAGTTTTGATTCATTGTGAATCCTATTGTGAAAACCTTGTATGAATATGCATGTTTGATTTGTTTCTTGGTCATGCTTGTTGTCACCTGATCAGATTTTGTTCTCTCCACAGTTCTTAGAAATGTGTTGCAAAAATTGATATGGAACCCTTGTTAAGGGCCATGATGGAAATGTATATTGATTTTTGAAATTCAATTATGTTCAAGATTAGAATCCTGTGTAGAAATGTATTTTAAACCTCTATTGAAGTGGCAACAAAGCCAGGTTTTCTTACTAGTTCTTTCTCGGCGGAGCCTTTGAACCAAGTAGTTTTAATAGAAAAATGAGATTGAGTAAATATGCTTGCATTGAATCTTATATCTTTGTTTTTAGTTCTGGGTATGTAATTTAAAATCAGATGTGATGGTGTTACCTTACTGCACATTTTTATGATTGGTAATCACATTTGTTTAAATTAGATTAATCAGATAACATGTTGATATATATACTTAGCTATGAATTTTTAAGTTTAAAATATGTTGAGAAAATTTGCATTTGAGTTGTGTTTTAAAATTTTTATAATTATAGATGTGCGTGAGGAAGTTTAGTGAATTTATTTGAATACTTGTTTATTACATGTAATCCTATTATCACTTTTAAATATTAAAACATAACTGGTTGGTGTTTTTGGGCATGACACCATTCATACATCACATGCATTAACATACTAAAATAAAATGTAAAGTAAATGCATCTAAAACATGTAAGCAATTAAACACACACACTTGACACCAATTACGATTACCCAAAAACCTTCCAAATGAGAAGGTAAAACTGGGGTGGGGATGACACCCACAAATATTCACTACTACAACAATAAGGTGTAGCCAATTAAGGTTACAATGGTTTGACCATGAAACATGATCTGCCCTATAAAAGGCCTGCCCTATTAAAGGCTTGCAAAGACTGTTAAGTCCCACCTTGTTAGAGGATTTCAACACCCTGTTAGAAGTGTGCCTGGTTAAATGAATTTTAGATCATTTAGTTGGAATGCCACCCTGTTAAAGGATTTGGTAAAGCTTGTCAGGACTACTTTTCCTAAGAGATTTAACTAAAATTACCTATCAAAATGTCTCAACATAGATCTTGTGGTTGGCACTTGTTTTCCTAATAATAGATCACCTCTATCCAATCTCTAATTAATCCTTCACAATCTGATGTGATAATGTTGTATCCTCTATCCACAGTTCTTCACTTAACTAATTCTGCAATTCACTTTCACTACTAAGTTACCTTGAATGCTCTGCAAACTATCTTGTTTCATCTCTAATTTGATCATTCACTCCTTCACAATTCTCTCAACTCTCTTCTCTCTCTTTAAAATTTAGGGCTTTGTCCTCCTTAAGAAGACTGAAGTGGCTTAGGGTTAGGTATGAATCTACAGCTGAGGTTCATCCATTTTGCCGCTTAAACCTTCCCATTTTTTGATTGGTTGCATGTAATTGCATAGGGAATCTGCACGTAGATTCATCCTTATCTCTAAAGAATCAAAATCTATCCTTAAGTCAGCTGAAAAATGGTTTACATAGTTAGTTGTGCCATAATAAAAAATATGTTCAATCTGTGTTACTCAACATATGTAGTTTCTGATGCTTGGCATATATTATAATTCTGGTTCTAACTCGACACTTGAATTGCTCAACATCTATTGCTCACTTGGCACTTGAATCACTTGGCATGGTCTATCTACTCAGCACTTGAGTGACTCGAAACTCATTGCAATTCAACATGATCTTGTATTTACATATTATACCCAATATGCATCACTAGATCAACATGAACTAAGTAAATGTCTTAAGTGTGTTGACACTCAATTTTCAAAACAAATATGAGATCAATAAAAATAGGGGAAACCACGTGGGAAAAACCCTACTCCAAAAAGAGATAGAAGAAGCTAAAAAATAGAAAAGAAGGAAGGAAGGACTTATCAGTGAGACCCCCCAAGGATAACTACCTTCACCCTAAGCACAAAATGTAGCTGAAGATACCATGGGGATAAAAAAAGTTTTGTGAAGATGTTTGCAACCTACTCGGCATTGGGAATGCACTCCAAGATAAGAGAGCCATCTTAAATCAAATTCCTAATGAAGTGCACATGAAGCTCAATATGTTTGGTCCTCTAATGCTTAAGTAGGTTGTGGGAAATGTGTATAGAACTTTGATTGTCACACCAGAGAAAGGTGGAACTATCAAAAGGAAATCCAAACTCTTTCATCAACTATCAAAGCCATAAAATCTCCTAACTAGCTAGCACAATTACCCTATATTTTCCCTCTATAGATGATAATGTTTGAGCATGATGCTTCTTGCAAGACTATGTGATAGGATTAGAACCAAGAAAAAAGAAAAAGCTAGAAGTAGACCTTCAATCATCAATACCACCAGCCCAATCTAAGTCTGCATAACCAACAATGTGAGGATCCCTTGATATGTAGTACCTCGTATGTACCTCAAGATATGTTTGGAAGCTTGCCAATGAATCTCATGTGGATCATGTGAGAATTTAGAAACAAGTCCAACCTCAAAGGATGTATCAGGAAATTTTTGCATCAAGTACAACAAACTACCCACAAATTGTCTGTATAAAGTGGAATCCATTATAGGAGTAGCGTAAGTGGTAGATAAAAAATCACTTGACTGAAAAGGTGTAGGAGCAGGCTTACAATCAAGCATTTTGAATCTATGAACCATATCAACATCATAATTTTGGTAGAGTATGATTATCCCATCCAAAGACTAAACTTGGAGCCCCAAAAAATGGTGCATAAGTCCAAGGTCTATCATCTCAAATTGCTCTCTCACGTCTCTCTAAACACTCTGAATCATAGAGCATGAGCTACCTATAATAATAAGATCATCAACAAATAACATAAGTATCAATAAATTAGCCCCATGACATTGAATGTACATTGTAGGATCAAAATGATACTGAGTGAAGTATGAAGCAAGTAATAAGGAATCCATCTTCCCATACCAAGCTCAAGGGGCTTGTTTGAGCCCATATAAAGACCTTCAAAGTTTGCAAACCATAGAAAATTCCTACATGAAACCATGAGGTTGATCCATATATATATCCTCATGTAGGTGTCCATACAAAAAGATACTCTTCACATCCATCTCAAATATCGTCCATCCCTAAGAAGTTGTATGAGAGAGTACAAGGTGGATATAATTCATCTTGATGATAGGAGAAAAGGTCTTAGGGTAATCAATACCCTCAACCTGTGAAAAACCCTTCACAAAAAGATGTGCCTTGTACCTATCAATATAACCATTTGTAATATACTTTGTACGGTACATCCACAACACCGAACCAACTTTCTTCCTTTTGGAAGAGGATAAAGATCCCAAGTGTAGTTCATTAAAGAAGAGTACTCCTCATCCATAGCTCTATCCCACTCAGAGTGTCCTATCACTTGCTAAAAACTCAATGGATCATTTTAAATGGCATGACTCAATAGTCTAGTACTAGATGTTTGAGTACAAGTGTGATGAGAATATGAAGGATCTCCTACCATAGCTCTAGTTGCATCTATAGTATCACGAGCTGACTTAGACACTCTCTAAAAATTTTGTGGAGGTGGAGAAGGTGGATCATTATCAAGATCATCCTTAGAGGATACATAATCTTATATAGGAGAAGATGAAGTACTAGGTAGTGAGGGAGAAGCTAGTGATGGAGGTTCCATATGAGGATAACACTCATTAAACTAGATATCTTGCTGAAACAAGATCTCTCTAGAATTAAGATCAAACAACCTGTATGCCTTCACATCCTCGTAATAGGCAACAAAGATGAGTGGTTGGCTCTTCCTCTTGATGGCTTTAATCTGAGCATCTAGAATAAATGCCTAATCCTCACTACCAAAAATGTGAAATGTAGAAACATAAAGCTTGAAATGAGTCCAAGCCTCCTTAGGAGTCAAATGTTGCAATGCCTTTTAAGGTATCCAATTATAAATATATTTGGCACAATTATTAGCCTCTACCCAAAATGAAGAACTCATAGCTTGAGATTGTATCATACAATTGACCATCTGTCGTAATGTCCCATTCTTTCTCTTTGCTACCCCATTTTGTTGAGGGGTATGTGGAACTATGAACTGATGTTCTAAACCATGCTTAGTGAAAAAATATTTGAAAGACTAAGTCACATATTACCTACCATTGTTAGTGTGTATATGCCTGACAGAAAGAGTAGACCTCTTCTGCATAAATGTCTTAAAGATTTGAAATGAATCAAAGACATCATACTTGTACTTCAAAAAGTACACCCATGTGCATCTAGCGAAGTCATCTATGAAGATAAGCACATATTGAGCACTTGAAAAAGATGGAGTAGGGAATGACATAAGATCACTATGTATCAACTCTAATGGTTCCTTAGCACGTGTGGATCTACTTGCTGGAAATGGATCGCTGTGATGTTTTCCATGTGCACAACCTTACAAACACTGTTAGTACAAGAGATCTAAGGTAGCCCAATCACTAACTCTTGTGTACTTATTTGATGCATATATCTATAGTTGACATGGGAAAAACACTCATGCCAAAGCTTGCTCACTGTGTCTGCATGTCCAACAAGAGAATCACCTAAAGAATCAAAGTTCTCAAAGCCATCAAATTGATATGTGAGACTATAAATCAATACTCCCAGTAGAAAAATCCATGTTAGGATCACAGAGATCTCAAATAACCACGTCATGTGGTGAGAACTCAACTATCTTATTAGAGCCAAAATGACAAATATAGAAGACAGATAGGAAGTTCGTAGAAGTGGTTGGAACCAAGAGAACATCCTGTAGGGAACCGACCTATAAAGAGATAGTGTTTGAACTTGAAACTAAAAGATGTGTGAAGTCACCAACTATAATATATGTAGTAATATTATGAGCAAGTGAGGTAACCGAATTAGGTGAGTTTTTCATTTGGTGGGAAGCACCTGAATCAATAATCTAAGTAGTTGAAGAAGACAATGCTCATGCAGAAAGAGCATGTCCTTTACCTTAAGAAGGAGGTGGTGGCTTTAGAGAAGAAATACTATTTTGCTACATGGCCTCCTCTAAAGCCTCAAGATGTTTCCAACACCTAGAAATTGGATGTCCTTCCTTGTGACAAAAACAATAAGGATCACCTATAAAATTTTTAGTCTTAGATATAGACTCACTAGACTTAGAAGGTTTACCCTTTGAAGTGGCTTTTTGAGCCTTTAATTTAGGAGAAGGCTTCGAGGAACTCTCACTACCTATTAAATCTTATTTGGGCTTCAATTTTTACCTCGTCTTCCCTATAGATGTCTGAGAAACTAATGGTTAGTTCTTTGATCCTATGAGAGTATCTAATTGTGTAAGCTTAGATTGATTTCTAGTTAAATGATCATAAAATACATCAAAGGTGGGCATGGTAAATCTAGGACCCAAAGCATCCATTATGGAATGGAAGGTAGAAGAGAAAATTTGAAAGTTTCCTTGAAGCTTTGACAGAATTAGATAAATGCACTCTTTATTAGTCTTCACTTTCCCACAATCATGTAATAAAGATCTATATTTAAACATAATCAGAAAGTCCTCAATTGAGGGAAATTCATTTGATACAAGTGATGTAAGCTCTGCCTCGATCTGAAGTGCCTTGAACTCATTAATGGTACCAAACAAATCCTTGAACTTGGCCCACATTTTGTGAGGGAAATTTAACCCATCAAGATGAAACTAAGTTGTCTGAAATATTCAAAGAAATCAAACCCATGGCCTCATGCATCTTATTCCTGTGTTGTATGACCTCAAAAGGCCTTTGTAAACTTGGTTGTACTTCATCTTAACGAAACCACAAACCCTTTGAAAGGAGAAGCCATGTCATAGAAGTTGTCCATGTGTGATAGTTATGTGGGTTTAGAGGAACTAGACAAGAAGAGGTCTTAGCCATTTTTTAGAAGGTCTTTGTTTCTGAATAGTTTTGATTTACTAATGTAAATGACATAAACAATAATATAAATTACCCCCTGCAATGCAAAAAATTGAACCCCAAATGCCAGAAAGAATTCATATACAAGAAAAGAACATAAAAGATTTAGTTTAGAATCACATGTACCTTTTGAAAAATATTGATGAAAATAGCCATCTAGATCTAGATAGCAATCATAGGTAAAAAAAATTATAGGTCAAGGAACGATGCTCATAAGGGGTTTGAAGTTCTGCCTTTTCAAATCTACCAATGCAGATGTTGGCTCATGCATGAAATTCATAGGAATAAGGTGTAGGTCTAGTAAACCACACAAAGAAGGACACTCCTATGAGTTGCAAGTAACACCGTCTTCAATGTGCCCTCTAAAACAATTTCTTTCCTTCTCCAAAAAATACCCTTTCACATGCACCTGTCGATTAAAAAGTGCTCATTTTTTTTTCATTTTTTGTATGCAAAAACAAACAAAAAATAACATTTTGCAAAGAATACCAGATTTGAAAACTACAACCAAAAACTCTCAAATTAGCTAAAAAATCCCAAATTTCTTTTGTCAAGCCCTTGTTCCTCTTTTTCTCCAAATAAGAACAAGCTATAGGAGATTTGGCTTTGATACCATGAAGGAGTTGATGAGAACAAATCCACAGATCCCTTAGAACACCTACATGCAAGAACTTGCCATAGAGAAGAAAAGGACGAGATAAGGCAAGGGTGTGGCTCTGAAAACATGCAAGAATATATTATCAGAGTGAAAGAATGGATGGAAATACAATAGATAAATCCTAATAAAGGAGTTTGTAAAACTCTAAAAGGGAAACCCTAAGAGGTAAAAAATATTTAATATTCAATAATTAATTATCAAATAGAAATTATGCATGTGCATAAAGTGAAATCTTAAGTAGGGAGTAAAGGTAATTTAATAAAATTAAATAAAATTAATCATTTACTCTAACAAACACTTTATTAGTCGACTCTAAACACATGCATTAGGAAATATTATGATTATAAATCAATTCAATGCATAACTATACCCCATGAAAACGTCAACACATCCTCCAAATCAAATTAAATAGGTTAGGATGAACTATGATGGAAGGAACTTATACTATCGACCCAAGTATCAACACAACTATCAAAATTATTATTTGGTTGTCTTTACACCACCATGGAGAAGCCAAAAACATAATATATGACAAAAATGAAAGCATTGCAGACCATAAAGAACCTTTCTAAATTCATCTTTAAAATAAATCACTTATTAAATCTTGACACAAATGATAACCATGCTAAAAAAATAGAAACACGACAAACCAAATAAATTGTGATACTTCACATACAAGATATAGCATTGAAGAACACCAATCATCATTATATCCTTATACCTTACCAAATATATTCCCAAGTCCACACTAATATATGAATTCCAAAAAAGGAATATGGAACATTTTAGTGAGCCAATTGAGACACATTATAAAAGAACATACATATAACTATTGCTACACAAATTTGTATAACTTAAAAATTAGGGAAGGGACACCTTATAAAATGTTAATTTTAAAAATATAATCACACACCTAGAACATGCAATACGACAAGGAGACCAAAATACTAACTCAATCATAGAGAAATACGCTATTAAAGCCTTATATAGATTTCTTCAATCAAATTTAAGTATCAATCTAATCTCAATAATTTACCAACTATGTCTTTGAGCACGAGGTCAACAAAATGTAGCTACATCGCGTAACTAAAGCCTAATGTATATGCAAAAAGGTTTCACCATATACATATCAATCATCTAGATTAATATTCTTCCATGTATACATCTGATGAACTTTGATATCACTCACCCCACAATATCTACCAACCTCTCCAAATATATTAATGATCTCAATTTGGCATTAATGACAAGACCTATCAAGTTGACATCAATGACAATACCATGCAACACTTTTTTTCATCAATACCATCATCTGTAGATGCATTAATAAAATAGAGGGACGTTGTTAAAGAAAAATCACCATCATATGTCATAAAAGAAGAATAATCATGAATCATATTATGAAAGATAGTGATTTTTTTTCATAATGAAGGATACAATATCTATTATTTTGATCTACCAATTGGAAGCACATAAGAGGGAGGGTTTGATTTGACCACTAAAGGGAAATGGACCATGGATATTTTAAAGAGTATTGTAACATGATAGATGTAATATGTAGCTTTTTTTATAATGTTTTTTTATGTTTATATAGAAGAGAGAAGTGTTCACTATTTTTGTTTGTTAATAAAATTTAGGAATCCCACAAAGCTAAAATAACTTAAATTTAATCTTAGAACTATAGATGCAATATATCTCAAAGATATGAATAGTCAAGTTCATGAAATGACATTACAAATATATTTTTAAAATATCACCATTATATATCATAAAAAAGGAACAATCACAAATCATATTATGAAAGGTAATGATATTTTTTCCATAATGAAGGCTAAACTATCTATGATTTTGATCTATCAATTTGAAGCACATAAGAGGGAGGCTTTGATTTGGCCACTAATTGGAAATGGACTATAGATATTTTAAAGAGTATTGTAGCATGATAGATGTAATATGTACCTTTATTTTTTGTTTTATAATTGTTTGAAGAAGAGAGAAGTGTCTAATATTTTTGTTTGATAATAAAATTTAGGAAACCCATACATCTAAAATAGCTTAAACTTAATTTAGAACTATAGATACAATACATTTCAAAGATAAGAACACTTGGGTTCATGAAATGACATTACAAATATATCTTAAACATGTGTATTAACTTTAACAAGTATGAAAGTCTATATTAAAATTTGTAACAAGTGGTGACAAAACTAGACACTACCATTGAATATCACCTTTTAACGTCACAAAATGTTAGAGACTGATGATGCAAGTCCAAGTGCACCCCGCTTAAGAGCATCAAATAGCTCCAATTCACACCCTACAATATATCTTAGATATAAACTAAATATAATTCAAATCTTTTATATACATATTAATAATATTTAAAAATATAAACATGTATCTAAAATAATAAAAATTAAACTAATTGAGACAAATTAGAGTTTACTGTAAAATTAAAATGAAGTGAGCATTGACATCACAATTAAAATATAAAATGTTAAAAAATACAATGTAATTTTTTAATATACTACTTATTGCATCACAATTATATTCTAAAATAGTAAACGGAAAACAATTCAATTTAAAAATGACAATAAAGAATATATAATATGAAAAGCAAAAGCAAAACCCTAGACAACATCCAATCCACATATATAAAACTTTGAAAAATAGTTATAAATATGTTACTTTCCAATCTACTTCTATAATGAGCAATGAACATAAGTTTGTGGGCCCACAAATGTTACAAATATGGCCATAGTAAAATGCACTTCCATATGAAGGAGAGGACTTGGTTTATTTTTTAAAAAGTTAGAAAAAGCAATGTAAAGGAAATGCATTTTCGTGGCTATATAGGCACCGGCATTAAGATGCAACCTTCTGAACTTTAAAAATTAAAAAAATTAAAATAATAATATAAAGAAAAAGTTATTATGGTTTTTTAAAGTTTAAAACTAGAGCCTTTTCTCCATACGTGTGTTATGCATAGAGGCTTAGGCAATGCAGTGCGTGTGGGAATTGAAGGAAACTAACTAATGTAGCAGGCACTCCAAGGTTACATGCTATTAATAGTTTGGAGAGTTATGGCAATCCAGTGTGAGAGAATTAGAAACATCTGGAATAGAGCGTGCATGGAATTAGAAACATCCAGAACAAAGCGTGCATGCATGCATTGTTGTCCGACTTTAAGGAACTTTCCTCAATTTTAAGAGGCTTCAGTAGCACATAATGTGACCAGGATTTGTGGTCGCTATATTATAGAGTTTTGACATTGTTTTACTTCAATGGTTATTTTAGTTCGTTTGCCTTGTTAGTTGATCTTGAATTGGGTTTGAATTTATTAATTTATTTTGAGAAGAAGTAACATCTTGCAAGTGTTTTTGGAGGTATAAAGATGAAGTTCAGAAATGGTATGGAAGTCGAAACATGCAGCAAGGAACCTGGTTTTGTAGGGGCTTGGTTTGAGGGTGCTATAGTGTCTCGAGAGGGGAATATTTATTGTGTCTAGTATGATAAATTTGAGAGAGATGAGGGGCATCCTCTGATGGAGAAGTTACAATGCAACCAATTAAGACCGCGCCCTCCTGAGATGAACATTATTAGTTGGGCAGGTGGTGATCAAGTTGAGGTTCTTGACAAGGATTCTTGGTGGGAAGGTGTTATCTCAGAGGTTCTTCCTCACAGATATTATAGTGTGTACTTCCCTTGCTATGAAAATTGCATGAGATACCCCTACTCCAATATTCGGACCATGCAAGAATGGAAGAATGGGAAATGGTCATTATCTCTTTCGATAAATATTTTCCTTTACCTGTTTGGCAATTGTTTTTAACCATTTAACTTCTGTCGTGCTGTTAATGAAAATATTTGAAGAATGGTTCAATATTTTGCCTCTTGAGCATATAACAGAAGCACCCAACTTTTATTCTATCCTACTTAATCATGTATAAGTACTACGTAGATGGTAAATTGAAGTCTCTACTAAGCATTAGGGTTTCACATATATGAAAACTAAACACAGTGACCTAATTCAACATAATTAAGGCATGATTTAAAGAACGAAATATCTTCTATACATAACCTATCACTAGTAGGTAATTGAGCATGCCACTTTTATCTCTGGAAATGGCAACCAAGTCGTATCTCACATGTCACTATCAAGTGCAATGATCTTGTGCATAATGATATTAATAAATAACATGTAAAGATGTCGTATTTATATCCCATGCTATGTACTATGTACTCTAAAGTATCATTGTTCAAAATGAATTATGAAGTAATATATCATGTCCTAGTCTTCCAATACACGAGTTTAACAAAATACAGTGCATTCTTGCTATCATATAGAGACACCACTATCCTCGGTGATTACATTAATCTCAAGATAATCTACCAGATTTTAAGTAGATCACTGAAGATGGGTTTTATTATCTAGTGATTTTAAGATAATCCTCAAATGTACTAAAATATCTCTAATAACTTAAGAATTTGGGCAAAGTTTAAAGGCCTTTGTTTTGACTTAATATCATTTGTTTAATATTCCATTGGCATCAAACATTTTGATCTTGTAGTTTCTGGAAAATAACATATTCTTGATTGCCTTTTGTTTGTAGTTACATTCATTGAATTGTCTAATATCTTTATGCCTAGAGAAATGTATGCCCTTTTTTACTACTTGTGCCTTGTATGACATATTAGGAAGCTATTGGGCCCCGAGGAATTAGACTTATCAATGTATCTTTGCTACAAGTTTTTGAGTTTTCAGTGTATAAAATTAAAACAATTGGTTTAGAATAATTAGAATATTAGCATTGAGATTTAGTAATATAACTGATTCCTATTGATAATTAGAAGGGTTTTCATGGCAATGTCAGATCTTAAGAAGGTAGGTATCTAATATAACAGTTGGAACAAACTTTTAATCTCTCTTTTGTAATGGAAGATATCCATTTCATTTAGTTATGTCTTGGTGCACATGTTAGCTTTTCAAACCTTTACATTCATTTGAGATCTCATCTTCCTTTACCTATAGGCTTTTTTAGTGATTCTGAGAATTTTGGATCTTCATATGAACACTTTTATATCAATCTTACTTTGTTATCTCTATTAGGGGTGGTTCTTGTCTGATTGTCAGAGAGTTGCATCATGCATTGTATTATTTGGATCTACTTGAATTTTGGGATACAACCTTATGTTGAGAATATTATTAGAAACTTGACTTTTTTATTAAGATGTCGAGTCCTTTACACCAGTGTATCTAACACATGCTTAAAATAATTTTTGTAGGCAAGAAAACGGAAGACATCAAAACAAGGGAATGCAATTGTAGAAAGTATGTATGAGGTAGATGAGGGCTTTCATCTTGAAAAATGTGACAAAATAAAGAGATTTAGGCATTCAGAATCAGCACAACATGTAGACAAAGGGACACTTCATGCCAAGGGCATTTTTGTTGATGCTTCTTACATGAATATGGACTATAAAGATTATTTTGTTTCAACTACTGGGAGTCACACTGCTTTTTCTCTTGCAATTCAAGATGAAAGAGATAAAGTGCCAAACAATAGAAAGAATACTCACTATAACACCAGAAAATTGCCTAAACTTAGGAAGAAGCAAAAGAAAAATGGAATTTGCCTGGCAGACGAGCACAATGTATCCCCACATAAGTTGGAATTATTTGCATATCGCTCTGTGTTAGAGGCTTTTTATGCCCAAGGTTCATTAAGCTGGGAAAGAGAAATTTTACTGACCAATCTCCGTTCTGAATTGCACATTTCTTGTGAAGAGCACACATTTGTGCTGGAACAACTTGCATGTGGTGTTTGATGTAAAATTGTATAGTTCTCAATTGCATATATTGTATAAAATGTTCTTGCAAGATTTGTTACTAAAAATCTTTGGAATTTGACTAAAGATGCTTTTCATGAAGAAAAAAGTGAATAGCCTTCCATGTATAATGTCCAAGATTCTTATCAATGTAAAGATCTTTGGCAACATAGTGCAGTTCAGATTTTTGTGATCATGCCATGGTTACTCTTGAATTTTTCATATATTTCACTCTCATTTTCTAGTTGGAATGAACTTTTCTTGCAAACACATTGAAAGTTTGAATACTTTTAATTTCTTTCAAAGATTGTGAGATTTACATCATTAGTCAAAAATTGAGTACAAGCACTTTTTAAATTCCGTAAACAGTATATGAGTCAAGAAAAACTTATGCAATTGTTAGTCATTATGTTGTCATTTTGACAATATATTCAGACAAAAACATGCTTGTTATTGCACATATAATATTGCAATAATCAATCGAGCTATTCAACCTTCATCCTTGAATTAGACACTAGTTTCTTTTTATCCAGAGGATTGAGATGTTACCTACATAAAGTTGTTTTGGTAAGTGGCTTGTTTGTTGCATTGTAATCTATATCTTCGGCCTTCCAGTCAAGAAAAATCTAAAATAACCACTGTACACTTTTCTCCTTTTATTCCAGTATCCTGTGGGGAGCCCTTGTTGCAAAAAAATTTCAGTCCATGCAATAACTGACCAGCCAAGAAAGTCAGTAATGACCTTTTTTCACAATTCGAGCAACTTTTACATGCTATGTCCAGTCAAGCACCTTTTCATTTACATTTACATTTGCATCTTTGTCGTTAGTAATTGCTAGTTTCATAGCCACAACATTTCAATGACAATCATTACTTTAAGTTGCATAAATAAACCCTTATGGTTGATTTTTTTCCATTCAAAAACCTTGGAGTGTAATGTATTGTTTTTAAACCTTGTTTTCAAATCTCCAACTCCGATTTGTAAAACCATTTTTTATTAACTAACATTTCATACACCTAGCTTTCCCTTATGGTAGAAAATGCTAGATTTGTGCATCAATTAGGACAAAACTTTATCTTCATTCAACTTTATAAACAGAATAGCATTTTGAGGAAAAGATGAAAGAAAGATGTAATTAATGATTAGCAGATTTCCATTGGAAATAATTTAGCTAGTTTATTCTAAAAAATTGTCTGTCTGTCACCACATTCATCCTGTTTGCACATATGTTCTTTGAGAGTTACCATTTCATCTTGATGCCAAATGATGCTTTCAAAAATAGAATAGAAGAAGGTATTATACTAAGTTCATTGAACTTCACATTGTATAGCATTTAATTTTAACTATAGGAAGGAAAAATATTCCTGCTTCTCTCTTAGTGATCAATGTGTGGAGCAATTCCACACATCTGAACAAGGGAAGTTGTTAATAGACTCTCAACAGCTCACTTGACATACAATCAGCTTTAGGTCAAAATAATCAAAGTCAATCCTAACTTGTGTATCATGTTGCAAGTTATCTATTTCTCATAGTGTAAGGATACTGATATTTTCTCTGATAGGCCAGTGTGTATTTCATAATATATATTTCTTTTGGTTGTTGACATTCACCACAAAATTCATATGAACGAGCTCTTGTTGACAAGTTGATCCACCAGGACACAATCTTAATAATCCAAAGAAGTTGTGGATGAGATGAAGTAGGAGCCTTGCTTCCTTGAGGAAAAACTAAAAAATGCATATATTTAGGTTATGGGAGCCTCTTGTGGACCAAGAATCTCAAAGCCTGCTACAACAAGTGGAGATGTTTGTCATATTGGCACTCTAATAATGCCTAAGAGCTATACCATATTTTATGGTTGATTTTGGTTGAAGGATTGATATGGATGCTTTTTTCCAAGGTTTGATCTTGAAAATAGGATTTTCATGCAGTCTTGGTCACATAAGAAAATGTTGTTATATTTCAGAAAATATCAGATCTCATGCCAGACTGATATTTTCATGAAAAAATTTAAAATTGTGATATTTTCAAAACACATTGACTACTGTTTTTATTGAAAATTTTCTGAATATTTTTGTTAGTTTCTGATTTTATTTGTTGTCATTATTTGATTTTTTCCCTTAAGAAAAAGGGTGGTTTTCAGGTTAAGTGATTTTGATATCTTTAGGATGGCTTAGGTGTTTGATGAAGATCAACCAAATTAAAATTAATTGTGAGCAGTATGTTGGAGCTTGAATATCAGGAATTATATGATTCCTTTAATGAGACCATTTCATGCTTTTTATAAACTTTGTCTCATGTTATGGTGATATTAAGGGTACATCTATTTATTCTTTGCTTTGTTAGAATTCATGCTTGAGAGCAGATTTATTTCTCTATCTGGGATGACATATGGCCATTGTTCCTATGGCTCCCTTGAAACTGACTCTGTTGTACTAGAAGTAAGAATTTGTGAGTTATGTCAGTCACCCTAGACAGCTCTTGGGAAAGGTTTATTGATAGCAATAATAGAATGCTCTGGACACCATAGAAACCAGATTTGAGTTGTAAGCAATGGTTTAGGAAACAGATATGGTGGTGCTTTTGTTCTTCACGAGAAACATAGTGCCTTGCTATTTCTCCTATCTACCAATTTAGAATATTGGACCATAGCATTAAGACTAAATGCCATTAACTCCTTTTATATTATCTTTACATTGGATCGGGTGGAGAAAGACCCTTGTATTTTATTATTTGGTAGTAAATAGTGGTCTATATTAGTGTTTTAATGAACTAAGTGATTGTGACCAATCTGGTTTATATTGCATTGGATCACATCCTACCCTATTTATATTAAATACTTATGATCCAGCATATAACCCATAAAAGACATTAGGAACTGTAGCTTCACAGTTCATCATACTTCATAGCAGGTAGTGTCACTCTTGCTTTATGTGACTTTATAGCTTGACAAATATAGTTTGTAATGTGCAATTGATTTTTAGGGTTAAAACTTTGAAGTCACATTATATAGTGATGCATTCATTATGCAATGTGCACTATAATAAAAAATTGCAAAATTAATGAGGAAAATCCTCATTTCAGTATTCATGGTGTACATTTTTTGTTTTCTTTCACTCGCACTTTCTTTGCAATTAGGATGGATTTAATTGTAAAAATATAAATTATTTTCATTGATACATGAGGATGCATCTTTAGGGTCTGTTCTTGTACTTGAAAGTTGAAACATTAAAGGAATGTGGAGATGAGCCAGGAGTGTCCCTAGGCCATCCCCTAAATTTGCTGCCTACTTGGAAGTGCCCCCAAAACTGTTGTCTACCATCAAGGTATGACTTGTTGTACCCAGGTATAAATCATGTTTAAAAAAAAAACAAAAAATTAAGAGGATTGAGATGACCCACAAAATTGTTGCATTTCTATCAAATACTCAAACCTAATAAAGTTGTAACCTTGTCTTTATAAACAAGAGAAACACAAAAGCATTAACAAATTGCATTGTTTTTTGTTGCCAGTAATGAGCAGTGAGCTTTGAGGAATGATGAAAAACAAGAAGAGGAGAACAACATTCCAATGGTGGGAAGTAGAAAGCCAGTGGTAGTGAGGTAAGTTTTCCTTTAATTTTCAAGATTCTTTAATTTTTAATATCTATTGTTGTAAAAAGTTTGATGAAAAAGAGCTAAGACAATATTTTTTTCAGTTTGGATAATATTTTTTGTTAAACATGGGCTGCAATAAGGGTATTGAAAATGTTGGCTTGCAAAAAGAGGAGTTGGGGGCTAATTATGGCGTGGGATCAATGTACATGAAGTGGGACAACCACATATCTTATTTGACTGTTTAATGTTCTTTTTAAGGTTTCTTTTCTAATGTAGCTTGATGACTTTAATGGCTAGTGTCAATCAGTTACAAGGGGTGTTCCAATGTCAACTGTGCATTTAGATGGATTAATGGAGATGAATGACACTACTTGAAATGATTTGGGACAAATTCTTTGTACTTTATATTTATAATAAGTGTCAACATGGATTTTTCGTTAGCCTTTTCCTTGGGTTCCCATAGGCAAGGCAGAGATGGTTAGGGGCCTCAATTCTGGTGGAATGTTAGCCAGTGATGTCAATAAGTTTTGGCTGACTTTCTATTTTAGCAGATTACTATATATTGTAAGTGCTATTTGTGGTGACTAATTATAGCTTCAGTCATCTCTCAAGTTCTGTGTGCAAAATCTTTTTCATCTCTCAATGATACTAAATACGTGAATAAAAATGATTACTATTGACCATCCTTCTCCTTAGTGGGTTATCTCCTTTTGATGAATATTGTTTTTTATTCATGTGCAATTACCATTTATGGTATACTTGCTTCTTTTATGAGTCCCTCCCTTGCATAAGGCAGGGTACTAATGTTTTTGGTAATGGACACGATGAACTTTTTCATAAACCAAAGCTGTATATTTTTAAAGTTGAAGAATCAATTTATTTTTTAATTAATTTTAAATGAGTAATTTCTATTTTGTGATTGGCTAGTAGCAAATATACTAGGGGTAAAAATACTTTATTGGCATCGAAAATTGGGAATTTTTTGCTTCTGGAAACTTCTTTCTCTTTTCAACTCAAATTTTCTGTCCAACTTCATTAGTCCAATTGCCACATTTTAGAGCAAGCAACATTTTACGGTTTATTGTGTGCAATTTCGACTTCTAATGGCTCATATCATTTCCATGTCTGAAAAATTTATTAACATATAATGTGCTAACTGGATACTGCTCAAATGTGAAGCAAGGAGTACTTAATTTTTAAACGCAGCTCAATTTAAACATTAGAATTTGGGAAACATGGTTGCAAATATAAAATATAAAATTTTAGATTTGTAAAGAGTGGAAGTTGTATGTATAATTTTTTATTGTTATTAAAATTTATTATTATTCTATTTTTTATAATTATTATTACTAACTCTTTTTAAAATTCAAAAAATATATAATCTTTTTTATTAAAAAATTCAAAACAATTTCAATAATATGAATAAAAGATTAAATAAATTCATTTACTTTTATACAATATTTTAAACTTTTTGTGTTTGATTTTAAAAGAAAATTAAGATTTTAAATTTATTAATTTCTATATATTTATTTCAATTCCTTGAAACTAATCTACTAAATAACTTATTTAGTTTTATAACTAAAAACTATTTAATAATATTGAATTTATTTTTGAAAATGACATAAATATATATTTTTCGTTTACAACATTTTTTAATACTTTTTATGTTTGGTTTTAATCATTTTTCATAAACATCTCAAGTGAAAGATCTTTTTACAAACCCATTTTTTAAGGGCATTGGATGTCTATGTCAAAAGACTTTTTTGTTTGCATACAATGGATACAGTTGTATGATCCTTCGTTATATATTTATCAAAAAACCCTCCTTCAGACTCCCAAGGTAGGGACTCAAGCTTGTATGAAACTCTTGTTGTCCAATGTTTTGGTGGTGGTTAAATCAATTTGCAAATACATGTTGAATTGTCCATTTCAAATGGTTGGCATGAAAAATCTTTTCATCTCTCAACGATACTAAATAATTGAATGAAAATGATTTCTATTGACCATCCTTCTCCTTAGTGGGTTGTATACTTTTGATGAATAATTTTTTTATTCATGTGCAATTATCATTAATAGTATTTTTGCTTCTTTTATTGTCTAGTGTTTTGGTGGTGGTCACATTGATTTGCAAATGCATGTTGTATTGTCCATTGCAAGGTTGTCATGAAAAATATTTTCATCTCTCAATGATACTAAATACTTGCATGAAAATGATTGCTATTGACCATCCTTCTCCTTAGTGGGTTGTCTACTATTGATGAATATTTTATTTATTTATGTGGAATTACCATTTATGGTGTTCTTGCTTCTTTAATTGTCTAGTATTTTGGTGGTGGTCACATTGATTTGCAAATGCATGTTGTATTGTCCATTTGAAATGCTTGGCTTGAAAAATATTTTGATCTATGGATGATGCTAAATACCTGAATGAAAATGATTACTATTGACCATTCTTCTCCTTAGTGGGTTGTCTACTTTTGATGAATATTTTTTTTTATTCGTGTGCAATTACCATTTATGATATTCTTGCTTCGTTTATTGTCCAGTGTTTTGGTGGTAGTCACATCGATTTGCAAATGCATGTTGTATTGTCTATATCTAATTTGGTTGTTCTATCAATCACTAGTACATTTGAGACCATTTTTCGACCATTATTGGTCAAAATTTTGACCCAATTTTTTACCAAACTTCGACCAACCCATTGGTCAGAAAACCTCCATAGCCATGGTGCAAGTTCTGCCAGGAATTGGTCAAAATTTTGACCAATGAAGGTAGAAAATTTTGACCAATAAAGGTAGAAATTTTGACCAATGAAGGAAAAATATTCGAGCAATAAAGGTAGAAATTTCGACCAATGAAGGTAAAAAATTTTGACCAATAAAGGTAGAAATTTTGACCAATGAAGGTAAAAAATTTTGACCAATGAAGGTAAAAAATTTTGACCAATGAAGGTAGAAATTTCAACCAATGAAGGTAGAAATTTCTACCAACAGGTAGGTGTAATTTTTTTTTCAGGCATTCTATAAAACAGTCACATGCCTTGCATATGATATGACATTTTGCATGCATCCTGCACTCTCTCATCCAGCTGATGATGGATTACGGAGAGTGATCTGAAACCATGATGCTAAAAAACACACAATCAAATCCAAAATGAACTTGCATTACAAATGGAGTGTGGAAATTTGATATTGTTAATTTTGCATGCATGTCTACTAGGACAAATATATGTTTAAGTTGTGATTGTCCTGGTAGACATGCATACAATTTTACCAATATCAGATTTCCACAATCCATTTGTAGTGCAAGTTCATTTTGGATTTGATTGTGTGTTTTATAGCATCATGGTTTTAGATCACTCTACGTAATCCATCATTAGCCAAATGAGAGAGAGTGCAGGATGCATGCAAAATGTCATATCATACACAAGGCATGTGAACTATTTTATAGAATGCCTAAAAAACACTAACAGTAACTAATATGAAAAATATATAATTAGTTATATGATTGAGACAAATCATGTATAGTGAGTTGGTCAAAATTTTGACTAGATAAATTTTGACCAATGGGTTGGTCAAATTTGGTCAAAAATTGGGTCGAAAATTTGATCAATGAAGGTCGAAAAATGAACCCAAATGCACTAGTGCAAGTATGCTCACCAAGTTGACTCTTTGAGTTTGGTCATCAAGTCACCCCACCAAAGTGCCTCATCAAGGTCAATCTTTAGGTCCACTCATCGAGCTTGCTCACCAAGTTAGCTCACCATGTCATGTCTCTAAGTGGCCTCGCTAAGTCAGCTCGCCAACTTGCCCCACCAAGTTTCCACTTTAAGCCCACTCACCATGTTAGATCGCTAGGTCAACTCCCCAAGTCAGTTTGCCAAGCTAACAATTGAAGTACACTCACCAAGTCAACTCTCTAAGTTCGCTCACCAAGTCTGCCCCCTAGGCCAACTCTCCAAGTCAGCTCACTAAGTCACCCCCACCCAGTCACCTCAACGAGTTGACTCATTAAGTTAGCTCACGAAGTTGACTCACCCAGTGGTTTTACCACCTTGCCCTAGCAAGTGGGCTCACTCAGTGTGCTTACGAAGTTGCCCCATAGAGTTTCTTCTCTAAGCTTGCTCACCATGTAAACTCACTTGGTCGGCACGCCAAGTTGACACTTTAAGTTTTCTCATCAAGTCACCCAACCAAAGCGCCTCATCAAGGTCAGTCTTTAAGTACACTTAGTAGGTCAGCTCACCAAGTCACTTCGCAAATTTGCCTCACCAAGTGGCCTCGATAAGTCAGCTCACCAACGTGCACCACCAAGTCACCACTTTAAGTTGACTCGCCATATTAGCTTGCTAGGCTGACTCCCATAGTCAGCTCACCAAGCTGAAAATTCAAGTACACTCACCAAGTCAACTCTTTAAGTTCACTCACCAAGTCCACCTCCTAGGTCAACTCTCCAGGTTAGCCCACCAAGTCACCCCCACTGAGTCACCTCAACAAGTTGACTCTTTAAGTCAGCTCACCAAGTCTACTGTTCAAGTACACATGCCAGGTCGGCTTGCCAAGCCCACCAAGTCATGTCACCAAGTCGATTGTTTGAGTACACTCACAAAGTTGAATCTTTAAGGTTGGCTCACCAAGCTAGTACACCAATTCATGTCACCAAGTCACCTCACCAAGTTGGCTCACCCACATGTCCCACCAAGTCCCCAAGTCTGCTCACCAAGCCGACAATTCAAGTGCGCTCACCAAGTCGACTCTTTAAGTTTTCTCACCAAGCCCATCCCCTAGGTCAACTCTCCAGGTCAGCTCACCAAGTCACTCCCACCTAGTCACCTCAATGAGTTGACTCTTTTAGTCAGCTCACCAAGTCTACTATTCAAGTACACACGCCAGGTCGGCTCGCCAAGCCAGCCCACCAAGTCATGTCACCAAGTTGATTGTTCGAGTACGCTCACAAAGTTGACTCTTTAAGTTCGCTCATCAAGTCACCCCACCAAAGCACCTCATTAAGGTCAGTCTTTAAGTCCACTCACCAAGTTAGGTTGCCAAGTCGCTGCACCAAGTTGACTCACCTCTCGCCTCACCAAGTAAGTTGGCTCACCAACTTGCCCCACCAAGTTGACTATTCAAGTATGCTCGCCAAGTTGACTCTTTGAGTTCACTCATCAAGTCACCCGACCAAAGTGCCTCATCAATGTCAGTCTTTAGATTTGCTCATCGAGCTTGCTCACTAAGTCAGCTCACCATGTCGTGTCTCTAAGTGGCCTCGCTAAGTCAGCTCGCCAACTTGCCCCACCAAGTTGCCACTTTAAGCCCACTCACCATGTTAGATCACCAGGCCGGCTCCCCAAGTCAGCTCGCCAAGCTGACAATTGAAGTATGCTCAACAAGTTGACTCTCTAAGTTCGCTCACCAAGTCTGCCCGCTAGGCCAACTCTCCAGGTCAGCTCACCAAGTCACCCCCACTTGCCCCACCAACTCGCCACTTTAAGTTGACTCACCATGTCAGCTCACCAGGCTAACTCCCCTAGTCAGCTTACCAAGCCAACAATTCGAGTACACTCACCAAGTGGACTCTTTATGTTCACTCACCAAGTCCACCCCCTAGGTCAGCTCATCAAGTCATCCCCACCTAGTGCTTATTGTGAACAAACCAATCTGGATCATAAGAGAAGTGATTAGAGATTATTATGAAAGGGTGCGACTGAAAAGAAATATAACTCACGTCATTTACAACATGACTAATCATTTCTAATGAAAGCTGCAAAAAGGTAGTTCTATCATTCAACTTAGGATGATTGGAAGAACTTATTATATTTTGTATCTCACAATGATCAGTTTGTAAGAAAGCATATTGCCTTTGGCACCCATTCAGTGCAAGCATATAAAGTCTACCATCAGAAATGACATCATCTTTGAGTATATTTATATTGTCATATCAGACAACTTATCACAATATTTAGAGCATAAATATAAAGTTATATCAGAGACGGCCTGCATATTTGCAAATTATTACTTGTATATTAGACACAACGAATAGTACAAGGTACTGAGAATTTCCTGAGTCATTGCATGTAATTTCCTATATATCAGAAATAGAAAATATATATCATCTTGATTATTATGCAATCATAATTATTTTGATCTAAACCATACTGTATATGAATTTGGAATTAAGAATCATTCAAATATTACTTTAATACAAGAAACTATTTCTACATTCATTGAATTGTGAAGAATTCAAGTAGTATCTTGTAATCAGAAACATAAGGAAATTACAACCACCAAATTATGTGACTGAGAAGTGAGTCTGCAGAGTCTGCAGTTGCTCATTTTACTATAGACAACATTTTCCTAAGAAGCTTTACCCCAATCAAGAATTGATACTCCAATGACACATACTCACAACCACTAGTGTTCTGTCCCCCAGGGTCCCTGCCAATATTCGAAGGTTGCATATGATGCATGACTACTACTAGGATTTTCTCCACAAAAAGAAATTCATGTTGTCATAAAAGCTATTGTCTAATAACATCTTGGCAAATCTCATGCCTCTAAATTTCTAATGATGTCTGTATATGTCGGATCCCAATCATGACAGTCGCAAATAACACATTACATATCTTCCTAGAATGTTCTTCATAGGAAGAGATCCCCTATTTTAAAATAAGACAAATTAGAGTCAGTCCATTTAAAAGTTAGATATACAAATATAGGTGGCACATAGTCTATTAGAAACTTAAGCTTCCACTCTACTTACCAAACATGAGAGTCACAGTTGTTGTTCCGGTTATCGCCCATCACAAAAACATAGCCATGAGGCACATGCTGCAAATGGATATAACATGAAATGTAGAGATTTTAGTTAACTTGTTTATTGATCGTGTAATCAATGAATAACAAAAGGATATGTGATGTGTGAAACCTCTATCTTTATGGAACACATTCACACAATCAGCAAGGTTAGATTTTTAATCAGTTCAATGTTTGGTTTGATATGAAATTTCAAAGTCTGGAAGGAATTACTTTGGTAAGAAGCATAATTCTGATTTGCTTGAGAACATCCACAATTAGAATCAGAACTACAAGGTTCTAGTGATGAATCTTTTGGTCCATCCAAGCTATATGGTGAAAAACTTGTATAGATGTCATAGATAAGCAACAACATCTACTACAATGTCATAGATGTCTGAGTAAACAATAGTTGATCCTGGCAATGAGCTCTCCAAGTTGGAGAGAGCAGGTGCCCAATTTCTGTTGAAGTAGGATGATGCATCATTTATACTTACATTGCATGGCCTCCTTGCCATAGCAAGAAATTTTCTATTTTAAGGTGAACATCCCAAGATCGACAACCCTGCTACTATGAACTTTTTGGCTCCAGCATTGTACAGATCCTAGCATGGTTACTGTTAACATTTCCTATATTGAAGAAATAACTAACACCCCAATCAGCATTCCCTGCAGCCAAGTAGTAAAGCGCATTTCTTAAAATACTCAAAGCATAGGGATTATTGTTGCTAAAGAAAAGATAAAAGGGTGTACATATGTCATGTAAAGTTAATATGTTGCAACTGCATCAAATACTGAATAGGAAGCCATTGCCTGCACAAAATAAGTATCAAAAAAACATATCATGGGACTCAAAAATGAAGAACAATGAAATCAATACACTGACAAATAATTTAAACAAGCAATGTAAATAGCAATGCAATATTATCTTTTACTCCTACTAGTGAAATACAAAATGAGTGAATCAAGAAATCAGCATCAATATTCAAGTGTATCATTATGACTGACCTGTGGCTCTTCCATTGCAAAGAAGACCATATCCTTAGGATTTACATCCAATGGATCATAACCATGAATGACCAAGAATAAGTCAATAGGCTGGAACGTACATAAGTTATAATACAAGCGAACAAGGAAAACTTGTCCTAGGACAATTAACTGAATTGTTAAGCACTGACATAATACTTGCATATTTTTGATTCTTTGTCTACAGCTTAAAACATGAATACATCTACTAAACAAAATACAAATCAATCAAAACATTTGAATGTGGTAGAAGAGTGATCAAAAACATAGTGAAATGAGTTTATAGGTTTGTGGCATTGACGACACTTGCTGGTTTGAGAAGAGATTCAAAAGGAGGCCTGGTTGAGCATGCATTTCAATAGCAAGCAAGAGCGAAGACATGATGCATGGATCACTATGATGAAAAGACAAGCAAAAAATAACATGCAAACATATGCTTAGTTTATAAACTTCAATGAAATCTATTTTCTCCTGATCAGATCAAAAGACTGCAAGACATCACTCAAGGCATTCGCATCATGATCTTAGCCAAATTACAGGAAGTCATTGTAATCAAATTACTTTCTTTCAATATAATGGGAGGAATCTCCTTTCACAGCAATTCACCAAAAACAAAAAACTCAAAACATGTAGAAAACAAAAAGTAGAGAATGCCATTTAAAGAACTTTTTCAGTGTGCTGAAGAAAGCTAGTAGGCAATACGGTACAAAACTAGATTAAACATATACCCACCATTTTAATCTCAAACAACACATCCACTGAATTGTTATCCTATCTTAAAAAAAAATCAAGATTCATGAAACTACCAATTTAAAAGGTTCATAGTGCATTCTATCCATTAAGCAAAGTGCAACTTGAGATAAAATTATTTTAAAAGTAACCTTCCAGAACACGTGTAAAATGAAATGTACACTTTCTGCCAAGTTTGGATCAGGGATGTTCTACTTCTAGATGAAGAGGTTGTGCAAGTCTAAAATAAAACTACAGCTCCAAAATCAATGACAATTTTTTTGTTTATAGTGTTACTACTGCCACAAACATAGGAAAGATACATAAGAATATGCCCACCATTTAGAAACATCAAGAAAGTAAGACACAAGATCTTGAAGGGAAAAGAAGAGGAGGTTCATAGAATTAAAATTACAATTAACGAAAAAAAATCATTTTGGCATATATGTGAAAAAGGAAAACTCGCACAGTCCAAGCCAAGGATAAATTCCATTTTAATTTCAGGCTGGGCATAAAATGCATTCACTAAGCACAAATGATTAAGTAATATCTGGAGAAAGTCTTGATCTATTTCTCTAAATTTAAGCTCCTTCTGAACATAATATAGAAACTCTAACAAAAAGCTATTTAACGATTAGAAGTTACAGTGTTTTGATAGACAGAACTAGCACCTTCAGGCCCTGGCTACCTTGTGGTAGATAACTATCATACTTGACCCAAGCAAAACAATCTAGGTGGCATGCAAATTTAGCATGGCATTCACCTTGAATTTTATCACAATGGAAGCCAAGTTCCTGTAGTCAACTAACAGTACTATCAGAATGATATAGTATCTTCACATAATGGAAACAACTTTAGGATAACGATTTACTAGAGATAAAAACTTATAAGCAGCCAAACACAAATTAACAAATCACTTTGATAGGGTCCGAGTGAGAAATTGGAAAACCTTCTCCTATTTGAAAACATAAATTAGAATTGAATTTTAAATTATATTAGTTTTCATGAATAAGGGGACTAGGTAAACAACATTAGAGTGCCAGTCTCAAATAACAATCAACTGGAAATGATATAGGAAGAGTTGTTCCTAGAGAAAGAGAATAAAATAAATCAAAAGAGAGAAATATACATACAAAATTTTAATTTTTAATTTTAATTTTAATTCTATCCAAACATAGGAAAAGTTAATTCTAAAGCTCGCACAAGTCCCAGCTAAAAATATTTTTTGTAAAATAGACTTAATTAATGGGGTCGTGAGGCTGAAGCCTAAGAAGCATCAATGCATTCAGACCTGGACAAATGAGGTAAGAAAAGAGTAAAACATTCTAACCATAATTGCAAAACTTGTTTAGTACTCACAAGCCAGATTGCTATGCGAGTTGTTATTAAATTCATGGTGATTCTTCCCTATAAAACTGATTTGGTACTAGGGAAATACACAATTTTTGTGCTAATACTTGTCCAAATCCACATTAAAACCTTTTTCTACCTACAATTTTTAAGAAAAACACTATTTTTAACTTCATTTCCAAACACAATTGGCAACTTAGTGTAATTAATCTTTCATATTTTATCAACAAAAGTATGAATAATATTTTGTCACATGCTTGTCCTAAGGTCAAATGGGATAAGTATGAGTCGAAAATGATCTCGGACACATATCAGAGCCATCAGTTCAAATCACCAAGAGACATTTTAAAGTGCTAAAATCAGAAACATATTGTAACCAACTTTGGTCCCTGGTGTAGCATATCCAATTGGGCACACCCATGTACAAATCCCAGGTGACTTTAATGTAAAATATCCATCACCATCCAATCTAAATTAAACATAACCTAGCAAGGGCTTTCATCAATAAAAAGAAAAAACTAATATATAAAGCGAGAGTAAAGAACACTTTAAATTCACAGCATCACGAATGAAACATTCTAGTCATATACTTTCTATCTGTGAAATACACACTTATGTCAGGGTAAAAATTAGTCTTCCATGCTAGATATAATGCCCAGAGACCACTATCAAAATGTATTACTTATTAGAAAAGACAAAATAAAATAATGGTTTGATTCAATATAACTAAGACAAGATCAGAATAAATTACTTAGGCATCTGGAACAAGTACTCGGCACATTAAGACTTTAAATGGCAATGCAGATTCATTGAACCATCATGAATTGTGAACTTTCTCCTGAATAGAAAGTAATTCAAAATCCCCAATAGTTTGCTAATTTAAGAAATTTTCATACTTGATATGGAAAATCACTTACATTGCTCATTCTCATTCCATAATGATTAGCCAGTTGCTCTAGGAAAGGCCAATCAAGAAAATCACCATTGTATGTCACATAAATCCCAAGTTTGACTTCATGCATATGATCAAACCACCACTTAATAAGCTCTATTTACATATATATCAAATTTCAAAGGAATCAGAATAAGTTTCAGAGGCACATAGTTTATGATAGAAAAGGAAATAGCCTAAACTACCTCATTTGGTACATTGGTCACTTTGAAAATCCCTTTCAATTCTAGCTTTGGTGTGTATTCTAAGTCTTCAATGTCCTCCCCGACACACTACAAAAGAAGTGGCAAGATTGAGGGACTATATTCAATAAATGTACCATGATTGACATAGAGACAACTAGATTCTTAACATGACAAAAGGGAGATATTTAAATACAACACAATTAAAGTCACTGCTCTATTTTTTATATATTTATAAATGCTCAATGGTCAAATATTTTTCATGAAAACAAGAATAAGAGAAGCACCCATTTTACCAAAACTTTAAACTGTTTCATGCTCATATCAATGTGATACTAAGGAAAGTCATTCCAGAAGTCATTCTTGGAATTCTGAGAGGATATAAGCACAAAGAGCTTTTTTGGTGGATAGAAAAAACTTGAAGTCAAAATTCCAACTTGAATGTAAAAAGAAAGTGTATGCTAAAACAAACTCATTGTTATTAATATACCTTTCAGTTACAATTAGCACTATATTATTTGGTAAGACTTTACTTTTTCCCACACAATAATAAACCAAGAGACGATTATATTCTTTACATGAAAAAATGGTGTGATTCTGGTAGGACAGGAGTGTATCTGCATAAATGAACTATTCGTTAGTTTAGTTGCTTGTAAAAAGGTCAATTAGTTCACAAGATTCACATCCACATCACATCAATTTGGCATGAAATTCCCCTTTGGAAGCTTGCAAAGCCAATTCTTCCCATTTAACTTATACATTATTCAAAACTTCTAATCTTGATTCCAAACTCTATGAAAAGTTTGGAAGTAAATCAAATATTTGCAGATGAAACTTATTAAACAAAGTCATATCAATAATATAATTTTAATATATTTATCTTACAAAAGCATATTCAAATGAAGTGACTTCTTGTCATTCAACTTATTTACTATTCAAAACTTTTATTCTTGAAAATACCTTTGTAAAAAGTTTGGTAGTAAACTGAATCTTTCCAAATGAAACTTATTAGCCAAAGCCATATCAATAATATCAATTTAATATATTTATCTCACAAGGGGAAATTCAAAAGCATTACATCTTGATAACTAGGATGCAATGTGTTCATAACTTGACAACGTACATAGTAATTGCAATTTGCAAATTTACTTAAATTTGAAATCAAATAAGCAAGAAAAGTATTCACCTTGTCCATTTGCTATGCTCAATTGGATTCCAGCTACGAGGTTTAGAAATGTTACATGCAGATGTTTAATATGTATTTAATTCAATCTATTAAAAGGTGCAATTAAATGAAACAATTTGAACTTTTTTCAGTGTTTAACTAAAAATTATCCAGATGATTGTCACTGATAAAATTGCTTATATTAATTATTGTGCCATGTGATATGTTTAATCTATTACGAACCACATAAATAGGACTATTGTGATGTCCACAGAATTTTTCACCTACAGTGGAAAAACAATTCCAATAAAAAATCATATTATAACTGCATGGTAAATAGCTAACATTGTTAATTTATTCATTACTCTTTCTTAATATTTTTCTTAGAAAGCTACATTTAACTTTTTAAAATACTCGAAGAAAATAAAATCATAACTATTAACTCCCTCATGTTAACAGTCATAAACACTAGTATTAACTTATAATAAACTATAAGACTTCTCAAGAGCATATTGCTCCTATTTCTTCTCAACGGCAGAGCACTGCTTCCTCTTGTTGCCTTAGATCATCTCCCATTTGGCCACCTCTCAATTCATGGCCAGATGTACACTATGAGCTTTCACTACAAGGTGCCTATTTCAGTCCTCAAAAAATTATCAGATCTTGTACTGGTCCCTTCACACTGATCAATAGTGGCACAGACAACTTTTCCATTTCTAATCTAGATAGTGATAATCAATGATCTTCATATTTTTGTTCCCCGGTCTTGACCTCACTTGCTTTAGGAGTTCCCTGTTGTTTTGTATTTTGAAGTTTTCTGCTTCCCTACCTGTGTTCTTCCCCTTGGTGGTACCTTTCTTCTCTTCCAAGAACTCGCTATAGTATCATGTCGTCTCATGATTCTCATTGACCTATTCTTGGTCATCTGTAGATGTTAATATAATTTATTTTTTTCTTTCTGAAATGCCTACGTTCCCTGAAATTTAAAAAAATGTCAGTTGTAACACACTTTGATATACACATGCAAAATCCCGACATAATATCACACTAGCTTTAAGAGAGGCTTGTAGATTAAATGAATGAAACTTGTTATTTTGACCAAATTTATAAGCAAAGATAGTGCATAGACTTTTACTATGGACACTTATATCTCAGATTCATCTGCTTGCATAACCCCTATCTGTAGATATTTTAGAAAAGTTGCTAAATTGCTTAGTCGAGTTCACAATACTAAATGATCCTCGCAAACTTATGCTTCCAGAGGAATGAATTGGTGACATTATCTTCATTTTTATTAAAGGCTGACACTTCTAGAAAATATTTTCCTATCTTTTCCTAAATTGCAGATACCTATTACTGAACATTTTTCCTCAAATTTTAAGCTACAAACAAAAAGTCTCGTACAAAAAGATGCACCTAAATCAACACATATGATATCTTGAAGAGACTTTGCAACAACTTGCAAAACTTCCTTAGGCCATAATTCAAAGCAGATAGAGCACATAGCCTAGGAAGGAATTGTATTAAACAAGCCTCTAAATGGGTAAAGTTAGAAAGCATCTACTAAAATAGTAATTGTAATATCCCCTTTTTGAAATTGCCCTAAAATCACAAATTTAATTGAAATGAGGAATGTAATATATTTATAAAGATAAATCCTGGTTTAGGTCTAGCAATGATGTTAGATTATATTTGAAGTATATTTCATAAGATAAATTATTTATATTTAGGGTTAAGATCTAATCAACAAATATAAATATGTATACATATATGCCCATAATTATCTTAACCTATACATACCTAACAATAATCATCTTATTCTAGATAAGTTATGCAATAACCAATCATTCAATTCCCACAATTAATCATATTTTGGATTTGTAGAGGAAATCCACAAAGTGTGCTCAATTATTATTCACCCTAATTAAGCCGAAAAGCATGCAGTGCCTAACCAAGACAACTTGTCCCTTGGCCCACAAGCACTAGGAACATTCCATGATGATTCCATCCCTTAGGGTGGTCTACTTAATTCAAGGCAACCCAAGACATACAGAAAGAATATTCAGCCCACACTTGACCAAGACAACTCACCTCTTAGCCCACAAGTTACCAGAACATCCACCATGATGATTTCATCCCTTGGGATAGCCTAAATAATTCCAGGGAACTTATGTCTACCACCTCTCACTAACAGATTTCTTTCCATTCCTTTGATTGTTTATTCACTTCCCAAAACCAACCATCATGGAGATTGGAGAGGATAACACAGGGGTGCCAAAGGCTATACACCACTAAGCCAAAGGATGCAAAACATCCAACAAAGACAACTTGAACCCTTGGGCCACAAGTGGTAGGAACATCCAGCCAAGACAATTCCATCCAACTTGGAAGTGTGCTTAGAGGAGAGACCTATATTGGTTCTCCCAAATGCATCTCTATTCTCACCCACATATGATTGTTGAGATATTGAAACAAAAATTACTTGCTGAGAATGGTTGGAATTTGCTTCTAGATCTTGAGGATTAAGGGCATTGCCACCACTAGATTTTCTCCACACCAAAGCTCCTTATTAACCCACCTCAATTTGGATTTCCAAATGATTGTCACCATTTGTTTACTATCCTTGTTTCTTTGACAGGATGCTTTCAAGATATTCTTCATCACACATTTTTCTTTTGCTTGTATTTTCTCTTTTTTTTCTTTTTCTTCATCTCTAGCTTGTGTACTTGTCTTCTTTTTTCTCATATATGTTCCAACTTCAATTTGTGTTTTTCCTTGAAGCAAAAGCCTTTCTTTTTAGGTTCTTCTCACTTGAAAGCATATCCATTCTCCCAATTTTCCTTGCACTTATAACATGAATTTTTTGTCCAAAAACTTTCATGGTTGTCTTTAGGTGATTGTCTTCCTTATAGAAGGGTTTATCTCTTGATGATGTATTTTTAGAGTAACCTTTAGCCATTGTTTCAACAGTATCAAGTCGTAGGGCTCTTAGGATTGCACCTTGGAGAGTGGTAAGATCAAAGGAAAATACAAGGCCCTTGATCAATTCCAATAGTCCCTCCACAGTAGGTATGTGAGTCTCTTTTTCACTTATTCTAGTAAGCAAGACAAAAAGCCTTTGTGATTCTATCACACAGTCCTCTGTGGTCCTTTCTTGCCTTAATTAGGTTAATTTTTGGAATGACTCTCCAAATGCTTTTGATCAAATATGTCAATGATTTTGTAGGTAAAGTCATCAAATGATGCTATGTTTTAATGCCCTTGCATAAGAAAACCATGGTGCCACCAGTTGCGAGTAACCCCCTCCAAATGTATTCATCTTCTTCCATTGTGGGATAGTATCCAATTTTTGGACCCATGAATGAGTAGTGACATTCCCTAGCCCATCAAAATCAGGAAGGGTTATTTTTCTTACTTTATGATCTAGGATTTTATTAAGTTGACCCGTTCCCTTCAATGGTTAATTCTTGATCCGGACTAACAAAACTCTCTAAATGGAATGTTTCTCCTCATTTCAAGGTCAAATCTTGAATACGATTCAAAGATTCTTCTAATTAATGATTTCATTCATTATTTTCTTCTTCTTCTCTATCTAGCTCATTTAATGTTATAAAGGAGGGTCTACACATCCTTGAGTTGACCTCAGTGGTGAACTAATGTTTTCAAAATGATTAGAGCTGGAAACCCTCTCATTGGTTTGGTTGGATCTAGGATTATTGTTGTTCATATTTTGGATGGCTTGGAGAACTAGTTGTCATTCTTTTATTTTTATTCATGAGAGCTTGAGTTTTTTTTCATGGCAGTCCATGAGAACCCTCAATCTGTTTGTCATTTGTCTTCCCATTGTATTGTTTTAAATGGTGTTATGGACAAATACAATTTTCTTCTTTTCTCTTTCCAAGGCATGTATTGTTTTGAATGGTGTTATGAATGGATACAAGTTTCTTCTTTTCTCTCCCAAGGCCCTTTGAACTCTTTGGCTAGGTTGCATCCACAATCATTCATCCCTCAAGCTAACAAGAAAAATGTTCTCCTACCAACTGCAATGTCCCCTTTTTAATTGCCTTTTAACAAAAAATATGATTGAAATAAGGAATGTAACATAGTTATCAACATAAATCTTGATTTAAGTTTTGTAACTATGTTGACCAACATGCATTGCTAGGGAGTGTCAATCCAGCTTGAAATCCAAGATTCAAGATGGCCGAGGGTTCCCTGATCCTCCCTCCTAAAGCCTTCCCCTTGGTTGATTCCCTAATGAGATGACTCTTCCCCCTCCTCTTGGTGTGGCTGTGTATTCTTGGTGATTTTGATTGATGTGTTTATCATTTCTAGTTTCTCACTTGGATATATGGGTTGTGAATGCCAAATAGTCACTTTTTATTCTATGACTTGTTTTGTGTACGTTTGTTTATATAATGCTTCAAATATAAAGCTCATTTAAGTGTTTCCAATAGAAAACTTCTTCTCTAGCATAAATGTCAAAAAGAGAATTTGATCATCAAATTCATTGTTCTGATTTGCCTACTGGGAATCCAATGCAATACTGTTAAACTAAGAACTAACTAATAATGAATTAGGATTAGTTAAAAAATTGCTTACTACATGGGACCATATCAGGATAAAATATGTCCCAAAACATACATGCTAAAAGGTGCAATCAGTTTTTGTACTCCTTCTTGTTATTTGCAGAGTTGGTGCTTATTATGACCCTACTAAAGTTAACTAATTAAAGAGACTAAATTAGGAAAAATATAGCCTCTAAATAAATGTAGAAAGTGTGAAAGGGTCCAAGCAGTGCTAGTTGAAATCATTAGACACTATTGAATAAATAATCACATTTAGTGGTGACTATTTTTTCCACCTACTATTTTCTACGAACTACTAGATCAAGATAAAAAATCCTATCACAACATAAGTCTACAAAAGGAAAAGGCAACCTTCCAAACTCCTTGTTTTTTGTTGAATGCTATCACTTACTAGACAATTTTAATTTTAAACTCAAGTTTCTAAAAGGACCTGAGTTAGAGTTTTAAATCTCTTCCAGCATAAATATAAAGCTCGACAATCAAGATTAAAATCTCTTACCCTTTCTTGTCAGCAATGCTACCACTTATGATGATACTATTGAAGTAATTTACTATCAACATATCATTAACTTAGCAGCCTCAACTAGGGACAAAAATTCTCCTCCACAACAATAAAAATGAGCAGCGAATTTTTAATTCCTTGCTATTATTTTTAGTATTATTATTAACCATGACCCTGCTATGTCAATTAATAAAAACAAAAAAGAATTGGGTTTGTTTTTCACAGGCAACACTGCCAAAGACAATCAACATTTACTGATACACTATAACACGAGTATTAAAAAGAGGATTATGGTGCTTAGCTTCTGGATTATATTGTGTAGAGATTTTTACCATCAACATTTCAAATAACACTACGTGATCCATCATCAAGATGAGAGAGCAAGAGGTGTAACGGTAAAAGTAGTGTGATTCTATCTTGATGATGGATCACATAGTGTGATTCCAAATGTTGATGGTAAAATCCTCTACACAAACTAATCCAGAAGCTAAGAACCATAACTATCATGGATTTTGGAAATATGATCTTGTTAATTGAGAAGAGTCAAATTTAAAAATCTCTCTCTTGCTTGTAGTACAAGTATTAACCGTGAACCTGTTGAACTAATGATTGAATAAAATGGAGAATTTTGGTTGTTTACAACATCATGTTTACTGTGGCATGCCCAATTAACACCAGAAATCTCCTCTTAACATAATATAGTAGAAAAGTGTAGTAAAATTTTGGTTTTTGACGAGATGTGCTCAAATGGTTAAATTGTTGGACTTCCGAAGAGGAACCTCAAGTTCAAATCCCCATGAGAAGTGATAAAGTGTTAAAATTGAGATAAACTATTAAAATATAACATTCAACTTGCTGGATGTGAAATGTGACCCACTAGACAAGATTGGTCACAAAACTCGTGGATCAATTTACAGAAGAGATGCCCCTTAGTTGTTGAATCAATGTCAAATATAATCAAAAAAAGAATACCACTTCAAAATAATGCATTTAATATCTGGAATTTTCACTCTTACTAACACTGCTATTACATCCTATGAACCTTTAAGACTACTAATTGGGTTCATTTTCTACATAAATTATATAATAAATAGCCAGATCAAAATTGAAATAAATTTTCACAAATATAGAATGGTAAATTAGCAGATGATTTCTCAATTTTTATATAAAATGTACACAACAATTAACGACTACTTAAGCAAATGTCATCAAACATCTGATCATATCATATGCCTTAGTTATAGATTTTTAGAATGGAAAGATAGGGAAAAATTATTCTACAATAGTACACATAAAAGTCCATGCCTTAATAATTTCCCCATTTGCCATGAAAGAACTATGAGAGGACCAAAACAATTAGTTACCAGTAACATTGGGGGTACTGCATTTGTAGCCTTCATTAGTCAAGTTGAAGTGTAAGGGCATATGGATTTCCATTTCATCAACCCCAAACTCAACACCACTCATTTGAATCTGCACCAGAATCTGGTTCAAATCCCCAGCAATCTCAATAGCAGTCTTGAGATCTATCTGTGGGAATCCTCACAAAATGGTGCCATTTCTAACATTGGCAGGAAAATTGGAGCCATCTTCAAGCACAGCATTGCTCATGCCCACCAACATCTCCCTATGCTGAAACCCAACATAAATCTGCCACCCTTTAACTTCTTCTTTTCCAGTGTTAAGCATAGTTTCCATGGAATTAAAGACATAAGGCTGATCTTTTGCATTCGTTGTAAGGGGATAAGTTATCCTTGGAGTCTGCTCGTGGTAATTCAAATAAATTCCATTGCACCTATCCTTCACTAAAACTCTAGAAACACTTCCTATTGCATCAACCTAGACTAGAAAGAATATTAAAAACACAACAAAACTAATATTAAACCCTCCAAACATCATGTTTTGGGCCTCAAAAGAATTCACATGTTGCCAAAACAGAACCCCCAAATCATAGCATCTGATTCAAACCCTAATTGCTCACACCATGAATACTCGATCCTTTGATTTTAGTTGATCAATTTTTCAAATCAATTCTAAAAAAAAAAAATGGGGTTTCCCGAGATCGAGTACAAAGCTGGAGGAAATTGTGCCAGCAGAATTCGAAAGGCTTAAAATTGAAATGGGTATCGCTCAAAATCACAAAGGATTTAGAAGTTTGAATATTATGATAATGGTATGGTCCCAGAGGATTTAGAAGCTTGAAGATATGAAATAGGTTTGCAGCAAATAGATTCAAAAGCTTAAGCAAATGAAAATGGGTTACTCCAAAGCGATTTAAGAGCTTGGAAAAAAGTGAAAAATGAAAATGGACGTGAACCAGATGGATTCAAGAGCTCAAGCCTAGTGCTGTGGAAAGTTTGAAGAGCATTTTATCAAGTGAAATGGCTATCTCGAAGGGCTTGCTTTCTATCTCCTGGCATCCATCAATGTGAATCAAAATTTTGACCAACACGGGGCTTACATGTAAAAAAAGAATTTTTTTGCCTTAATATTCCGACCAACTTAAACTTATTTAGCTAATGGTCAAAAATTTTGGTCAAAAAATGGCCTCAAATGTACTAGTGAGTCTTGTGAAGAAAATTTACACTGCAGAATTATGTAATGGAACAATACATGATACACACAAATTATTTGGAAAATCCTAAGAAACAAGCCATGATACACAAAAATTATGTGGAAAATACTAATAAACAAGCCATGGTCGGGGAACTACAGCCAGCCCCTGTAAGTCCCAGCTTTCAAACCCTAACATAAAGTTTAGTCCTTAAGAAAACCATGCCAGGACACTGATATGGTGCCCATGTTGATTATTCATCAAGTTGAAGTAGTACTATTAACTAGCCCATTCCTCACTATTTGTCACTTCTAAATATTACTAGAATTGACGCCATGTTCTAACAATTTGTTCACTTGGTGTCATATTCTAACAATTTGTTTATTTGGTGGAAGATTAAATGTCAATTTATACAGTATACAAAAATACCAATATGATTATGATTATTCTTATGGATACATATTTGAGTTTATTTAATGGTAGAGATCTTATATTCTTGGAAAAAAGTTATTGATTGGAATCCTGCAAGAAAGTGGATAATGCATACCTTGCATGTGAAACAATGCTTCTACTTATAAAAAATATTAAAAGTCCCATATACTTCAAGCTATCTATAGACCCAAAAATAAATTATCAATTATAAAATACAATCAATTGATCTCATAGTTGACTACTTCTAAGTTTTACTATTCTTTAGTTGTGATTAAAAATATCTTCGTGCGTGTACCTACAGGTCTTAGTTATTGCTTCGTGATTTTAGGCTTTTGAAAATTATATCACTATTTAGATGTCTAATAAAAATGATGATTATTCGTATGAGAGTTTGCCTTCATTTTGACTTCTCTAATTTTCCCTTGGGTTCGTTCTTGTGGTTTTTACTATGCCAATTTCTATAGAGTTTCTATTTTGTACCAAACAATTTAAGATATAACCTAGAACGGGATGCTTAAGTCAGTAAAAATGAAAAATGCTCAGACACTATCTGCACTTATAGGACAAGCTCTCAAAATTTGACTGATTTATTCATAGAAAATTCATATTGACATCTTCTCGATTGCTAGTTTTGGTGGAAATTTGGCCAATCTTTGCTTGAAATACTTTATGTGCTAAATTCCATCCATTCTTTAAAAAAGGTTGTTTCAGTGGTTGAGAAGAAAAGTTTTGATTGTTATTTTAGGTATGACAAATGAATATAAAGTTTAGGTTGTCTTTTGTATTACACTGTAAGATAAGTTCAACAAGGTAAGGTATGTGAAACATGAAATTGACTTGTTCTTAGATAAAGAATAGATGGTCACTTTTAGTATGACATGTGAAATGTAGGGTGTATGATAGGTAGATGATCTAGTAGCCACCTAGGCTAACTTTGGGCATCTAGAAATCCTAATTCATATGTCAAAATTTGCCAATTTTTCTGGTGAACCTTTGTAGGTGAGTGAAGAGCTTAAAGTGAACCTTTAAGCTTTTCCACATTTACAAAGCTCTCTGTAGAACTTGTAGAGTTTGAGGTGGTCTAAAAGTGTCATTTTGAAATATTTACCCAGAATCTGAACTATGTTCACCCCCAATTGTCGCTCACCAAAAAAATAGTACTTTTTGCATAAATGGGTCAATCAGCAACCAAGTAAGCTAAATAATATCAACTATTAGTACATGTGTGATCGATTCTTAGTACATGTGCTATCATTTTTTTGGGGCTTTTTATGAACAGTGATTGAGGAGATAGGTAATGATAGACGTGACAGTTATTTAAGCATGGATGAAACTAGCTCATATCCCCTAGTATGGATCTCAAACATAGGAATAAATTCTCTATATCTTCGAAAATATTGGATTACAGACTTTAGACTGATATTTTCATAAAATTTTTGCAATACTAAAAATAATAGAAATTGTTTAGCACTAATAGAAGCCAATATTTTTTAACCTTTGTTGTAATCAAAATTTTCCAAATATATCATATAATCCTACATTTCTGATATTGTCCACTATTTTATGACATTATTTATTTTTATCTCATTTTTATTTTTTTTCACGCTTTGAACATTGAGAAATGCAATCAGAGAAATTATTGGTTTTCATGGGTTAGGAATGAGTTGATAATATACATCTTGAGGAGGGCTGAGATGTATCAAAATGTGTAAAAATAAGTTGAGAGCTTTGATATCAAGAACTATATAAGATTTTCTAATGAAATTGTTTAGTGTTTTTTGCTATTTGTAAACCTTTTATGTTGTGCTATGGTAATATGAATTAGGAGCACTTTTATTTATTTATAATTGCTTTGTTATAATTCACGATTGAGAGTAGGATGATATTTTTGTTTCGAAGGTAGTTCTTTGAATTCCTTAAAAATTTTGAGTGCAGATGCTTGGGAAGGTGTTATCATAATGGTGGTCTAGAATTTTTTGAGCACTATAGAAATCTAATATCTTTACTAAGCAATGGTTTAACATATGGAGATGGTAGTGTGTGCCATAGTTTCGAGAACTACCTGGAAATCGCCTGAATTGCCTATTTGGCGATTTGATTCAGGCTGTGGGCAATTTTTTATGAGTTGTGAATTGGTTCAGCCAATTTTTTCCCATGAATTGCCGATTCGTGTGATTCATGGAAAAAATCGCCTGAATCGGCTCCATGAATCGGTAGAAATTTATTTAAAAAAACATAATTAGACTTTACATCATCGTATCTTTGCAATAGCTACAGAAGTCACGCCTCTCACACATTTGACTAAAAAAGTAAATAGGTCTATCAGTTTTCCACCCACCAAGGAAAGGATTCAAAATCTCCCCACAATGTCAGGATTTGAGAACTCAGAAAGAGAAACATCCAAGGAATACATACTCTTATACATGTGCAACAAATACAATTGGGATTATTATATTAGAGGTGTCATATAGAAGAATAGCGAGGAAACATAGTTCTGAATTCATATATATGGACCACTAGAACATTGGATATTCAATCAAATAACACTCTCCCATTCTTAGTAAATATAATACATTTGATAAATCCAATCACAGAAATTGGGCCTAGGACTAATATATTATTAATACAAGTTATATTCAATAAAGGGTGCATGAAATGAGTTTTAAATTGTTAAAATCTATAAATTTAAAGGGGTTTTTAAAATTTTCTGATTCATAGCTGATTCTATTCCAATTCATGGCTGATTCACGATTTGATTCGACCTTGCTGATTCCAATCTGATTTTGATTCTTGTTACTATTAACACCATCCACTGATGCATATCAATAGCAAGCAATAATTAAAGTAAAACTCTAAATATACTATTTGACCACACAAGGCAAACTTACAATCAGTGAGCAACTAGTGGGTTGGTGTAAGCTAGTTCACTAGAGATGCATCTAGAGTATCTTCCATTCAACTAAATGCTAGTTCTAACCAACATGAAATGAAATCCTAAGCTAAGTGAGGAAATGAAGAAACCATGCAATACTGTAAAGAAACACAAGTTATTCACCATGAAGACCAATAATAAATTAGCAATTACTTTGATAGCATTATAAGAATAATTTCAACAAGTCTCTCTTTATAGACAAGGCCTTGGCCTTTTATAGTAGTTCAATTAAAATGGATAAGGGCCAAGCTATTGCCTATAAAGCCCTAAGGTAACTACTAGTTACAAGTGTTAAATGCTTGTCCAATTACATCAAAGTACCACCTTGTAGGCCAATGAGAAAATTACAATGATTTTGTAGACCAATCACAAAATAGGTTAGGTAGAAGCCTTGAGTAGACTCCACAAGTACACTTGGCTTGTTTTGATTGGATTTTCCTAGACACATGTAATTAATCTTTTGGATTGGTTGAGAATGATTAGCTGCTACGCTTATCTCATAAATTGATTGATTTCTTGGTGATAAGAGAAATATTTCATGATATTGTGGCTGCCCAAGTTGTTTCCTCTCAAGGATTTCTTCTACTTTTGGAAACCTTCTCATTGCCACACTCATAAATCTTGCACTTGAAATAGTTCATGATGCCTTTACTGTGACTTTTGCCTTGATATTCCATTTGTATAACTTGTTTTCTTGGAATCTTGATTTCTTGGCCATAATCTTCTTGAAGTGGTGAAACTTTTCATGTACTTGGATTGTTCTACTCAAAACTTGGATTTCCAAAGGTAATTCAAGTTGGTCCTCTTTTGCGTGCAACCTTATTTCTTTGATTTCATCTTTATGTTGTTGTGAATTTTGCATTTCCAACTTGATCTTCAACTTTGAACTTGCACCTTCACCTTGTTTAAAGCCTTGAGCTTGATCTTGTCATAGCTCCTTTTTCCTACAATTATCTCCTTCCATAGCCACCTTACAAAATAAAAGACGTAATTGTATTAAATCCAAGAATTAGATATGAAGTTCTTTGTAAATTTTGCATTTTCCCCTGAAATTATAAAATCAAAGAGTTGAAAATTCTTGATTCTAGCATATTTAAACTATTTCAAAATGTAATTTAGGAAAATCAAATTTAAGAGTGAGGCAAGATTACATCATGATTGACTTTTATTAACTCCATATAGATTGGTGGTTTTGGAAGGTGGAAATGGGTACTTGACAAGTGTTGAATCCACACTTGCAATGTACAAGGTTGTACTTGGCAAGTGCAGTATCCACATTAGTCATGTACAAGCTTGTACATGGCAAGTGCAAATTCAAGACTTGTTAAGTACAAGGTGTTGGCTTTACCAATTGCTAGGAAAATTAATAACTTTTCTCCTCTATTTGTTGTCATTTTCGTTGAATTTTTACTTGAAATTCTTGCATTTGAAGGTGTGAAATGAGAGGGGTGAGGGAGTCTCTCTTGTACTTGACAAGTGTGGATTTCATAGAAGTCAAGTACAACCTTGTACAAGGTAAGTGCGGATTTCATACTTGTCAAGTACAAGGTGTTTTAGCAAAGGAAAACTAAGAGGGTCAAGTGGGAGAGGAGAATACATAAAATATAACCTTTAAGGTAAATATTTTAATGCAACTACGGTGAAGAAAATAATGTACCTACCGAAAGGCCTGCTGAAACCTCAAGGGATACACGATTTTCTCACACCACCTCATGTTGCTAGCTAGAAGTGCTAGGGAGACCGATACTAGATGAAGGACTTGGTCATTGGTTGAGGTTTAATATAATTGATTAAGTTTTCTAAATCTAGTCTAGCTGATCAAATGCAGATTCACTATAACAAATAGATAGACTAAAATGTATTCATTACCAGAAATGAAAGAGTGAATTTAGACAATCAAACCTTGAGCTTTCAATCTTAGATAGAAGCATAAATAGTGGATTGCAACACGACTGTGGGACACCAACTAGCTGCACTAAGGTCTCGTATGGACATAGTAGGAACCAACAATAACCAAGTAAAAAGATAAATAACAGAGAACTAAACTATGAATGTACAAAAAATAGAAACAAAAATAACTTCAATGAATAAAGTGAAACTAGGCTGAATATATGATGTAAAAGAAAAGACAATCAGATTACAACTCCAAGATGAGAATAATGAAAGATTAACTATATTATGTGCATTTTAATTGATGGAGCAAAAGGAATAATTTTCTCAAAAATAATATTTTAGGGGCATAATAGGATGCTCTGCAACTTGCCTCTGACCACGTGTATGGGTTTCTGGTGTGACCTCGAATTGACCATCTTGAGGCTCTTTACCATTTCTATCTTTTCTCTAAGTTTTGACACGTTTTTTAGTTTTATTTCTTTTTTTCTCGCTCGTGTGTTTGTTTCTCACTATGAATCTATGACCTTCCTTCCCTTGCGTCCTTTCCTTCCCTTGTATCATTCTTGTGCCTTTCCCTTGGAGTTTGGCTATTGGATCTAGCTTCATTTAATGCAGATTGGTAATGATGGTCTTAGATGACCTTGGCTATACGGGTGATGGGACGACATTACAAGAAGGCAGTATTACATATGGAAATAAAAATGATGATAGTGTTAGCATGAATGCTGATGATATTCATATGGGGGACTATCCTAGCATTGCTAGATCATTGGGGAGATTGTTAGTATGATTGTCTGTTGCATTCATGATCCTGTTTGTCATTGATGTTAACATACTAATGATTCTATGAAGAATGACAAAACAACAAACAAAGATTGAGGTAATGCAGTTTGAGGAGTTAATATGAGGCTATGCACAGTTGAGGACATTTTGTACAGGTGTCCTGATTATGTGGTTAAGCATGCATGCGAAAATATGAAGACTGTTAACAGTTATTCGAGATTTATTGAAGACAACATTTAGACAACATTCTTGAGAAGCAGTTACTGTTGTTTTGAATATATCTTTGTTACAGAAGTAGAATTTAGTTAAGCACAATTGTATAGAGGTAGAAGACATGACGATGATGTAGTAGTCGAACATGCACATCCCGATGTTGCACGTGTGAAGAATTGTAATGAAATTGTGAAAAGATGTAATGTAACATGCATTGTATTATCTTAATGTGGTCCTATATAAATTGTAAATTGAGAAAGCCTCAAGGCTAACTCAATAATTAGTCTTAGGACTTGGTATAAAGGAAAGTAGTTTTCCTTTTGGAATATGTGTATTGAAGAGTGATTAAGTGATGAGATTTGTGTAATACGAGTATGCAAACTTGGATGTGAGATCTAATGAGCTTGATAGTGAATATCTTGAGATTAGAGAAGCGTTTGGTGTGGCTAAGGCACGATGAGTTGATAGAGAGACTATATTTGGCAAAGAGGTTGCTGTGGACAATTGTTTATTTATATTATTTTGCAAAGGATAGTATTAAGGCTAGTTAGAAAATGAGTTTGATGGTCTTTCCCTTAAATCTGTTTGGACAGTGGGTCCTTTTGCCTTCAACAACTCCTAATAGGATTGGAATCTCCTCGTAGGGATTCAAAGTCTCCTAATAGGGATTGATATGTACTAAATGTATTTCATTGACTCCTAACAGGGTCCATCCTCTTGCAAGGAAGTTATATATTAGTACACCATTTTGTGGGTACCATCCCCTCCTGGGTTTTCCCTCTGATCAAGGGTTTCCCTAGTTAACAAATTTGGTGTTATTGTGTATGGTGATCTTGCTATAGTTGTTGCACTTTTTGGTTACTTGTTTCAGATTTAATAAGATTGATAAAAGTTATTTTAATTAGATAACTGATTCATCCCCCTCTCTCAGTTATCTTGGTGGACTTTACTTTCTAACAATTGGTATTAGAGCATCAAGTCCTTGAAGGAAAAGATTAACGGCTTAAGGAGATCTATGGCAAGTCATTTTAGAAAAGAAAGTCCAAAGTTTGATGGAGTTAACTATGATAGTTGGAAAGAGAAGATGAAGACACATCTTCTATGCATGGGTCCAAGATATTGGCTGATCACCAAGAATGAGAAGGAAATAGTTGATGAAGATAAGCTTGAATCTTGTACATAAGGTTAAAGAGATCTGTTTATTTGTAATATGCTTACTAGGGAAGCACTTTTGACAATTCTTCCTAAAAATGAGTACAATAAGGTAAAATCTCTAAATTTGGCACATAAAATTTGGAAAGCCTTAGAATCTATTTTTGAAGGTGGTAGGTGTGCTAGAAAGGTTAGATTGAAAAATTGGATTTGTTTATTTAAGAAAGCTAAAATGATGGGAGATGAATCTGTAAGAAGTTATTTCGATAGAATATCAAACATTGTTGCAGGAATTAAGGCTCGTAATGGGAAGAAGGATGAAGATGAAATTGTATGGAAGATCTTGAAGACATCAACATTTGCATATAAGCAGATAGCGCAGATGATTGAACAAGTTATGCCTTGCATAGATAAGTTTACAAGAGAAACTCTTCTTGGAAGATTGGAATCAGCGAAGATAAGTTTGAGACAAAGGGGAGATTTGCCTAGAGTTGAGACTGCCTTTAGCGTATTGAGTGTTCGACCTGAATAAACAAGAAGTGAAAATAGTAATGGAGATTATGCTAGTAGCAGTAGAGGAAGATCTGAAGAAGACATGAAGATTAAAGAAAGAAGTGCCCTGCTTGTGAAAAGAGAACCTGAAGGTAAGAAAATCTTTAAATGTTGGATTTGTAATGAATACGGTCATTATGCTTCTAAGTGCCCTAAAAGAGTAAAGAAGTATTGAAAGAATTTCAAGCCTAGGAAGCCTTGAGAATGTCTTTATGCAAATGATGAAGATCTAGACGCTAGTGTAGAAATTTTTTGAGTGAAATTGATGAAATAGGATTTGTTCCAATGAAGGAGGAAAGTCTTGAAAGAGAGGAAGTTAGAGAAGAAAAAGCATTAGAATCACAAGTCGAAAGGAAGAAATTTGATTGGATTATAGATAGTGGTTGTTCTCATTGTATGACTGAAGATATGAACAAGCTCATTGAATTCAATTATTGTGATGGAGGAATTGTTAGAGTTGGAAACAATGTGGCGTATCATATAAAAGCAACAAGATCTATTACTTTTGATGCAAAAACTAATACTGATGATGTTTATTTTGTTGATGGTTTGAAACATAATATTTTGAGTGTTGGAAAGTTAGTTGGCAAGGGATATTAGTTGCAATTCATAGAGAAGACATGTATTATCAAGGATAAAGATGGTAAGATGATTGGTACTGACACAAGAATAAGAGGTAATGTTTTTCAATTGAATCCTACTGAGACGACATGTTTAGTTACTAAAGTTGATAACTGCTGGTTATGGCCCAAGAGGCTTTGTCACATAAACATTGTTAATATTGTGAAGGTAAGCACTACACTTGCTATTAGAGATTTGCCTATAAATTGAGAAGCCTATTGACATGGTATGCAAGGAATGTGTTATGGCAAAGCAAAAGAAAAGTTCTTTTCTGAGCAAGAAGTTTACTACATCAGCGAAGTTGGAGATAGTATACATAGATTTGAGTGATTCTATAAAGACAAGCATTCTATGGTGAAAGGTATTTCGTGATTCTACAAAGACAAGCATTCTATGGTGAAATGTATTTCATGATTCTTGTTGATGATTTTTCTAGGATGACATGGGTAGCATTTCTTAGAGAGAAATTTGAAGAATTTGAGAAGTTTAAGGTATTTAAGAATATATTTGAAAATGAATATGGCTTGAAGATTAAATGTCTGAGATCTAATAGAGGTGGAGAGTTTACTTAGAATGAGTTTAACAGTTTTTGTGAAGTGAATGGTATTAAAAGACAACTTTTAACCCCTAGAATGCCTGAGTAGAATGGTATAGCAAAGATGAAAAACGTATCGATAACAGAGGTAGCAAGAGCTATGATGTTTGAGAACAATGTTTCAAAGATATTCTTGAGAGAAGAAATTAATACAACAATATACACCATGAACAGAGTACAAATTAGACAAGGTACTGATAAGATCCCTAATGAGCTTTGGTTTGGTCATACACCCTTAGTTAAGTGTTTCAAAAGCTTTGGAAGTAAGTGTTACATTAAGAGAGAAGATGATATTAGTAAGTTTGATGCAAGAAATGGTGAAGATATGTTTCTTAGTTATTCATTAAAAAACAAAGCTTACATATGTTTTAATCACAGAACTAAGACTATTTTTGAGAGTGCAAATGTTAAAGTTGATGAGAAGTTTGAAATTCAAGAAATAATGCTTGATTATAATTTTGATAAAGAGATTAATCCAAAGGCTAACTAGGAGAATGTTGAGTTGTTTTATGAGACGAACATAGATTTGCAGAATGACATACAGATTATGGAAGAAAGAGAAGAACCAAGGAGTGAACCTAGAGCTGAAGTCAGAGTTCAGATAGTGACTCCTAATAAGAATCTGACAAAGAATCATCCTGCTGATTAGAGTATTGGTAGCAAGGACAAAGGAGTGATGACAAGGAACAAGGTACAAAGAGAAGAAATATGTTTGATTTTACAAGTAGAACCTAAAAGTGTTGATGAAGTGAGTAAAGATGATTTATGGATTAAGGCTATGAGAGAAGAATTACATAAAAGAATGATACATGAGAATTGGTTACTAGACCTAAAGATAGGAATGTTATTGGAACTAAGTGGGTTTTTAGAAATAAGATGAATAACAAGGTGAGTTTGTGAGAAACAAAGCAAGATTGGTATGTAAAGGTTATTCACAGCAAGAAGGTATAGATTATGAGGAAACATTTGCACTTGTTGCAAGGATAGAGGTAGTTAGAATGTTTTTCGCATATTCGACTAACAAGAAATTCAAAACGTATCAGATGAATGTCAAATCAACATTTCTGAATGGAGAACTTGAGGAAGAAGTTTACATTGAGTAGCTTGAAGGTTTTCCTTTGAGAAAAGAAGGAGATATGGTTTGCAAGTTGAAGAAAGTATTGTATCAATTGAAACAAGCACCTGGAGCATGGTATGTGAGATTGAACAAGTATTTGGCAAAATTGAGATTTGCTAAAGGTACTACAAACATAAATTTGTATTTGAAGGAGATTGAGAATGGTTTACTAATTGTTGAAGTGTTTTTGGATGATATAATCTTTGGAGGTGATGATGAAGCAAGTGAAGCATTTGTTGGTGAAATGAAGAAGTATAGATCTATGATTGGAGGTTTGCAATATTTGGCTCACACAAGACATAATATAGCTAATGCAGTTAGCATTGTGGCGAGATTTCAAGCTGATCCTAAAGAATCACATTATGCAATAGTAAAAAGGATTTTTAGATATTTGAAGGGTACACTTGATTTTGGGTTATGGTATGATAGGTCAAATGACTTTACCTTATGTGCATATACTGATGCAGATTGGGCAGGCAGGATGGATGACAGAAAGAGTACAAGTGGTGGAGCATTTTTCTTAGGAGGATGATTGGTTTCTTGGCTAAGGAAGAAACAAGACTATTCATAGAGCACAATAGTAGCAAAGTATGTAGCAACAACAAATAATTTTAATCAAATCATGTGGATGAAGCAAATGTTGAAGGACATTGGAGTTGAGTTTATAGAGCTTGCTATCATACATTGTGATAACACAAATCCAATGAGTATATCTAAGAATCTTGTGTTACATTCAAAGATGAAACACATATCTATTAAGTATCATGTTTTAAGAAGAAAGTTGCAAAGAAGGAGATTAGATTAGAGTATATCAGTATAAAGGAGCAGATAACAGATATATTTACAAAGCCTTTTCCAAAGGATACGTTTGAGTACTTGAGAGGTATGCTTGGGGTTATGCCCCTACCTACTTTTGAGTAGTTGATGCAGAGATTGCATCAGTCTAATGGTATAGAGCACTATTCTTTATCTAGATTGAGTGCTTGATGCTTCCTCTATTGGGGAGTATCTGTGATTGAGGTGACCATGAAGGACTCTTGGTAACTGGTATTTAACAGTGTCTTTGGAAACTTGAGCTTGTTGAAGATCTTATGGAGTAGAATTGACATAATGATGCCTTTGTCATTGATGTCAATGGGGGGATGTACATGAAAAAAATCTCATGGTACATTGGGAGAAGTGTACATGAAATGAGGAAAGATAGTCAATGGGGGAGTAGCACATTGATGGAGAGATGTTTGTGAGATCTAGATTTGATTGAAGAAGAGGATTTGAAAAGGAAGAATATGGTTAGACTATAGTGGGGCAGTTGTAGTAGAGATACATTTGGTATGTGTAGAACTTAGATGTTTATCATCCATGTTGCCATCAATGCCAAAGGGGATGATTGTTAGCATGATTGTGTGTTGCATTCATGATTGTGTTTTTCATTGATGTCAATATACTAGTGATTCTATAAAGATTGACAGAACAACAAACCGAGATTGAGGTCATGGAGTTTGAGGAGTTAAGATGAGGCTATACTCAGTTGAGGATGTGTTATACTGAGTATCTTGATCATATGGTTAAGCGCGCATGCAAAAATTTGAAGATAATTGACAATTATTTGGGATTTATTGAAGACAACATTTAGATAGAGTTCCTAAGAAGCAGGTATTGTTGTTTTGATTATATCTCCTAACAAAGATAAAATCTAGTTAAGCATAGTTATACAGAGGTAGAAGACATGATGAAGATGCAGTAGACAAACATGCACATCCTAATGTTGCACATGTGAAGGATTGTAAAGATTGTGAGTTTATAGTATTATGAAATTTTGAAAAGATGCAATGTAATGTGTATTATATTATCTTAATTTGGTCCTTTATAAATTGTAAATTGAGAAAGTCTCAAGGCCAATTGAATAATTAGTTTTAGGACTTGGTATAAAAGAAAATTGTTTTCCCTATGGAATATGTGTATTGAAGAGTGATTAAGTGATGAGATTTGTGTAATGTGAGTATGCGAACTTGGATTTGAGATCCAGTGAAACTAAAAATGAATATCTTGAGATCAAAGAAGTGTTTGATGTGGCTAAGACATAACAAGCTAATAGAGAGACTATATTTGGCAAAGAGGTTGTTGTGGATTGTTGTTTATTTCTATTACTCTGCAAAGGATAGTACTAAGGCCAGTTGGACAGTGAGTTAGGTGGTCTTACCTGTGAAGCTATTTGGACAATGGGTCCTTTTGCCTTCCACAACTCCTAATAAGTTTGGAATCTCCTCATAGGGATACAAAGTCTCCTAACATGGATTGATATGTACTAAATGTATTTCATTGACTCCTAATAGGTTCCGTCCTCTTGCAAGGAACTTATATATTATTACATCATTTTGTGGGTACCATCCCCACCTAGGTTTTCCCTCTAATCAAGGGTTTCCTTTGTTAACAAATTTGGTGTTATTGTGTATAGTGATCTTGCTATGGTTGTTGCACTTATTGGTTACTTGTTTTAGAGTTAACAAGGTTAATGAAAGTTATTTTAATTGGATAATTGATTCCCTCCCTCCCTCTCAGTTATGTTGGTGGACTTTACTTTCTAATAGATAGTGGAGTTGAAATCAATAAACATGAGTCAGAAAAAATGACCAAAGGAGAAAAACATTCATACAAAGCAGTTCTTATAGAGGATTTTGAAACTATTTGTCCCCCTACTAGGGAGTTCGATGGATAGTTCATGGTGGCAGCAATAGAAAAAAGAAGAGTTTTGGGGGACACCTCCAATGGAACTATAGGTTGTGGCGGAATCATCCTTGCAAACATTGGAGGAGGAGACAGTAAGGTCCCACCGAATTTTAGTAAGACCCTTCGTGTTTCTCCCAACGATGATATGAAGACTGCTATTAGAAATGAGAGAACAAGGTTAAGAAATGTTGCTATGTTTTTTGCTGCTATTGATTCAGAATTTTTACCTTCAAGAAGGGTTTTTGATGAATGACTGAATATTGTATGGGGAGCCAAGCTAGTAATTTAGATTAGTTTTTGTAGAATGCTTCAAAGAGGGTTTTTTGTTATTTTTTTTAAAAACCACACCATGCAGGAGAAAGTGCTTAGAAAGTCTTTTTGGAATGTAGGCAAAATATTTTCTAGGGCCTTCCCTTGGTTGGTTGAAGGAAGATTTGAATATCCTTACCTCAATGGTTACAGATAATTAATCTCCAACCTATGTTTTGGCCCTTTTTGCCTCAGATGCTAAATAAATTGGGTTCGGTGTTGCAAGTAGAGGATTCTAACAAGTAGAGGATTCTAAAATTACTTTGCCGCATCTTAATGCTAGAGTACTTGTAGCCTTGTCTATCAAAGTGGATGTTCCTAAGAGGTTATCTTTGGAATTAGACAAATGCCTCTTTGAATAGGAGGTTAACTTACTAGTTAATCAAGATGCTTACTTTTATTGCAAGAAGAATGTCCATAACAAAAAAAATTGCCCTAGTATCAACTTGACTATCCCTAGATCGAGACCTACAGTTCAAAGCACCATAGTTAAAAGCCTTTCTTCTGGGCCTAATACCTTGTTTGTTGATTCTATTGAAAACAAGAACATTGCAGATCAAGCTCATAGCCCTCATATTTCTCATGTGGAACTTGATGTTTGTACCAGTAATTCTTTTGCTCCCTCTCTAATCCCTTGTTCGAAGAGAACTACGAAGTCATTCCCAACAATGAACGATCTAAAGAAGTGCCGAAGTCGGCTCCCCATATTCAAAACTCTAATACTGAGCATAACAATGAGCCACATGGTAAGAAAAGTGCCCAACAGTTGGCCCTTGAGTCTATCAATGACAGAGCAAGAAGAGTTAATAAGTAGAGTAGTAAATCATCTACTACATCCTTGAAATATAGCAATCTAACCAAAGATTTGACTGTTTGAGCATAGGGAAGGGAGACATTATATTGAAAGAACCAGATAATGCTTGTAAACAAATCAGCCCACAAAAGAATGAGGAAATTATTGGGATGGTAGAGGCTCCATTGGTTGAGGACATCAATAACAAAGAGGAGGTGCTAGTATCCAACAACAAGTATGAAATTGAAAATGAGAAAATTGAGTATAATTCTTTAACCATGAATATTGCCACCTCAAATTATGCAGGGTTCACCATGGTTGGAGTCAAAAAGAAGGAAACAAAGGGAAATGTTTGATAAGAACTCAATCCCTAAGAATAATAGCATGAATAATGGAGTTCAAATGTAACATCCAAATTTTCCCAACCCTAAGTTCCCTTATATTTTAACAATCAAATAGGCTATAAATCATGTTCACATGCATGGGATTAACAATTATAACAGATTAATTGATTCCTGTGAAATGCCTTAACTAAAAATTGTAGATTACTTACTTTATTTGATTACAAATACAAATAAATAGTGTGAAAGAGACATCATTAACTAATTGAACATTAAATATCACTTCATATAGCTGGAAGGAGTAAATGAAACCACATATCTGTATTTACATATATCTAACTGATCTTAAAATGAAGTATAAAGGAAAAGTAAATACTAGCTAAGTCTAAATCATATTAGACTAAGAAAATGCATTCTAAACTATCTTGTGCAAGTCTTAGCTTTGGAAGAGAGGAGAAGCATTTTCAGAGGCTTAACCTCCCAACCATGAACATAGTGTATCCCCTTTCACTCTTAGGTGAGAATGGCCCTACACTGCACGAGATAAGGAACAAGAACACCATCTTGTCCTGCCACCAGAGCATCCTAGTGTTAGAGTGTCAACTATTCAACTGACTAGACTGTGGCATCCTTCCATCAACCCATCCATCCAACTATAAGCTATCCTATCCTCTAGTGATTATAGCAACAACATTGCTGCTAAACCTACCTTGACCAAGATTTACATGGACACTATGTGCAACCAAGATTTACATGGACACTATGTGCACGATCACCCACTGCTTGACATGACAACAAGACTATACCCTATTGCCCACCATGAGCTAACTTGGTTTACAAATTTAGTTCTTAAGTTTTCTTTAATGCTTAAGTGATCACTTATTTCACTTCTTGATTTGCAGGGATATTCCACATTTCATTGTTCTCGGCCAACACCTTTCCTCTTGACCTTGCTTGGTCATCCTTGATGATCTTTTGTGTGACCATCCACTTTTCATGAATAATTCTTCACAATAATTAGTTCTCTACCCAAATTGGGTCTTAGATTGATATTAAGGAAATAACAAGGCTTACAAGTATATCATTATCGTATTGTATTGTATTGTATTGGTATTGTATTGTACAAGGGCGTAGAACTTGTGTCGTTCTCAAATTGGTTAAAATTTGAAAAGAGATATTTGTATTAAAGATCAATAGAAAACATATATTTCAACTCTGTACTAGAAAGATCGCATGCATTCTCAATCATTTGAGTTTGGCTTTAAAATTCATCAGGCCAAAATGCTTATGAAAACAATTGGAAATCAAACATTGATGGATTTTTCTAACTAGGAGAGATTTCAAATATATTTAAGTAATATCATTCATAATTGGCTCGATTACAAAGTTGTATGATCATGAGATTGAAATGGGAAATGCATTATAGAATACGTCTTAGCAAGGTGTTGGTGTAAGCAAGTGTGTCTAAATCTCCAAATTGTAGGCTACAATTGCCGGTTGCTAGCCTTGGATAGCACCTCTCAGAGTAAATTGTAGAATATTTACTGTCACTAATTATGTCTGTCAAGCATAGGAAAAAAATGTAGATTCTTGAGTTCCTGTATAAGTTTCATTTTCTGAGCAATGCTTGTTTTAAAGGTATAATCCTGTCCAAGAGGAGTTATGTGCATGGGCAACTTGAAAGGTGGCGTTATGAGTTACAATCTTGATTTGTAAATACCAGGGTAAAAAATGAGAGGTCGATGGACCCTATGTAATAATTCATTTTTGACACAAGGAAAAAGAATATGAAGTCCTACCCATGATTCATTATAATAATGCTTACATAATTTACACATGTTTGTGTATGTTAATTGTTTATATACATACATACATGCTATATCTTAAATATGCATATTTTTCACATATGTTATAATTACATATACACACACATAAATATACATAGATGTAACACATACAAATGTGTGTAAATAATTATGGGTATCATTATAACAAATCATGTTCATGTAATAAGAAGAATTGTAGAGTCTTCCAATTCACAATCAAGGTAGTAATTGTTTTTACTCCGCTTTAATGTTCAAGTGAATATGTATTTTTTTTATTAACCTGGACAACTTACTTAGCTCATGGTGGACACCTAGTATACCTTGCTTGCCTAGCTTGCTTTCCCATGACCATGGTGGTTTATACTCATGCATGTTGGCTTAGTGGTAGGTTGCTTCCCTTGTGCCCTATTCCCTCTTTGGCAATGCTTCCCCCTTCCCCATAATCCTACAAGAATAATTTAACATGGTGAAAGCATACATTGTTCAAAGAAGATCTAGTTATCATAGTTAATAACCAATTTGATTAACCATTTCCAAATCATGTAATAGCATACTGACTAACCAACATATTCCATTTCACATGAACATAACAAATAACCAATACTCCCATTCATATGAAATCAAAATGAGTTACAAATTTTAACCAACCATTTCAGTTTAGCTTGAAACATCGTGTAGATGAATTTTTCAGAACTCTTTTTATGAGACTTTGCTTCAGAACTAGATGAACTCTAGTTGGCCTTTCTCTTATTATCATGAATGGAATCATCCTTATTTACCTCCTATTCTTGTTGCATGGCCTTCTCAATGGCCTCCTCCATGGTTTTGGGTGCTAGCACATGTATGGTTCCTCCTATCCTGTTATTCAATCCCATGATAAATTTTCTGACCTTGAAATTCCCATCTTGCTGATAGGTAGGAACATACTTCAGTAATCGAGTGAATCTGTCTTAGTATCTGCTCATCGTCAGGTCCCCCTATTTAAGGTTTTGAAAATCTAACACCCTCTGATCGTAGAAGGATTGAGGTAACCATTGCTTCTTAAAGATAGTTATAAACTTATTATGTTGTTAATGGTCTTAATATTCAATTCCATTTTTCTATTTTCCCACCAAGTAGTAGCTTCTTCAATAAGTTGATAGATTCACCAAGACCCTAAAGACAAATCTGGTGTTTCCTCAAAGTGGCTATTTAAAATTAAATAGGCACCTAATGGTAGTATTGAAAAATACAAAGCTAGATTTGTGGCTAGAGGATTCTTTCAAAAGGCTGGAATTGATTACGAGGAGACATTTCCTCCTGTTGCTTGATATATATATGTCAGAACCATCATTGAAATTGTTGCTTCCAAAGGGTAGAAGATACATCAGATGGATGTAAAGACAACATTCCTAAATGGTGTCATTGAAGAAGTATACCAGGAGCAACCAAAAGGGTTTGTTATTCATGACAGGAACACACATGTATGTAAACTAAAAAATTCTCTTTATGGTCCTAAATAAGCCCTCAGGGCATCGTATGAGAGAATTGATCATTATCTTATCAAATTGGGGTACTCAAGAAATGAAGTTGATCCTAATATATACTTCAAAGAATCAAAGGGTGATATGATAATTCATGTTCTCTATGTTGATGATCTTCTAATAATAGGTGAAGATCACCTTATTGCAAGATGTAAACAAGATCTTACATTAGAATTTGAAATGAAAGACTTAGGACTCCTGCACTACTTTTTGGGGTTAGAAGTATGGAAAAAAGAAGACTATGTCTTCCTAAACCAAGGAAAGTGCACTATTGACATATTAAACAAATTTGGCATGATGGACTGCAATCCCCTATCCACACCAATGGAAAAAAGCCTTCATAAACTCAAATACAGGCAGATAATTGGATCTCTAATGTACTCAATGAATACTTCACCTGATATTTGTGATGCTACAAAAACACTAAGTTAATTTATGTGTAAACTTTACAAGATTCATCTCATGGCAGCCAAGCACATTTTGAGATACTTACGGGGCACTATTGGACTTGGTCCAAAATATGACCATGTTAAACTACAACTTCTTGGATATTCATATTTCATTGGTGTGGTAGTTCTACAGATCAGAAGAGTACTACTGGATGTTATTTTAGTCTTGGATCTATGATGGTATCTTGGTTTGGTAGGAAGCAATCTCTATTGCTTAGAGTTCTACTAAAGAAGAATATATAGTGAAATCTTTGGGAGCTTGAGAAGCGGTGTAGTTACAGTTGTTGGTTGGGCTATTCGGGAAACCTCTAAATCCCACAAACATCCATTGTGATAATCAAAGCAACATTAAACTCTCTATAAATTCAGTCTTCCATAACAGGTCCAAGCACATAGAAATTCCCTATCACTATATTAGAGATGTGATGGACATAAATGTTATCAAGTTGATGTATATCAACACCAAAGAGCAGACATTTGACAAAATTACCAAACCTCTTGTGAAATTATAAGTGGAATATTTCAAAAGTAAACTTGGTATGGTTAAGATGTAAATGTAATTCCTGAGATTCAATCTCAGTTTTGTTTAATATATATATTTCTTTTGTTGATTATTACTCTTGTGGACATGTGTATTGTTGTATGGAAGATGACGATCCTTCTTTTGGATGTAAGATCTCTATGGTAAGGTGACAACCTTAACAATAGATTAACCTGTTATCATATGACTTCTTTAATTTGTTGTCTTGGAATGTGTTGATTATTATGATGAAAAAAGCATCATGGTTGACTTCATTAAGTTGTCCCAAAATGAGCCACAAATCATGATACTACTTGTGTTGTTTATTTCGAGTTCTTGATCCATTGTCATGATAGACTATGTTATCTGTCCTAGTTTGTGCCGGAAGTCATGATAATGAGTAAATCCTACATGTGATCCATTGTCATGATAGACTACATTATCTATCCCAATTTTTGCCAAAAGTCATGACAATGAGTAAATCCTACATGTGAAATCCTGGATGCATGTGATCCTTTTGTATAATTTACAACATTGGTGGTTTTTAGAATTCCAAACACTGGGGACTCACCCGATTGTGTAGCCAAGATGGGTGATGAGGTGAGAGAAAGGAATCTTCAATAACATGAATCAGTACCAGTTATGACAAAACAATGCTTATCATTTTAATATGAATTAACTAATAGCTCATGCATAATCCTATTAATGTAATCTCCTGCTGCCAACTTGTACGGTGTGTTAAATACTAGGATGCTTAGTGGATGGCAAGATGACCCCTGTCTATTCTAGGTAGGGAGGGCCCTTCTCGTTAGAGATCGTGTGGGGATAAGATTTGGTTCGAGGTTGGGTGGTTAAGCCCCTGACAATGTTTCACCTCTCCATAAGTTCTTGGACGTGCATCGGACAAAGATAAGCTATGCATTGAATTGTTTAATGAAAATAGGTTTTATCACTTTTAGTTATGAGTAGGTAAGATTAAATTGAGTTATTTCATTGTTACCATTATTTTACACCTAGATGCAAGAGATAGATTAATGGATTGGTTTTCATTTATATGAATATCAAATATAAGTATATTTCTAATCTTGAGTTACTATCACAGTTAAGTAATTAGAACGAAAGGAATCTGAAGCCTTAATTGATTGAGTAATAGCTGGAACCCTAAATGATACAACAATATCAGAAGCCCTAATTGAATCCAGCGATATTGGAAGCCCTAATTGAATCCATGGTATCAAAAACCCTATTTGAATCAGTGGTATCAGAAGCTCTAGGTGATATAGTGGGATTAGAAGCCCTAAATGAACTGATGGTAAATGATGCCCTAATTGATGCAGTGGTATGTGATGCCCTAACTTTAAATATAGTGGTATTTAATGATAATCGTCATTTGATTTTGATTAGTAGTATTGGATGCAAGTCGTTATATGATATTATTATAATGGTATTTGTGGACTAATCTGGATGAATGCAGAAGCATCCCTATAATGTTTCTCAGTTCAAATTTTGAGGTATGTGGATTTTAATTTCTATAGTTAAATTCATTGATGGGGTTTTAAGTTCTTAGTTAAGAAATTTTGTCTAACTGATTTTAACGGTAAGTCTCATTCACATGAACATGATTGATATAACTGTCTTCTTATGAAATTGAAGTAATAAATGTATTTCTATGAGTATGTTTGTTGATAATTAAGACTCGGTAAAATGGGATGTTACAATTCTTCTCAAGAAAAGAGCAATGCTAATCTATAAGGTGGATATCAAGTCTTCTTATTACTTCAACACTCTAATGGACACCTAGGAATGCCCAAAAGCTGAATCAACTACTGAAATTATATTAATTCTAAAAATGTTGCAATCAAGTACAAAGAGATGTATTCCAAAGGCCAAACCCTAAAGGAATGATGTTTAGAATGTTACAACAAAGAATGAATGTCCCCTATTGCCAAAAAAGAGTGTGATTCACACATCCAAGCTCTTATCAAATGCAAGTCATCATCATCCGATACAATAATCCCATGCTAAACAATGAGACTTTCAGCCCTATTTATCCTTTTCTTCATCCTTCTGGAAGGAACTAAAACATTAATTAATTGCAAGAGCTAGAAGCTTCTCCTTCCAATAATTAATGCATACCCCAAAAATTCCTCCTTGGCAATAATTAATTAAATCACGAGAGGCTTCCGTCCTTCCAATAATTAATACATACCCTAAAAGCCAGTCCCTTGTAATTAATAATTAAATTAATTAAATACAAAGTCACCTTTAAATTTAATGAGTTTATAAGTAATTAATTTAATTTTTTCTTATCCTCCACTTAGACTTTGGAGAACATGAGAGCTAAAAATGGGATCATTACAAACACTTTAATGAGATGTTGGTGATAAGGAATGCGAGGTAGTGGGCCAGTTCATGGCTGAGGAGAACATTAATGTGGCTAAAAAGAACAAGGAGATCCAAATGATCCAAGCTCTAGATGAACCTAATTGGGGAGCAATAGCTAAGATGCCCCCACTTGATCCACTAGTCAATGCTGATGAAGCTGAATGCAGTAAGAATATCATTGGTACTTGGGATTAGTTAAAATCTGAATAATTTCTCTTACATGCTTCCTTTTGGATATCTTTGAAGAATATTTTGTAATCTAAAGTTGTATATTGAAAATTTGTGAAAGACAACTACTCTAAACTCTGATTGTTGATTGATAACAACAGACTACAGTTTAGTTTCATAAGGATATTTTTGAATATTTAATATAGATTTGTATTAATCTTCTCAATATTTAATATAAAAAATTGATTAAGAAAAGGGAGAGAGAGAAAGGGATAAACCTAGTTTGATGGTTGATAATGCGATCCAATTGGATTTCGAACCCACAAATCCTTGATAGAAACTTGCATACAAATGAATAGAAGAAATTGTTGTGGTTGTAAAGAGGCTTGCCTTAGTCAAAACAAATCTTTTGTGTTTCCCTCCATAAATGACCTTTAGGCACGATAGATTTGGTGAAAGATAACCAATTAAGACTGATCGACAATAATAAAGTAAAATAGAAATACAATAAGATAGATAATATGCTGAAAGACACAAGATTGAAAGTAAATGAGAGCACAAATGTGTGATACGAGATCGATTGTGGAAAGCTTGATTGACCCAACAATGGAGAAACTTACAAAATCAAGTATATGGAGTATGCCAAGGATGATAATAAAAAATACAGTCTAGGAGTTGCAAGAATGAGTACGAGAGCTTGTGAGAATGACCATCAACATGAGAATGATAGCCAAGAAGACCCAATGAGTTTGCAAGATGGTATATGATGGACTCAAAAGGAATCTATGTAAACAAACCATCATTCTCTGAAGTTATGAATGCAAGTTGGTAGATTCATAATGCTCCAACGATAACTTGGATGTTTGCACACTTGTGGATGAGAGCATGTCATGCAGATGTCTTTGCGGCATGCATTTGTCCAAAACCATTAAGACAATGTAGCAAGAATCTTTGAGTTAGGTTATGAGAAAGCCAATGATAAGGATGATGAGGGTGTTGGGATTTTGCATCTAGGTTGAAGTGGACAAATATGAAAATGACATTTTACATGAGGGTCTAAAATTTATGGCATTATGATAACTATTTTGTTGTCGAAATTGGACAAGAATTGGCATTATTAATTTTGGAAGATTTCTAATACGGTGTTTGGATAATTGGAATTGGAATGTGGATAAATTAGAATTTGGTATCCCTAGTTACCCCCCAAAACTAGAATTTGATCTTCCATCGAAATGTGTGGAATTGATCAAATTCCCATTCTAATTCCAATTTGACAAAAACGAGATTTGGAAAGTAAACTGAAGTTATTTTTTTCAAGTATGCCTAACCTATTTTCTTGTTGGTTTTTTTCTTGCAAGTACAAACACAGACTAAAATAATAATAATTGAGTTAAAAATAAATACATTTATGCACAAGTAAAGGCGATTCGTGTAGATAGTTGATGAAATGAACAAACAGACAAATCAACTAGATAAAGTAATGAAAGGAAATACAAAGTAAAAGAGATTCAAAACATTATTGATGTCAATAGAATTTTAATTTATTGTTACTATTATATCAAATCCACTTCAATGGCCAGGAAATAAACCAAACATTATTGGAAACTGCTAAGATCTTGTAAAGAAATGAAGTTGTGATTAGGGTTTAGGCTTGAGTGCAGCCTTGAGTGTCTCAATAGTTTGGGCATCTATCTTGAATGACTTGGACAACACATTGTCTGTTATGCTGCTTCCAAAGAGAGCAAAAGGCAATGCCATTGTGCCTGCACTGGCACTACCAAAGGTAGAAATAGGAACAACATTGTAATTATCTTTTGTATTCATTCAGAAATAGAGCACAACAAAGGTATATTAAAAACTTAACCTATGGTATTTTAGTGGTATTCTAATTCTAGAAATGTGCATTCAAACACATTCAATCTCTATTGTCATTATGAAATCTTGGTGAACTAAATGGTCCCAAACCATATTTCAAAAGCTAGAATCTAGAGAGCAAATTCTAGAATTATTCAAAGTCAAGGTTTGGACAATTTTGGCATCACTAGTTCCAACAACCAAATAGGCCCTAAGATATATTTTATGTATATTCTACTACAATGTTTGAGAGTGTTTTTAGATTCATAGGAGTTATAACGAAGAATCTAGATTTTGGGTTATTCTAAAAAAATTTAGACTCGACCAAATTTTAGAAATTAGCCCGTTTGTAGGCTCAAAAACTTTTCTTGAGCTTCTAACATAAATTTGATATTAGAACAAGGATTTTCTTAGAATTGTAATTCATTTGATCACAAATCTCTTGACTTCAATTATGCATCCTTTACTAGCTTGGCCCAACTCTTGCTCATATCCTTGACTAACTTGACTACATGGTGAGTTAGAGTTGCTCAAACTTATCTCTTAGATTCAAAGGTTTGAAAATTGCCACTAAACTAAGACTACCTAGGACAAATAACTTACTACCAAGTGAAAAAGGGGGGTCCCAATTTGCTATGGGCCTATGGTGTGAAAAGCTCACAAAATCTTGCACCCCCCAAAAGAAATGATCCCAACTCTTGCGCATATCCTTGATTGACTTGACTCCATGGTGAACCAGAGTTGCTCAAACTTATCTCTTAGACTCAAAGGTTTGAAAATTGCCACTAAACTAAGATTACCTAGGACAACTAACTTACTACCAAGTGAAAAAGGGGGGTCCCAATTTTCTATGGGCTGATGGTGTGAAAAGCTCACAACATCTAGAACCCCCCCAAAGAAATGTTCTTGGAACATTTCAAGGATTTATTTTGTTTGGAATTTAGAACCTTTGATCAATTCTCTTTCACTTATCAAATAACTAGGAAATATGCTCCAAATGGAAGAAACTATAATTGAGCAGAGGGTCCTCATCCTTGATTACTCATGTGTGTGCAAGTGTATTTATTACCCACTCGTTAAGACCATTGAAAGGCCCTATTGAAAGGCCCTAAGATCCAATGTAGTTAGTTACATAAGACATCCATACGTCAAAAGCATCCGAGATGGAACCTTGCTGCTAGTTAGGTGTCCATAGCCCCAACAAGGTTATTGCTTTGATTTCCATAGGTATTTTTCTACTTTTGGTAAATTTGCATTGAATAGTACCAGAAGAGATATCCACACACCCAAAGCTAAGATGCTTCAAATATCTTTTTTCATTTTACCAACTTTCAAATAATAAGGTTGGAAAGCCTAATCCAAGATCAATGGAGCAGCATACTTGCTGCCCAAACAAACTCACCTTCTTCTCATTTACAAACACTGCTTTTTCCTCGTCCTTTTCAATTTTTTTCCATAAGCAATGAAGCTCATAATAGGTTTGGAAAAACCATAGTGGCGGTGAAGTAGGCATAAGATCTTTTCACTAACTCCAACTTTTTGAAGACTCCAATGACTTAGAGAAATTAAGTTTGAGTAAAATGTTGTAATCAAAAGACTTTAGTACTCTAAAAACAATGTATGACTCTGTTCAAAATTTAGGACAAATCCTTCTCAAAAGATAAGGTTGATAGGAGCAATCTCCAATTCACGAGAACCTCACAAAGGGATATTCAAGAAATAAATTGAACAGATCTATCAAGAAAACACTAGAGGCATGTTGTATGAAACATTACCTATCTAACAAATGAGATCCCTTTAAATGAAACTAACCAAAGTGGGAATACCTAAGCTAAAGACAACTAAACAATTAAATGACTTGGGTTAAATGACTTAAGGCAGATCTATCAATTGACGCGTGAAGGAAAACTAAACTAAAACAACTAAACTTGGGCCACTAAAGAATCTTAAGTCAACTAACTCAAGGCCGCTTAAACCACTAGGATCCTAAGACAACTAAATAGACAGAATGACAACCTACCCTAACTTCTTGAACCAAATAGTTCAAGAATCAAGACATACCTACTTTAACTATATATAAGGCACTTAAAGGAACAACACTTGGAAGGCCATTATATATACTCATAAGTTACCAAATTCTCTCCAACAACCCTCAAAGTCTGGTTCAATTCTGTACAAAGTTTGGTCCTTATCAAATTCTCTCCAAATTCTCTTGCAGAGCTATGAATTTGCTGCAAATTCTATTAGACAAACCCGGGCAGAATTTGCAGCAAATTTTGAAGAATTTCCTATGCAAACCTAGGCTGAATTTGGTCTCGAAACATTTTTTTAGACGTTTTAAAAGTGTTTTTTGACCTCTCAGCCCTATTGTGACCACTAAAAAGACCAAAAAGATGTTTACATGTCATTTATGCATTTGTGTATGAAAATGAAAACTTGCTTAGACAGGAAATCCAAATTGACAATAAGTGACTAAATTGATGATTATAGAGGAATGTCTTTAAACAGATATGATATCTTTGAATCCAAAAGTTCAGATTTGTATCTCACCTTTTGATATAGCCTGGTTAGAAATGCTCTAACCAATACAAAATAAAAATTCAGATAACTAGACTTATCTTTTGACAATTCCTTTCATTCTCAAACTGTCCCCGTGATATGGAAATATGTTCCATGCATGTGACCAAGCAAGTGTATCAAGTTGTATGTATTGCTAAATGATGCAATTAATGTCCTATTGAACTTAAACATAGATTTGGTGGTGTATTTTGCTATGTTCCTTTACTATTAGCAGATTCAAGTATGTATTTATTTTTTGTTGCATATATATATACATATATACATATTTTTTAAAAAATATGTTTTTGTACGGATGAACCCAAAATGAATCCAAACTCGAACACCAAAAAAATAAGATGAATTTTGAACCCAATTCTCGAACCCGCATCTGTACCAGAATCCGAACCAGCAACTTAGTATATACTTTTTCTAACATTGTTTCTCAGGATGTTTAAGAGAAACAAGGATTTGTGATGGTTCTCACTATGGAAAACTTATCCTTTTACTCAAAGAATTTTTTTTGCTACCCCATTTTCAAATTCAAGAATTTTATCATTCAAACTCAATAGTTGAGGCAGTTAGATGGGATCATGGTCTGTCCAAATATACACATAAGATCAAGAAAAGAAAGAACCCAGTCTGCCTTATTTTTCAATGCACCTTGTCAATCATTCATAACTTTAGGAGGCTGAAGTTGGTGGTTAATCATCCCACTGGCACCGACATTGAACTCGTGAGTGCAGATTGTAGGATCAATCATGAACTTGGGTTCATAGAATATTACTTCCAGTAGCTTGTCCTTATGTAGCATGAACCAAGCATCCTTGGGAATCTCTTCAAGCATATCCTCAAAAATCAATAATTCTTTGATGATTAGCGCCTCAAATATTTCCTCGAGTTCTTTAAATACAATATTGGATAGCTTCCCCTTGAATTGTCTTTCATTTTTTTCTTCCATGGGGGTAGTGTGGTCTTCACTTAACATATCGTGCATATTCTCACCTAATACACTTGAAGCTTAATCATCTAACATATTGTTTCCTTGTGTGCATGAAATCTAATCTTGTAATTTTCCATTTGTGAATTCATCAAGCACGGTGTCTTCGAAAATAATAAGTGGATCCTCAAACACTTTCTTGAGTTGTGTATCAAATTCAATCTCAAGTAGAAATGAATCTACAGGTCAAAGTTGATGATGAATCATACCTCTTGCAACAATTTGTCTATCTTGAGATGTCATTGGAAATGGCTTCATTGCATTTCCTTCATCAGAACTTTCAACAGCTACCCATAAATCTTTGTGATGATGATGCCATGTAGTGCTTTGTCAAATTGTTCTTCATATTTGGATTTTTCCATGATATCTTGAAGTTCTCTATTCAACTTGCCCACTTGGTTTTCTCCTCCAAGGATGTTTGGAATTTCTTGCAATTCATTCTTAAGAATCTCCCCTTGCAGCATGAATGAAAGCTCACTAAAAATTCCCTCTTCTTCATATTTGTGATTATCTTCTTGTGGAACGATGGCTTGTAGTTCTCCACTCTAATGAATTTCCAAATGTTTGTCTCCACTTTCTACCAATTCTCTTCCTTGAGGGCCCATTTGGTTGCTGGAATATGATGGGAATGGTCATTGAGAATTAGAATATATTTTTGAATTCTTTGTTTGGTGCGTGGAATGGGAATGGGGAATAGGATTACATATTCCCATTTTAGCCCAAAATGAGCATAAGTCCATTCCCAAAAATATCATTTATTGGAATGGAGAATAGGATTTGGCTAGAGGAAGATTAGGGAAAAGGAAAATTCTTTGGTTGCTGATAAAATGCCTTTCAAAGAAATTGCAACCGGAGGGCCAGAGGAGGCCACACATCCCACGGCCCTCAAAGCCACTTTAGCAGAGTTCATTTCTACTCTTATCTTTGTCTTTGTAGGGGAAAGCTTCGGCATGGCTTTTGGTACCATCGCTAACGTGTTAAGGTAATGCATCAGATCAAAACAATCAGAGCTGTAATACAATCAGCGCCCGAAGAATTGATACGCACTGAGAATGCATCCCAAGTACTATTTTTTAAGGAAATAAATTGCTGAAGAAACATTAATTGCATGCTAATAAACTTCTTAAATCGTTGCCTAAATTGTAGCTTAAATTGTAGTAAATTTTTTGGTATAGCTGCATAACTACTTAAAAAGATCATTTCTTAAACTCTTGCTTAAATCATAACTTCTGTGTTACTTATTTTCAAATCGCCAGTTAAATTGTCGCTTAATTAGTTTGTTAAATCATTGATTAAATACTCACTTAAATCGTTGCTTAAATTGTAGAGTAAATTGTCGGCCAAATTGTAGCTTATATCGTGGCTTTACGTTTCTTAGAGTAAATTGATGGCCAAATCATGGCTTATATTGGAGCTTCATGCAGCAGCAGTAGAAAAGCCCTAAAAATATTTATTACAATAAGTGGTAAAGAGAAGCCATAGATCTGGAGGACAGAAGGATTGTCAAACAAATTCTCAAATAGATTTTGGGTGAACCAAACAGGAATGGGATTGTCATTTTCCATTCCCATTCCCTACTCTGAGTCCCATTCCTATTTCCTATTCTAATTTTCTATTCCTATGCTTGTCACCAAATGGGCCGTGAATGATTTCTATTGATTCCTTGATTCTTCATCCAACACATCCCTTGTAGTGTAGTATTTCAAATTTCCACAAACAATTAACAAATATAACACACAAGCTATAAAACTTGCATTGATGCCACTTGATCTAAAAAAGCTGGTTATAGAACATGTTATCTTTGGAAAACTAACACAATTAAATAGAAAAACCCACAATTGAAGCAACTAACTGCAACCAAGTAAACTCTTAAATAGAAATAAAACTCCTAGTGAGTAAAACTCCTATTGCTACTAAGTTCCTGTCACTTATTAGTGATTCAAGGACACTAAAGGCGTATATAGAGCTCAAATATAATCTACAGTAGCTCCCAAGTTTTGCAATCAGCTTCAGCAACTTCAAAGCCCTACCCTTATTGATGCAGGGCACCGGAGTCTCATCACAAGCATTATTATCTCTTTTTGATTTTTGGGTTGTTTTGGATGTGTTTTGATTTAGAGCATCTTGTAATGATCACCATCCTTCTTGGGTCTCACTGATCCAATGAATAAAACATCATACACATACAACATATCAGAGGCTTGTTGATTTGTTCAATCAGTCTCCTTAGAAATTTAGTAGCATCCTCTATGGAACTATGATAGGTTCCTCAATTCTCTCAAAGGGAACACTCAACATTGTCTATCCCACTTAACACTCAAATAGCTTCCAAGGTCTGATCAACCATTATAGCAACACCTACATGTTCATCTTAGGGTCTTAACATTCCACAACTCTGATTCATTACAACAATATGCATATTCCATGCAATGTCCAAGATTCTATTTTCTTTTCACATTTGTATTCAATCCTTGATTTCATCAACCAAATGATTGTTTACTCTAAATCAACCATTTCTAATCAAGGTTTGTCAAATTAGGGAATTCAATAAACCATCAAGGTTAGAACTTGTCCATCACAATTCTCAAAAAATAGATGATACCTTTTCTTCTTACCAATGATATCTCTTCCAAAGTCTTCAATTGCTCTCCATAAGCAACACAATTCGTTAACCATGAGATCTTAATATGATGCTGCCCTTCATATATCAGGTTGTCTCTGTATAATACAAAATAGTGAATCATATTGTAATTTTTTATTGAGCCAAGCCCTTAGAAATAATCTATTTCCAGCATCTTATTTCCCAACCCACTTGAACATACATAACCTTCGAGTACTGACCAACTCATCACATTAAATCTGCATGATAACAGTTTTACTGTAGATACATTTTGTTTGTGATCAGAGTTGATTTCTTGTTTCAAACCCCTGGTTCTATAATTGTGGAATGATACTAGACATCCTTAACCATTATCCAATCATCATCAACATTTAAGAATATTTGAAGAACTTTTAATCCAGCAATCAGTGCAAACGCAGTCAAGAACAACAATTTCTTTGTGTTTTGCCCGCTAGGGCATCAATATTCTGATACGTGCCCTATCCTTTTGAACTCAAATCAAACACATTTTAAAGTCCATTTATTTAACTACATAATTCTAGAGTCTTGCAATTTTTTGATGCTAGATTTTTTAAATATGACAAAACCCTTATAAATAGGTTAGTTTAGGAGGGTTTTCTAGCGGTTCGTGCAAAATCCATTCTATCTTCTGTTATAACTCATGACCAAACATAAGATTTGATCCAAATGAATCTTAATTCATAATTCCACTCTTCCAAATCAAGTACACATAAAAACCAATCCATTGTGTGTAGATAAATGCCATGAAACAATCAAGTTATCTCTGGAGTCATTAACTATCAAATACTTCTGCACTTAACAAAAAAGGAGCTTTATTCCTATTCAATGAAATACATTACAATGTTTGTCTTGATGGTGTTTGTCTCTCATCCCTTATCAGCTCTCAATTAATGTTCTATGAAGATCTATTGTCGTAGAATCATGAAATTCATTGACTGCCCCCATTACACTGCAATGTGGGTGACAGAGTTATGAATAAAAATACCTTCCAAATTCCTCCTTTAGACTGATCACCATATCAAACTCGACTTGAACATGATATTTATAACATTATTTGGTAGTTTTAACCAACTAACTACCTTTTAGACCAATCAACAACTTCTGATGCAATATTTGGAACTTTTTGACAATATTGCACTTCTTGACACTTGATGACACAAAACTCATTTTGAACAATCCAAACACAACTAAATAGACATTTTATGACCTTTGACAACTTGTGTACCCTCGCATGGCCATTTTTGCAACATTTGACCATATGACCAATTGGGTCCTTAAACTAGGACAATTTGCCAACTTGTGTGTCTTTTTACAACTTGTGTTCCATAACTTGTTTTAATGACTTACTATGACTTGCAACATATCCAATGGCCATAATGCATTGAAATATGATCAAACTGCACCTTTGTGACCTTTGATCTCCTGGTGATTAGGTGTTCTTGCACCATGTTTGGATCTAATAAGGGCCATTTAAGACCATTTGGGATCATTTTGATTCATTTGGAAATGTTCTCATGGTAAGGTGTTAAAAGATACAAAATTTTGCAAAACTTGTCATGCAAAAATTGTCAGTGTTGTCATAATTTCCAAATGTTCTCATTAGTGTTAACAAATGAGTTACTAATTAGTTCGGAAGGTGGGAGTCATTGTAATATGATAAATATGTAATACCAACTTGAATTTGGGGGTTGGAAAAGTTTGGAGAATGATAGAATAAGAAGAAACTTTAGTTTTTGGCAAGTTCTATGTTGCATTTTCTGTTTTTTCCTCTATTATAGTCTGATTGTTTCCTTTGATACAACCAAGTATACTATAGTATGAGCCTCAATTTTATGGGAAATGATGGATAGACGAATCTAGTTTCATTTGCTTTTGATTTGGTTCAATTTCTTGAAGATTTGTAGAAGTTATGATCATTTTTGTGAGTGCAACACTAAATCTTCCTAGGGTTATCAGTTTTGGTGAAAATGAATTAATTCTTATTTCCATCATTGGATTTTGACAAAATTGGAGGAAATGTCTATGATACAGTCCGTTATAGTCTCAGTGAAGTGATTGGCCTAATTTATTGATTTGTAAATGTTATAGGTGCCAGTTATTTTCATTTGCATGCATGTTTGTCCAATCAAACCTAGTGAAGAAGCGAGACAGTCCATTTTTGAAGCATTCCTTACCAAGAACTGTACCCTAATTTTGGGATATATTCAATAATGGCCAAATGGGTATCCGTAAGAAGCTCTCTTTTCTAGAGACCGATTGGGATTAGAAAGTAATGTCCAAAAATACCTTTTTGAAATGATAAAAGCAAGAATGAGGTGTACTGAGTGAAAATCCACTTTTTTGAATATTTTGTGATCGAAAGTTTTCTTTTTCAAGGATTGTTTAGAGTTTACCACCCTTTCTTTGCATCAGTTGGTACCAAATCCTGAAGGTCTGGGCAAGACAAGTTTTTGGGAGTTTGTGTATTTTCTTTTGCAGGGTGAAGCAAGAACTTGGATGCTAAAAGACTAGGTAGTGAAGAAGGGAGGAAACCTAGGTGAGGTATCACAAAGGCAAGAGTAAGAAAGATGAAAGAGAATTTCTTGAGAATAAGAGTGGACTTGTTGAGAAGATTAGTCCACAAAGACTTGCAGAGTAAGGAGGCACCAAGCAAGAAACAAGAGAAAATGAAAGAGAGAAGTGAGACAAAGAAGGATGAGAAGGGGAAGAAAATTGATACTCAACAAGAGGTAGTAGAGTTGAAGCAAGCCTCAGAACAAATAAGAAAAGATATAGAACAAATGGAAAGAAGAATGGAGCTTGAGATGCAATAGCTTCTTGAGGAAGCAAACCAAGAAAGTGGTTGACATTTACCGATAAGGAAGAAGATAAAATGGCTCATCAAGAAGATCACTCAGAAGAGAAGGATTCAAAAGAGGATAGTAGAACTAGACATTGAAGAATCTTTATTGATCATGGAATAGCCTAAGCCATCTAGGAAGAGGGAAAATATGAAGAAAATGGGCTCGGTGAGACTAAAAATGTCATTTCTAACAAAATATTTGTGAGTATGTATGCAATTGTAGCAGATGCAAGTGAAGATGGATATTTGTATAAATAAAAAAAGTACAATGAGGAGACCAGCAGTAAACCATGGATATATAGCACCACATTGGCCTTGTCTCAAGAAGCATTTTGTTGGAACAAAAAGCACAAGTGAACAAGTTGAAATGAATGTAGTTGAGATCCAAAAAATTCAAGGACTTGGAAGACAAGGAAGAAGATTCATATTTGGTTGGAACTAAAATTTCTTTTTCATGAGGATTATGATGTAGGGGCATCAGGAGTCTCATCACAAGCATCATTGTCACATTTTTATTTTTAGGTTCTTCTGGATGTGTTTGGGTCTAGTAAGGTCATTTAATACCATTTGGGATCATTTTGATCCATTCTGAAATGCTTTCATGATAAGTTGCTAACAAGATGTTAAATGTTATTGTTACTTTTTCATTTTTAGCTTGTTTTCGATGTTTTTGGGTCTTGTAAGGTTATTAAGACCATTTGGGATCATTTTAATCCAATCTAAAATGTTTTCATGATAAATTGTTAACAAGATGTAAGATGTTGCAAAAGTTGTCATAACTTTTTTGCCAATGTTGTCAAAATGTTATCAAAATTTGGAAATCTTGTCATTAGTGTTAACAAAGGAGTTACTAGCTAGTTGGGAAGTTGGGAGTAGTTGTAATATGAAAAATATGTATTATCAATTCAAATTTGGGGGTTGGAGAAGGTTGGAGAATGAAGTAAGAAGAAACTTCATTTTTTGGCAAGTCATATGTTGCATTTTCTATGCTTTTCCTCTATTACAGTCCAATTGTTTCCTTTGGTATGACCAAGTACAACAGGCCTAAAATCAATGGAAAAAGATTGATGGATGAATCTAGTTTCATTTTCTTTTGGTTTGGTTCAATTTCATGAAGATTTGTAGAAGTTATGATCATTTTTGTAAGTGCAGGTCTGAATCTGCCCATCAGTTTTGGGGAAATGACATGACTCTTATTTCTACCATTTGATTTCGAAAAAAAATGCAGGAAATATATGTAATAAGGTCCTTTTCAGTTTCATCAAAGTGATTGGCCTAATTCTTTGAGTTATGAATGTTATGGGTGACTATTCTTTTCATCTGCATGTGTGTTTTTCTAATAAGGTGTAGCCAAGAAGTGAGACAATCCATTTTTGAAGCATTTCACACAAAGAACACAACTTTGATTTTGGAAAGTTCAATGATGGCCAAATAGGTATCTAAAATAAGTTTTTTTTTGGAGAAGCTAGGATTGAAAAGTTATGTCCAAAATGCCCTTTTGAAAGGCTACAAGCAAGAATGAGGCCTAATGAGTGAAAACCCAATTTTAAAAATGTTTAGCAATTGAGAATTTTCTTGTTTGAGGATTGTTTGTAGTTTATCACCCCTATTCCACATCACTTATACACTGTAATCTTGGAACATGAATTAAAAAGGTTTTACAAATGTGCTTTTTTAATTCTTTGCTCTAGCAAGCATCAAACAACCTTATCATGAAGCCTGTAATTGTTAACAAGTGCATGCCAGATGACCATACAGGCATTGTCATCAATGGAAACATATCTCTCTAGTATAGACCCTAGTCATGATAACAAGTTTTGGTTGGCCAGATAAGTGAAAAATGCCAAAGTCCAGAAAGGCTTTACAGAGTACAGTTGGACAGTTTTGGTTAGTGAACACAGATGAATGATTAGATGGATCTATGACTTTAGGGATATGGTATATGGGATATATCTAGTTTAATATTATATTCGCCAGTTTTATTATGTGATATGGCATCATGAAGTAGTACAAGTCCAGTAAGGCAAGGACATAGGACCGTTTTGGTAATCAGATTATTTGGCGCAGTGAATTGAATTGGTTTACCTTTTCAATTACTTAGAATTGAAGGGACGACATCCAAGGTCTTAAGTCTTTGATAACATGGTCTTATTTTGTATTTTGATATGCGTATGGATGCATTTGATTAAGTCCCATTAGAGCTGACTGAGGTAAAGAATTAAAGAGGTATATAGGAACTAATTATGGTATGCAAGGATTAGTAGTTGTGTTGTTATGATGTGCAAGCCTTGATGCTGGTTATCAGTAATCAGACATAGTGGTGCTACGTATGGCTCATTGTATATGATCCAAACTCTACATAATATTTTTTGTTTTAGACAATGAGTCCTTGAAGGTGGCTGGCTTTAACCTTCATCCTTGAGTAGTGAGCTCCCTTTTTGTTCTCACAACTCCTAATAGGATTAAAGATCTTTAACAAGGTCTAGTCTACTAACGGATACTTATGTACTAGATGTATTGTATCGACTCCTAAGAAGGTCAAGTCTTTTGACAAGGACACTTTTATACTAGTGCATTATTTTTTAGGTTTAATGCCCACCAAGGCTTTCCCTTGGTTAGGGTTTTCGTTGAGAACAAATGATGGTGTTATGAGTTCTCTTGTTTTGTATGCTTTATTGATATGTGATGAAAAATGAGCCAAAAGTAGTTGAGATTGAATAATCCTCAGACCTGGTTCAAAATTTTTAGAAGGAAAAGGAATATCTTCAATATGAATATGAGATCACTACACTTCATATGGCCAAAGAAATTGAGAAAGGAAAAGAAGAGAGAGAAACTTGAAGCAACTTTGAAGACTAGATCTAATGAATGCCACAATCTGAATATTTAGCTTGGATAGATGAAGATGGAACTTGAAGATTCAAGATCTAACTATCAAGAACTTGAAAGTTATACCAATATTATCAAGGGTGAGCTTGCTTAGGCAAAGAAATGCATTGGAAAACTTAACTCAAGCAGTGATAAACTTGATGAGCAGTTGCAACAACAGAAGCCTAAAGGTGATATGATTGGTCTTGGCTACAATAGTGCTGAAAGTTCTAAAGTAGCAGAGGAAAGGATGATGCAAAATGAAGTTTAGAGTTATGGTTGTTGGTTATTTAGTAGCTGTAGAGTTAATCAGCATAGCCATAAACTCAGTATCAACAGGCATCATTCGTGCAACTTACAAAAAGGTTGATGGAAGGTCAAGAGTTTCTTGGAGAAAGTTGCTAAAGTTTATGGAGAAGATTCCTCAGTTGATGTTCATATATTCTGTTCAATTTTATCAAATAATTAATGTTGACATTAACATAAATTTCTAGAGACAAAACCTTCCAGGTTTTGATAGGAGAGCTGGACAGAAATTTGGTTCTTCTTCAATGTGGTAGATTAGTGATGGAGACTGCATGTGGACTAAAATTGTGAAGTCATTTTTGAAAGATTTTTTTTAGGGGTTTGCTTATTTCAGTAATAAGTCAAGTATTCAGAACTCGTATCTTAGTTGAGGCTAGGTTGTTATTTTCTAAATATTCTATCTGTAAAGTATTTTATGATTGGATGTGGGCTTGTTGAAGATTTATTTTATATTTGTGTGGACTTGAATTGATTTGGTAGAGCAGACACTTTAGTTTTGATTTTTAATATTTCAAACAAATATATGTATTTCTGGACTATTATTAACTCAGTGGCAATTATATTATCTGACTTAATGAAGTGCCTCTTGATGGTGTTATAAAATGTCAAGTTTCAAAAACCCAATGATGAGAACAAAATACATTTAGGGGCAGCTAAATCCCATGTTCAAAATATCCATTCAAACATCGGGGCCAACTATAAGGCTATTCTCCTACTTCAGGCTCTGCAAAACCTAGGCGGGTGAACTTCAGATTCATTCATATGGTACTAGTTCCAAAAGCATACAACTGAATCTATATAGCAGATAAAACCCTAAATCTTCTATGCTTATGCAAACAACATAAACATGAAATAACTAATACCATGACCTATGAACTTGATAAGTTAAGTGAGGGCAACTCTTTTCAGCTCTTCATCATAAAAGGGAAAAGACTTTTGATTAATGATGTTGATTATCAGCAAAACCAAGGTATGAACAACAAAAATATGCAATCTCCAAGCTGATCAATCCCTTATCCATTGGGCATTAAATAAGTCAAAACATACATAAGGATACCCAAGATATTCTCATATATCCAGATATCAAATCTATCCATTCACCTTGCAAATGGACATCTATATTCAAAATGAAACTTATACTTATCAAATCCTCCCATGATCCCTATAATTCTATTAATGCATATCAAACAATTTACTCAAGTCCTTGACCCAACAAAAAAAATACACAATGACATACAACTTCAAAGCCAAGTTGCAATTGGACAATATGCACCTTGTACATATATCACAAAAGATTACAAACCCATAAAGAGGAGACAAGGTTCAGATTGAAACTTTAAACAAATTTTTGTATTCATTTCCTTGAAACCAATACATCAAATGTATGCAACAACTCAGAAAATACCAGTGTTACCTCGACACGGGGGTGTGGCGGTGGGGGAACTATAGTTCATTTCGGCCCAAGAAAGAAGAGCAAGGGTTCACATGTCCATGTCTATTTTGATGCACAAGGCATTACCTCTTTTGTCATTTGCTACCTTAGGGCCCCCTTCTGACACTGGGGCATGGTTAGGGTAGTACTTGAAGAGGGGCTTGCATAGTATATATATAATATATATGACTGAAAATAATAATAATGAAATGATACTTCAATATATTTATATTATATAACATTAACATACCAAATATATTTGAATACAATGAATAGAGAAAATTGAAATGTGATTCACAGACCATTATCATCGGTAGAAATTGTGTATCAGTCGATGGGTCCTTTCGAAAAAAGTCTTGTTATATAGCTGATGGGAAAATAGTTGTACCGACATGTTGTATGAGGCTGACAGACTCCTTCGAGAAATTTCTTTGGAAAGTATTTATAACCCCTTTGGAAAGCATTTTGATTAGATCTTACCATCAAAGCATAATGTACTATGCGCATATGCAAATAATAATAAGAGTTGTGCTAGTTGCTATTCATGTTCGTATTCTTTGTCTGTGTGTTTCTTAATTAACTTATGCGGTAAATATTTGGCGTCGTTGCCTTATGAACGTGGAAGGTAGGAGGAATGAAGATTAATGCCAAATCAGCTTAACAAGGATCAAAATAAGGCAAAGGGAAAAGATGGAATCCGTAGTGCACAAGAACATTTAATTCTAGCACAGCAGGCAGACCATCAAAGAAGATTTTAGAAGATTGCTGATGGAAATTGGAGCACCAAAGAATTGTAGGAGGAGACTCGGCAGCGGGTGGAATTGGTGGAAGAAGTGCGGGAGGACTTCTTGAATTTGTGTTCGCCGAGGGAAGAAAATTCAGACAGAAGAGCATCAACTCACACGGCTCGCAGTGCCAAGGGAGCATGAGCATGGAGTGACCTCTTCGTCTGGGAAAGCCTTCCGCAGAAAAAAACTTCAGAAGATCCTTCTTCTTCACCAAAGTTCATAGCTTTCGACACCTCTGGTGTGGGAGAGCAGCCACAGTGTGGGAGTGCAGACCTCCGGTGTGGGAGTGCAGACCTCCGGTGTAGGAGTACAGACTGTCGGTGCAAGAGTGCAGACCTCTAGTGTGACAATATAGACCTCCAGTATTGTGATGGCAGGACCCAAAGAAAAGCTGTCAAAGTTTGAGGGTGATGGTACAGTCGATCCCATCCAACATTGTTAGACATGTGAGATGATCTGGCGAGCAAATGGAATCACAGATTACAACGAATGGGTCAGACAATTTTTGACAAGCCTACGGGGTGTGGCAATTGATTGGTTTTCGGATACGGATCCACAAAAGCTGAATAGCTGGGATAACATTAAAAAGGAGTTCTTGGGAAAATTTAAACTCTTGTGGGATGATAATGAAATTGTAGCAAATATTTTCAAGTCCAAACAGGGGAAGCACAAAATTGTCTGCGTCTATGCTAGGAGATTAAAAGACTTAATAAATAAAATGGAAAGCAAGCTGACGAACAGATAGAAAAAAAGATGGTTTATGGACGGCCTACGCTCAAAGTTGTAAAAGAAAATAAAAATTGTGCCATCGTCATCATATGTGGATGTGTATAGCAGAGCACTGGACCTTGGAAGTGAGCAGAAGACAAAGAAGAAGAAAACTAGCTCCTCTGATTCAGATAACGATCAGCCGAATGGAGATGATAGTAGCAATGATGAAGACAACAAAAAGAATGTTGTGCCCTATAAAAGGATATAGTTTGCATGATGAAGGAGTTTAAAAACATGTACAAGGAGCCAAAAGGCAGTGAGCTGTGGTGCACAGAGTGTAAGACCGATAGTCATACTAAAGGATCGTGTCGAAAGAACCAATTCTATGACATTTGTCATATCATGGGCCATTCGACAAAAGAGTGCCCCTTTAACATGAAGACAAGAAGATATTTGCAGGTGTTTTCCACATAGGAGGCTTCCCTGTCGAGCAGTAGCGAAAATATGAATAGTGTAGGTGCCACATCCAGAGGGTGCAGGAATAATAACAGATGGCAAAATAACAACAATGCAAACAATAACAATAATAATGGGAGCCGAAGTCAAACTCAGTATGATGCAAACAGATGGCCGATCGTTCAATGCTGAGCGTGTAATTTGTGGGGGCATTTTGCGTGGGATTGTACAGCGACAAACACACCAAAATTATTATGCAAATGATGCAGACCCGGTGATCACAAAGATTCCAAGTGTCCAAAGGCTGGAGTAAACTTGATCATTGTTGGCACATATGTAGAGGAGGATCTAGGAATTACACGGAGGCAAGCAGAGGAAAAGAGAAAAGTGGGGGAAGCACAGATGGACAATGCAAAGGCATCATGGGCGGGGACATCTCAATTGAAGGACATTACCAACACCTTGGCAAGGAACTTCGTAGAACAAAACATTGTATGATAGATCTTACAAATGGAGATACCGATCAAGATAAATGACCTCCTTCTCACAATGCCCCAGTTACGGATGGCCATTCTGAATCATACACCATTTTCAAAAGCACCAGAGGACACAAGAAGGGATAGTAGGGAAGTGATGACAACAAACCCAATGCTGCTGGCACTCACATTTGGACGGCACCCGACAATTGTCGAGATGGGGATTTTGGAAAATGTTTTGACAGACACAATTATCGACGGAGGGTTTGGCGTGAATGTGTTGCCGGAGGATACTTGGAAGAAGTTGGGAAAACTGACATTGTGTCCACTTGCATTTCATTTGCTCATGGAAGACCAGCACGGAATCAAACTGTTGGGAATCTTGAGGGTGCAACCGAGAACCATTGGTATGCAACCATTGTTATTGGATTTTGTGGTCATTCCATTGAAAAGAAAAGGATATGATGCTATTCTAGGACAGGATTGGTTGGTGCAAGCAAAAGTAAAACATGATTGAAAATGAAATACCCTATCAATGGAGCGCGGAGGCAAAAGATTCACAATATACCTACATACACAAATAGTCGATGAGGAGGCAACATCGTCAGATTCAGAAAGTGACTGCGAAAGTGACGATGAAGGAAAGAGGAGAATGGAACCAGACAAAAGAGGAGTATTGAGACTTGATGGAGGATCGAATTATGATGATCTGGACTCAGTGAATGGCCTGTTCGACTAGTAGATAGAAGACTACAAACTGTTTCTTAGTTGCAATATGTTAATGGTCGATGAACATGACAAAACACAAGAAAATGAATGTTCAAAAGAATGCAGGGAAGCGAAAGAAGGAAAAGCTACCATGGTTGAAGTTGAGGAGAAGAACATAGAGTTTGAACACAGATAAATGAAAGATCCCACTGTCCAGTACATGGTGAATGGACTGCGTAGAAAGAAAAGGTTACACCGCAGCATAAAATTAGTGGAAGGGCACCGACAGCAAGGAAATAATCCAGTTGCGTGACGATTGCAGGCATAGTGGGCGACGGAGGTGGTATAGAATAGATGTAAGGTGTACGACGATCAGAATGAAATCAAAGTGGAAAAGTTTAAGGACAGATGGCTTGGACCATATCAAATTCGAGAGTTCGGTGACAATCGAGTGGTAAAGTTGGGAACATTGGATGGACAAAAGGTACCTCATGCAATCAACGAATCCTACTATGCCAGGAAGATGTCGTCACAGTCACAAAATGATCAGATGATTCTCTTGTCGTCATCATTGCAGGATGGCGATGCCTGGAGGCAAAATTGAGGTGTTGTCTTTTAATTTAATTTAATTTTCGTCAAAAAAAAGAAAAAGAAAAAAAAAAAAGAACCCTGTGGGCAGAGTCTGTCCGCGGGTGAAAAGTCCCGCAGGCAAAGATAAAGGTCCCATGGGCAACAGCCTGTCTGCGGGCATAAAAATTCTAAGTTCCTCTGCCAAAAAGGCCATGGGTAAAAAATTTTTTGCTAGACTCCATTCCCTCCTCCAGCCAAATTTCTCCAGGATGAAACAGAGACATAAAGAAGAGTGCTTGTTCTACTAGAAGGAGAAGCTCAGGCTTTTGTGAGGAGTGGGAAAAATATGGCATATTTAGTTTGGGCGCTTTTGAGTTTAGCGACAGCACAGTAAAATTGCAGGAGCCAAGATGGAATCTGTGTAGGGAAGGAGAAGATTTCTGTGTGCAGAGGGATTTGTGGTGGATTGTAGAAGAAGCAAGAAAAAAAAAAAATGACGACAGATTCAAGTTGTTTAGAATGAGTTACAGATGGTGCCAAAGGGAAGGGGATGCATCAATGGTTGCCAAAAAGAGTGTAGAGTCGGCAGAAAATGACAGAAATAGTGTATTTTGTGCATTTCTATGTGGGTTGGGAAGTGCTAATTTGGTATTGGCGACGAGGGGCGTGACCCCTTGACCCCATCAGGGGCATTGCCCCCTGGACCCCCAATCATTGCGGATATCAGTCGTGGGAGTCTGACCAGTTGAGAAGAGTTGAAGTTGCTGCAGACATGGACTGTTTTTGTACCGAGGCACTGGGAGTAAGTGTTGGCCGGGAGGTTGTCTTGGTGGATGCATAGAGAGCTCAGGAGGAGCTAATCATCTAGTTGGAGGCAGTGTAGTGACACTTAGCTCGGTGGACCCAGTGTTGGAAGTAGAGAAAGCAGTACAGGTGGCTATCAAGGTCAGCTTCATCAAGGAGGCAGTGTTGTGTTAGTAGAGGCTACAGGCATAGGACGAAGGTGATAGTGATGTGTTAGAAGCAAATTTTTTAGCAACACCTGTGGCACCTACCATAAGTCAGCTAGCAATAGTTGTTATCATAGCACAGTCAGTCGAAGCTTAGGTACTTCCAGTAGAGAACATACCAGATGGAGGAGTGCAGGAGTGTACAGACCCAGCGCAGTTCAAGCAACCAGAGGTCATGGATAGAGCTAGTGTTTTTTTGAGGCAACAATTCCAACTTGTTCCTGACTGGTGTGGCCCGTCCATCTAGTCCCCTAGCTATTTCGAAGTTTCACCTGTACCAGAGCCTCAGTCTCAGGAGGGAATGCCACATGCCATGATTACATCGATAGCAGAGGAGGCGGCACCAGATGTGGGCACGACTCCCGCTGATGAGGAGGACAATAGTGATGTAGAATGGTCATTAGACGATTTTGCCAAGGAGGATTACGGGTCGGATGAGGACAGGTGCAGGGACTACTTCAGAACTATGAAGTTTGCATTAAAGAAGGGGCATGATGTGGTGATTCAGGCTCTCACTTGGCAAAGGGAGTGGCATTTGATCCAAGCGTATATTCATGGAATTTGTCCTAAGCGATTTCAAACTTGTTTTATGGATAGAGGTTGGCTGGCAGTTGAGACACCAGAAATGTTGGCAGATTGGGCCACTAAGCCAGAATTGGGATCGAGTGACACTCTGATGATGAAGTTGGCACATGAGATCGTGGGACTATAAAAAGAGGTTTACTATGTGTGGCAGTGCGCGGAGGCGGATAGGGCAGCAGACAGTGTGGTAGCCCAGAGATCTCTCATGGTTAAAAAAGAGGCAAGAGAAACATTAGCCACTGAATTGGCTGACAAGCAAGCAGCTTGGGTAGTAGAGAGGGCAATACTATTAAAGGATATGGCAACCGTCATACAAGAGAGGGACGTCGTATCAATGTGAGTACAATCAACAAAATGACAATGTCAATAATGAGAATGGAATCATCTCAAGTGCTCTCTAATCATCTACTATATCGAAGTCCTCATCACTAGAACTACTAGCCTCTAAAGGAAAACCAACTAGCCCTGCATTGGCTTTTGCTACATCGTCATTCTCATCAATCTGATCTAGATCATTTGGCTCCACATCCCATCGTGCTGCAGGGCTCTCCTTGTACTTGCATGTCTTGTGATATTTGAGCCGCAAGTAACCATGTACAACAACCAACTTCTTCGCTCTCTTAGAGGTAAGTATGTTCCTCTTAACAGAGTGAATGAAGCTATAGGTGGACCGATTCCTCTCTGCAGTTGAGGAGCTAGACACCTGAGATAACAAATTTGAAAGTTACAACTTACAAGTTACAAACAAATGTTCATACAATTTGTAACAAATGATAAATGGTAAATCAATGATTAATAATTATTGAATCAATGAATCATAAATTAAAATTAGTAAAGTAAAACTCTTAAAGTTAAGATTGTAAAGGGCCAGAATTAGTAATTAGTATTACAAACCTGAGAAAGCCGTCGAATGGCTAGTGAAGCGATCTTTGACTTTTGTGACCTATGACATTTCCACCACAAAATTTGATTCTTTTGTGCCATGGTTTTGAAATCAACCTTTACAATATCCGAGTATACTACAAGTTACAAGTTTTAAAGTTTACAACATAATATTAAAATAACTTAAATAAAGTTATAAGTAAAGTAACAATTAATTATTAAAAGAACTTATAATTATAAAGAGTTTAGAGCACTGAATCAAGATTTAAGGATTACCTGAAAGACTAGCAAATTCAGACCACTCGGTGTGAATCTCACTAGTGGTCTCACACACATTTTGGTAATGCATGAAAGAACCCATTCTTCACCTCATCATCTCGAAGTGGTGTTACTCTACCAAGCCTAGATATGTACCACTTCGGGTTCAATGCATAGGCAACCATGTGCAAATGAGTGTTCAACTTCTCCCCCTTGTGGTGAATGATAGGCTCAATGTGCTCCATATAGAATCCTAGAGTGGGGTCTCTCTCACGCACAATAGCCCTCATCTACCCAAGCATGGAATCAATGCACTCATAAACCTCTCCAAGGCTAGGTGAATCTACATCTTCATATCTAATCACCTGAAACATTGGAGTAATGATGGAGATTATGTATTTTGCATCACTCCAAAACTGATCCTCTTCATTGTATCCTTTACCCTCTTCCCCTGCTTTGTTCTAGACTCAGGCCATCGATTCCATTTTTTGTGTTATAACCATGAGTTGCAATGGCTCTTGCAACTCAATCATTCTCTCCAAGAGAATATAATATGATGCGTACCTGGTCTCAACAGGTTTCAAGAATTGTAAAGCTCTTGAAAAGTGCATGTGATGTGTGGTGATTGCAAATAAACATCTGCACCTCTCTTCCATCATTAACCACCTTTTTAATCCACTCTATTTTCCTCATGTCTTTGAGTGCATTGTTCATGGCATGCACACAACATGGAGTCCACCAAATATGCATATAGGCTGCCTCAACAAGCCTCCCTGCAGCTTTGCACACGTGCTGCATTTGTCACAACTTGGACCACATTTTGTGGCCCAACCTGCTCAATGGCTTCCCTAAGCACATGAAACTGAAAATCAACATTTTTATGATGCTCTGAATAATCAACTGCCTTCAAAAAGTATGGGCCCTCGATGCATGTAACCATAATGTTGATGAGTGGATGATGACTAATGTCCATCTACCCATCAATGATAATGTTGCAGCTTGAATCCATCCTACATGCTTTCATTTGCTCCATCAAGATCCCAACATTGTCATAGGCTCTATGCAACACTGTGGCCCTCAACTTGTGGTCACTTGGTGGCACAAATGATGGCTCTCCCTCGTTCACTGCCATGGACATCATCCTCACAAAATAGGGAGATCGAACCACATGTGTAGAGATGCCACTGGCAAATAAGAAATCACCAACAACATCATCTAACCAGTCCCTTGCATGCATGTTAAATAAATGAGCAATGGGGTTACTACCACTGTGACTTGTAGTTGCTTTACATTTCCCCCTACCGCTATCCCCTACTGACCTGTGTGTAGGTGAGGATAATGATGGTGTAGGTGACATACTCCCTGCTCTCTAATGCAAGATATGAGTACATGTATCTCGTTGCCCCTATAACTGCTGTATATTCTGTACTTGTTGCCTAGTAGATAAAGATCTAGGGACTGGAACATCACTATCATCAGGAATGCTCCATAGTTTGTTCACTTCAATTCTGTATTTAATATTCCTAGGATTTGACAAGAATATGCACGGGTTCATGCCATAGCCACTCCAAAAAAGGTGTGAATTAACTCTTGTAATGCTGCCAAACCATTCTGCGCCACATATATTGCACTTACATTTACGTGTATCACCACCTGAAGGTGTAGGGCGTGTAATTTTTGTAACAAACTATTTTAGAGGGGCCTTTGGATCATAAGGACCTCTAGCATACTTTGTCAAAATTTTTGAAGGGAAATCAATAGAAGGCACCCCTAGTGCAACATAAGGAGGCTCTTCCTCAGGCTCAGATTGGCCACCTACATCAACCCCATGATCACTTTCTTTGGGCTCGAGCTTAGGCTCATAATCATATGAACTTGCCTCATTAATTTCTATGTCTTCTGCACTTTGGTCGGATCTAGATGCCATGTATAAAATTGCATTTTACAAAATGAAAATAAAATTATAAAAATGATCACGATACATTTCAGCGCAAGTAAAAATAAGTTATACAAACTAGTTTTAGCCTACTTAAAACTTAAAACTTTATATGTTTCAGCATATGCCATATTGCCATATTTTTATTTTAAGAACAATGAAAAAAATTAAAAATTAATATAGTTAATAAAAATCATAGAACTATCAACTATCAACAAGATTCGAGAATGAAACATTCAAAAATTTAAGTTGAAACTTGAAAGTAAAACTAAATACTAAATATAAAAATTATAAATTGATTTCTAAAACCAAAAAAAGTTGTAAAATAAAAAAAAACCTACCTTAACTTGAGGAGACACTTGCCATATCAAATCTTCTTACTCCTCTTGCTCCTCTGGATCTTGCAATCCCTTGCAAAATCACCCACTAAGCTCTCACAAACTCCTCCAAACTCTTTTGCTCACTTAGCTCCTTGTTGCTCCAAAATAATGAAATGAAAATGAGGTCTATTGGTCTTATTAAACCTTCAAATAGATCACATGGGACCCACACCCAATTAGGGTTAGCATACATAGAAAACAAAAAAAAATACAAAAGCATTTTATTTTTTACTTTTTCGGCCATCTACCTAGGAGCACCCCGTGAGCACCTGGGAGAACCCGTGCACCTGCCACCCACCTGAGCACCCTAGGAGCACCCATGTGCCTGCCACCCACCTGAGAACCACACCCCACGTAGGTGCTCGACCGATGTGGCAGTGAAAAATATCCTAGTGGGGATACTCGGGTGCATGATGCACTCGTATTGGGTGTGTCGAGGTTTTGACTTGGGTGTGCGCACTCGGGTTACACTGGAAAATACACAATAGAGGACTGCATTATCGAATTGCTCAAAAGAAATTACAATGCTGTTCATAACAGAGAAAAATGCTGAATTTGGTGGTATCTCTGTTATAAAATTGGAATCATCCTTGTGATATCATAGTAGTAAAGACTGGAACCAACATGTGGTATCACAGTCATGAAAGAAATTTCAACCAAATTGGAACTATCCTTGTGGTATCACAGGCTACAACAATGAAAAATATCCAAGAACTAGAACCCCTTCCTCCACATCCTGGAAATCCTTATAAAGAGAAGGATTGCAACAAGTTTTAGATGGGAGGTCACCTATCAAAATTCTACAAATACAGAGATATTTCTATACTATTACATTACAAACATTCTCTACATTTGAACAAAATTTGGGGAAGTAGTTGCAAAGCTGGTAGCAGGTAATTATTGCAGGAGCCTTCATCTTAATTTTGTTTGTCTTCTACTACCCTTAATCATGTAAATCTCTAACTACTTCTTGCCGACAAAGCCTTGATATTTGTAACTACTTTCAAACCATTTAATTCTTTCTTGATGGTTGTTTAATGAATATGATTTTATTTCATTTTCCTTACTATCATACTCCACCTGAAAATCTGATCACCATCAAAACTGTGCAGCTTGAGCATCAACTCATCCCTTTGTTCGTTGCTGACTTGTGCCTTGTTCTGTTGATGCGATTTAACATTGAAACCCCTTGTATTCTTCTAAGCCTGGAAAATGGTCTTTATGATCCTATGATCACTTTCTTTATTGCATGATCCGGGATGCCTTTCGAGTCTTCTACAATCTTATGAGCACAGTTAACTGACTCTTTGTTGTAACTTTGGAAGCTACCCCTTTAATTGCTGCCTCCACCTCTCAACAACACACCGACTGTTACCTTTCTTTATTGCAGCTTTGGAGGCTCTAGCTTTTACCTTTATAATCATAACCTAGCATTGCATCATAGCTTCAAAAAGCTACTTTCCCTTACGATCTCATGCTGGTCCGCTCTTTGTAAAATTGTAACCCTTTACATCCTTGGCACTTTATATCCTTGCAATCTTATGAAGACATAAGCTTACGATCTAGCACAGCATCTCAACTTCATCCTTTTTACATCTCGACTATATGACATCTCATAGCATTAGAACTCCTCCATCCTTATCTTATAATCTCATGAACATGTGTAAGATCACAAGTCTACACTCCAAGTCCTTCTGAACTTACGACTAGCCTCTCAAAGCATGCCACGGGCACCCATTGATTGGTTGGATCCACTACCTTTCTTGCTACATCATCAGGTTGTCGGCACATGTTAGCTTATCGCACCATCGAGGCCTTTTCCCTTGACTACACTATAACTTGAGCAACCATGTGCCTAACCCTTTTTCATGTCATCGGAGCTCATTTCTTTGACTGTGGGTTCAACTGGAGTGACTGCGTGAAATAAGCTTTTGCACTCTTGAAGCTGATTTTCTTAACGTTGCATTAGATGTTGCAACCATGTGACCAATGGTTAACTGACCCTCTTTTCATTATTGGAGCAATTAGCCTTAATCGTGAGGTCACCCTTGCGATGCTGTGACTCTTCATATTTGCCATTATTGCGCCTTCATTGCAATTTATCCCTTTTCTTCATCACTGTTGCAACCATGTGAAAAGACTTATCCCTAACTCTTTGTGGCTTCATTGCAGTCTAGGACTTAACATTTTTCTTCGTTCATAGCTTCACAAATTCAAATGTAAACCACAGCTTTGACCTTGCGATAGTGCGATCTTAAGCTTTCGCAACTTCACCACTATAAACTTGAGTCAATCACAAACTTTTGCGATATTGCATTGGTCTAAAAATTAACTGCCTGATTACTTAATCGTTCTATCACAACTTAATTTTTCATTCCATTTCAAATCCTTGGGACATTGTGATGAGAATTCTTTTGATCATCAGATAATTTTCATGGCTTCAAAACTTACAATCTCAGTTTCCAACTCACTCGTGTGATGCTGTGATAACTGTTAACTTGACTGTCTCCTTCATCATCGCTGCTTTGCAACCTGAGGATCTGAGTTAACATTTAACCTTGCGACAGTGTGACATCCTTAAAACTTAACTACATGGTCTCTTTTAATTTGGGTCCACTGATACATGTGTCATTACCTCCTATCCCACTTTGTTTAAACTTCGTACAACTTCAGAATGCAGGGATACGCTGATTGTCGATCATAACATGATCAACGATCAATACAAATAACTCTCCAAGGGTTAAGATTTTCAAAAGGAAACTATGTGAATTGACCCAAGGTAGACCTAGGGTAAAAATAAAATATGCGCTAGGTTAAGGATTTTCATGGGACACATTTAAAAGACCTCAAAAAAATATGATACAAAGATTTTTTCAAAAATACTTAAGGCTTTATAAAGCATTGTGTGCATTTTGAAAATGTGAATAATGAAAACCCTTTTTTAGGAACCTAGGGCACAAAGGACATTATGGAAACAATAATTAGGGATTTCTTATGAGGAATGACAAATTTTCAAAAACCCTAAACATCAAAAATACTTTTTTCCTGATTGTCACAAGGTATTTCAATTTTTTTTGGTTGGGTGAAAAATCAGGCTGACACCTCTCTTATAATATGCGTAAGGTCTAATATTCCTGAAGAGTATTAAAAGTTGGTGTATTGGCTTTCTATTGGTGCTAGAAAACATTAATATTTCACATGTAGGACATAATTTGTGGTCTGCCATAGGCTTTCACCTGCGTGGGAATTGATACTGGACAACAAGGTTATGATCTGCAGATGGTAATATTGATGTGAACCAATATATATATATATATATATATATATATATATATATATATATATATATATATATATATATATATATATATATATATATATATATATATATATATATATATATATATATATATATGTGTATATATATATATATATATATATATATATATATATATATATATATATATATATATATATATATATATATATATATATATATATGACATGCATTATGTATTCAACAAAGGTGATAATATACATATGGCATGCATTATGTATTCAACAAAGGTGATAAGAAGCCAATGCTATTAGAATTAGCGGCATCATTATTTCCTTCAATCACAATAGGGCCAAACATTGTGTATTTTTGAAGCCGAATGTCATTATATGCTCGGAAGGACATTAATATTATAACCCTTCCCCTTAAATAAAATAAATCATGGAATTTTGAGACTTGTTTGACTATCAAGAATTGCCATTGCAAATGATTCACTACCAAGTGGCCTGAATATAATATCCTGTGTATACAACATAGATGGTAGGATTTTTTGATCAATGGCTGTGTAAATTTAGTTGAATATTAATGTTTTGTCATGAAGAGTAATATTTGTAGCACTTGGTTCAATATATTGTTTTTTGCATACTTCATGGATGGTTGGGAAGCGAGGTATGTTAATTACTAAAGCTCTCCATAGGCAACAATTTAGTATATTGTGATGGCACGCGTTGAATTCTGTATGGTTGTGTTATCTTTCCTATTTCCATTCTGGTCTACTGTGAGTTCTTCCAGTTGGTGGTGCTTATCTCTGGGGTTTTTTATTCCACATTAGATGCAAAGCATTGGTGGCATTCTATCTCCTTCATTCCTGAAGATCACCATTGTTGGAAGCAAATTCTTTATATCTACAATTACAAATAGGCTAAAGATGTCATTTACTAGAATCTGTAAAATTCAATGTTGAGTGTATATTAGATTAGAGTATGTGATATGCCCAAAATTATCATGTGTTAATAGTTGAGATATCACAAATTTCTTATAGTCATATCAGAGTTGTTCTTTTCTGTGCTTAAGTTTGATTAGAAGAAATACCAGTGATTTGGCCTTGTGTTTTGGTTGCTTCTTGCCTTTGCATCCAAATTTTCATGATTAAGTGCTTCTTATGATATTTAGAAACATTAAAACTCAACTTCAATCGTGCATAAGAGCTCAAAAACTCAAAACCAACTTTGTTGTTCACAAACTGTTTGACAAAAGGTCAAAGTTTCAAAACTGAAATTTTGGGGTAGAACTAGTTAGGAATATTACAATGAGGTCCCCAGCATCTTCTTTGAGATTTTTCTTCATTAGCTTGGGTAACTGAGAATGGTTTCTCTTAGGTCCATCGAGCCACTCCTTGTTGACAAGCTCAATATAGTGATCGGATTTGCTCTCATATTCCTCATGGATTCCATATTTGTCTTGCGAGCATAAAACTTATGCTCAGGGATGTTAAAAGAATTTCTTAGAGCATCTGTTCCCACATGGGAGTGAAACTTGTCTTTGGTGCCTTTTCCTGCATATCATCCTTCATCTGTGCTGACCTTCGTGCTTTAGCAATTTCATTATTTTTGGTCCCTTTAGTCTTCATTGTTGGATCTTTTCCTTCCTTAGCTTTGGTCCTGGACTCGATGTTTTCACCATCTTTATCCATGATGCCTAACCTACCATACATGATCTTAATCATGTTTTAACTTTCTTTTAATATCAAATTTGCAAGATAGTAAATTAAATCTTGAAGTTGCTAGGTGCCGGCATGTTGAAATCAGACTTATAAAACTTTAAATCAAAATTTTGAAATAGAAAATTTAGGTTTGTACTAGCTTGAAATACTTGCAATTTCAATCAATTCTCAGACCTACACATCACACTGCTTTTGCTTACTCACTTTCACTTCGTTGTTTATGAGAAAAAGTGACACGGATCTGTGAAATAATGCCTGGAACATAACTATATAGTGGCACATAACTATATAGTTTTGATAAACGATTTTGATATTTGCCTCTAACAGCAGCAACATTGTGGAAGGGAAAAAATTCAAGTTTTGTGCCGATCTCTATAGATTTCAGGCCTTGAATTCGCTAGAGATGACTAAAATTAGAAATTTATTTGCAATTAAATGCTATTATCAGTCCTCCTTCGACATGAAAACTTGAAAAAAATTATTTTTTTATCAGCACCTATATAAAACCTTGCATCAAAATTGATTAAAAATCTTCCTCAAATTGCTCTTTGCTGGTTCGAGTTTCTCCTGGTATGCCTGCAATCAGATTTGAAATGATTTTCTTTTAAATGGTGAAATGACATTGTTTATATAGTTGATCACTTAAATTGATTTCATCTTTCAAGACTACAAAAGATTGAATTTCTACCATCAAATGTTAGATGTCAATATTGATGATAGATTCCATTTTCATTCATTGTATGGCCTTTTATTAAATTTAATCCTCTCGTCATTTCAAATTAAAAAATTAGGCCCTCTAATTGGATTGAATTACTCTCTATGTCATATAAATACAATCCTTCATAAAACTTGGGTCCCCCTTGGTTGAATTCAAGGCACATCAAGGCCTAATAAAGGTTCATTATTGAATTCGATGAGACCTTGTATTAAATTGGAGTGTCGAGGCCATGGCCATTGATTTTGAGCTCATCTATTTGCTACCAAGGCTCATACATTACCTTTATGGGCTGCATTGACTGAATATAGGCCACACGTTTACCATTTGAGATTTGAGGCCTAAAACCAATTTTGTTTGAATTCAAACCCATGCCTCATTTTAGGGTCAGATGCTTAGAACTTGAGCTCATATGTTTCATATGTTAGCTTTATAAGGCCCAGATTTGGGGTTGCACTGATTGATTTGGGGCTGCCTTATGGTTTCAAGGCCACATGTTACTAGTTTAGGACCTTATTTGGAGTTTTGAGCCTATACGTTTGGGCTATAGGGCTAGATTTGCATTGAATTTAGGCCTGATTTAATCTGACTAGGTATACACATTTCATTTACAATTCTAATTTGGGGAGAGGCCTATGTCTTTGGGTTCACATATTTTTTGTTGGAGGACAGATTTGGCACTATCCTAATTGAATTAAGGCTCGATATTAATCAGACCAAGCTCACATGTTTCATATTCAAGCTGATTTGCATTGAGTATAGGCTCTTCCCTAGATTTTAGAGTCCATACATTTGGAGTTTGGGACCTAGATATTTATGATTAGTCCATGCATTTAGCTATAGGGGGTTGCAAGTTGAATGTTGAGGACATATCTTGCAACACATTGCTTGTTGAGGCTACTCGAGCCATAGGAAGGGGCTGTATGGTTGGTTGCAAATTTTTCATACCTTTCTCTTACATTGTTTCTCACCTTATTGAATACAGATCTCTCCCTTGGACTGATCTTCTTTATTCCATTACCCAATAAATATAATTCACTCCATTTCCATTTAAGGAATTGAATTCTGCCATTTTATCTATCAAATTGCCACTTAAGGAAGTGGATTCCACCCTTTTATTTGTCAAGTTGCCACCTAAGGAAGTGAATTCCACCTTTTTATCTATCAAGTTTCTGCTTAAGTGGATTCCACCTTTTTATCTGTCAAGTTGCTACTTCCACCAGTTTATCTTCTTGCCACTTAAGGAAGTGATTTTAGTTGTTTATCTATCAAGTTGTCACTTAAGGAAGTGGATTCCACCTATTTATCTATCAAGTTGTCACTTAAGGAAGTGGATTCCATCTATTTATTTGTCCGCTACTTAAGGAAGTGGATTAACCTTCTTATCTAGCAAACCTAAAGAAGTAACATTTGACATTTGTTTTCTCTTATGGCAATTTAACTTATGCAATATTACAGGGCCAAACTATGCATTGGTTTTGTATTTGCAAGTTACCACTTAAGGAAGTGTATTTCCACTTTTTATCTAGTAGGTTGCCACTTAGGGTGGTGGTTTCCATCTTCTTATTTGGCAAGTTGGAACAACCTTCCTATCTAACCAAGTGATTTTAAGAAAAGCCTTGCTCCCCTTTTTTAATGCCAATGACTAGCTCGACTATACATTTGACTCTAACTTCTTTAGCCAATTTTTGCAAATGTTTAATTTTTAACACTTTGGCTTGAGAGACTTGCAAAATTTCAAAGTTTTACCTATCTTTTAACCCACCTAAACCTACGAAGGAAAAGAAAAAAGATGGGGGTCCCTATTTCCAATGGGATGATGGTGGAAAAACCTCACAACACAATCCTAATTTGGGTTTTCGTAGAATATCTTGGTCATTTATTCGAATCAATCTAGGGGCTTCATTATAGTTGAGAGGTCTATATAAAGGTTGGCTTTCTCATTTGTAAAGGATTAGATCATTAGAAGGGATTAGAAGATTAGATAGTAGTAGAAGTAAAGTAAGAGACAAGAAATTGTTGCCAAGATTATGGTGAATTTAATATACATTTTTCTTTGAAGGCATTATGAATTTGTCTATGAGTTTCTACATTTTGCATGGTTTCAACTTCTCATAGTTTAGTAAAAGTTTACTGGTTAAAATGAAGAAATGTGAAGATGAATGATGAATCCAATGTTCTTACCTTTTGTTGCTTATTGATTGCAAGTTGCAATGTAAGGTGAGTCTTACCTTGCTTAAATACTAAGTTCAATTGTGGATGTTCCTTTGGATTGTGCCAACATTGGGTATTTGAATGAATGATTAAAAATATGAAAACTTTTGGTGTTCCCTTTGGAGTTTTCATCATCTTTGTGTAGTTGTTTCATTTGGCAAAGAAAAGTTTGGTTAAAGGAATTCACTCATCTAAGCATCATCCATTGTCACGATTGTTCTTAGGAATAGAGTAGATTTCTCTAAACCCTTCAAAACGAAATCCATTTTGTTGTTGTTGAAGTTGAGTTAGTGTTCCAAATTCTAGCCATTTTGAGGAGAGGAGTTGTTAAAGTCTAGGAAGAATAGTGCAAGTCCCTATGCAATGACGAGCATATCACATTATTAAACTAAGTTTTATCCAACATAAAGTCACATATTCATATTGTAAACCTCAGGGTTGCTTCATTTGATCATTCATTTGTCACAATGTTTAGCATTTGTGGTTTCCTTGTTCAAGACAAGATAGAATACTTAGTATTTTATTCTACATGTTTGAGTGGTTAGAATACTCACATCAATGCTTGGTATCTCCATTGATGCTAAGTCTCAAAATCTAAGGAGTCACATTGAAGCACTTAAAAAGGTTTTATACATATCTTCAAGGGACATTGCATTATGAACTTCAATTTTAGCATTCATATAAGAGTACGCTGGTTGAAATTTTGTATTCAAATCAGGAAGGTTCTATAGATGATTAAAAGTCTACTTCTAGTTATACTTTTAATCTTGGATTTGCAATAATTTCATGGAAGTCCAAGAAACAATCCACTGCACCTCTTGTTATTGTAAAATTTGAATTACAAAGTTGCTATTTTTGTTGCTGGTTAGGCAGTTCGGTTGAGGAGATGGATATAAAATATGCAACAAATCCTTTGTTGCTTGCTAGGAAATTTGGTCAAGGAGATGATAAGATATTGATCAACTCCTCTATTGCTTGCTAGGCAGTTTGGTTGAGGAGATAGTTATAAGATATGCAACAAATCTTAAAATAGTCCCACTATTTTGTATTGTGATAATTGGAGCACTATTTAGATGAAAAAGATTCCAATGTTTTATAGTAGGACTATGCATATTGATTCAACACCACTACATTAGTGAGTGAGTTAAACAAGTTTTGGTTGAGCTTGTCTATTGTCTTGTCATGACACAACTTGTTGATATCTTCACAAAGCCCCTAACATGAGTTCAAGTAATACATTCTAAGCTTTGTATAGAATTCTTCCAAATTTTCACAATGGGGGAGAACAATAGAATAATGACCAATTTTTTCAATGCTCATCATGGATCTTGTAGGATGATGAACATTTATGGTTATTTTTAATGACTAGTTATTTAGTAGTTGTAGATTTCAATTTTTTATTCTGTTCTATTTTTTGGATTATATATGTATGACATTTTATACACAGAAATCAATAGAGTGGTTTGGTGTCTTTTACCATTTCATTGTATGGTTATTGGTGGATGACTTAAATACCACCTTAATTTAATTTGTAACTCTTCTAAATACTTACACATCACTTACAAAATTACCTGCCATTTTTTATTATTTTTTGTTAGAGTGACATGTATAACTCATTTGTCGCATTAAAAGGGTAGTTGTTTAATTTAATGTCTCAAATTGTACATAATAGTTGCTATCATCAAACTTCCTTGGAGGTGATTACTATAGTATGCAATGAATTTTTTTCCCTCTAGAGAGTACTTAAATCCAATTTTCTTCTAGTGTGTCTATATGAAAATCCATGAAATTTAAGATAATGAAGAAATCAAGGTTGTTTGCAATCACCTAGATGTCATCCATCTTCTTTCATAATGCTTTTAAATGATTTATACCTCCAACATCAATGTTATCTCTGAAGCTATACAAGAATCTTTGGAAACATAAGATTATAAACATGTAGATGATGGCCATGTATTGCAACATCAAAAAAATAGGTCCTGAGTGTTAGTAAGTGTAACGACCACTTTTTCAGGTCTTAATTAACAATTGACATATTCAAAGAAATATAGTTATTACTTCATTTTCATAGGAAGACAATTAATTCAATCACGTTCATGTGAATGAGATTTAACAATTACAATTACTTAAATAGAAAACTCATAGCTAACATTTGAAAACAACATCAATAAATTTACTATGGAAATTAAAATCTACATACCATGAAATTTGAAACCAAAATCAATCTAGCATTGCTTCTGCAAACACCCAGGTTAGTCCACAAATACCACTATATCAATTAGGGCATCACATACTGCTGTATCAATTACTATTTGATCATTTAGGGCTTTAGATGCCATTGTATCATTTAGGGCTTCAAATACCACTATATCATTTAGGGCATCAGATACCACTGTATCACTCATTTCCTTCCGATTGCTTAACTATGGCAATAAGATTAGATGATATGCTCATAATCATTACTCGTATAAATGAAAGATTGACGTTCGATATTTTGTGACGAGGGGAAACATTGTCAAGGGCTTAACCACCCAACCTCAGAACATAACTTATCCCCACACAATCTCTAATGAGAAAGGCCCTCTTTACGCGAAAGAGACATTGAACACCTTGTCATCCACTGAGCATCTTGGTATCTAATCACACCACTAGACTTGATAGTAGGAGAATACAATAAAATGATCATGCATGGGCTATTAAATGATTCCTTTAAGAAAATAATAAGCATTGTTATGTCATCGATTCTGTTTCATGTTATTGTAGAGTCCTTTCTCTTACCTCTTCACCCTTTTGCATGGCTAAACAACCAGTGAGTCCTAGGTGTTTAGAATTTCAGAGCAAACAACTCTTATTGTTTCATGAAGATTATGAACATCCAACATTTCACAATATGTGATTTACATGATTAAATTCTTTAAAAGAGTAAATGTAGAAATAACTATCATTTGATTCCAATGACTATTGGAAAAAAAATAACATACGATTCCTTGTTATAGACACTTTACTTTGCATATTGGTAAGCAACTCCCTAGAGTTATTTAGCTTTGAATGAGAATAATCTCTAGCTTGCATCTATGGAAATAAAATTGTAGAGACATTGGAATAAAATTAATTGGAAATGATTATCACATGACCTAAAATAAAATTATAATTGTTTGGATTCTTACTAGACAATTTGTATCAGCTCTTCTTCAGATATTTGAAGACATAACCATAGTGTTTGAATACTACTTAAATCCTCAACAAGGAAAATAATATATACAACTGACTATATCAGGATGGCATTGCTGTGAGATGGAAAGGTCTTCCGCCTCACTCAGCTTCAACAAGGATGAACAATATATGACATACTTGTAACAAGTAAAGCGTTGCTATAAACTGCAGAGATTTTTGAATGGAATATGCAAAATTTCGGATGGTTTTTACAGAGTATCGGGTTTAGATGGTAGTCAGAATTGAACAAGGAAAATCATGAATAATAAAAGGAAGTCAGGTATGCTTGAAACATATGGAAGTCAGGTGAATGAAAGAATAAATTGATATCTGCCTCTCACTCTCGACTTATATTAAAAAAAAATAACGTGACTCCTTGGCTTTCGTAACATAAAGAATATCTTGGCTCTTTGAACACCAATTATAAATGCCAAGTGTTAAATCAATTTTCAAACAAGAAAAATAATGAAAAGATGGAAGAAGATTGAACATTATAATTTGAACATTATTATGATTTATATTTATATACGTACATGTAAATATATTGGTGAGGTGGCCTCATTTTATTTTAATAAAATAATACGATGGTGTTACATCATTATTATATCTATGTGTACGTACATAGATATATTATATAATAAGATAAAAGATCATTTAAAATACTTGGAGGTATGTATTATATTAAATTAAATTAGTTTGTTTTAAATTATTTATTTAATAGCGCATGTGGTTTGATTGATTGTATCATGGTGTTCAGATCACTAGGTCCTCAACCTATTTGCCCAGTGATGATGATGCTCCTATGCTTAATTCTTTTTTGACAATGCTTCCACCTCTTTGACGTGCTTCCTATAAGGAAATTCTACGTAGTTAAATCATATTACAAATCAAGTTATTTAATCTTAAATAATCATAACGGCTAACCACCTTTTCAATTCTATGAATTTGTGATAAATAATCAACTAACATGTTATCTTCGCATTATAGTGACTAACCATCTTACCATTTTGTAGGATTATAACAAATTTGATTGTCAACTGACTTCATGTGAACTTTAACAATTATATTTTAAATTAGGTCAAAAATCAGGATGTAACAATAAGACAACAATACACAAATTCTCTTTCCATGGAAGTGGTCTCTTGGTTTGCAAATTTATGACATTCACTGCAAGTTTTTCATGTCAACATTTAATAAATTTATCCTTTTATTGGAAATCCAATTCTATATAAATAGAAGTTGGAATCTGTTTCATCATGCAACACTACATTGATAACGAGGGATCCTAGACCACTCCACTTGATCACTATATATCTTAGTTTGTTGTTGATTGGATAACTGAAAGAGACTCAAGTTTAAAATCCTTTGATTTTTTTTTCCTTATGACTTATTAATGTTATAGTTTATTTTTATTTGTTACTTTCCAATGATCACTCTCCTTTCTTGGAACACTTTTTCTTACTTAAGAAGGCCTTTGCTTATAAGAAGAAATATTTGAAAGGCTAAACTCTTTTGTTAGGTTAGATAAATGGCAAGAAAGGGACTAGCAAAGAAAAAATGTGTCAGAGGGATGAGATAGTAGGACAAGAGAATAATGGAGGCCTAGAAGAATGACCATGATAATCCTCTTGGAGTTGGTTTGATCCCTATAGTGTGACACATTTAAAGATGTAAAATTTGGAGCCTTGATTGTGAGGAATAAGCATCTAGGAGAGAGGAAGAATGTGATAGCCAAAGAGTGAGAGCTTATTGGAGAAAGTGGATTGTGTGAAGCTGATTTGCAAAAAAGTAAAGCTATCGTAGTCAAAATTTAACTGAAAAAACCCACCAATTTAAGGAAACAAACAATTAGATTGTTACTCTTATTGCTTTTTGCAATTAAGCTCAACCTTGCAAGGCAAATGATTTGATATTTTCATCAGTAATTTCTTAGCTAATAATATTGTGGTTTTGGTGATTGAATGCAATCTTGTGCTTTAGAAATGAGTTTATTTGTAAGAGAGATGCCATGGTGAATTCAAAGATGAGTAATGAAACTCTCCTTTCAAAGGTCTAATCCAACACTTTAACATGATACCAATAAAAGAACAAGGTAAAAATGATAAGGGCACAATACTTACAAACTAAAGAATGCAATTTGAAGATCACCAAAAATTTGGCAGTGTCCAAGGGAACAACAAAGGACAAAGAAAACAACTTAAAATATGGCTATATCCAGAATGCCATTAATTAAGCTTCCAACAAAGAGGTGTAATGGAATCATGAAAATGAATGTGCAGATTCACCACGATGACAAAATAAGTGATTTATAAATGCAAAATGGAACATGGATAAAAGAAAAGAAAGAGGAATTAGAAATGAAGAAGAGTTCACAAAATGGTTTATCAAAATTTGAGCAACAATAAAACAAAGGAAAAGGTGAGCTGAAAAATACACAAGAAAGAATGAAACAAAATGAATTGTGAGTCCATGTTTGAGGATTGGTACACTTCAATGTTTTTCCATTCATTTCTAAATAGTCAACTTGGTAGATGGGTCTAACTTCTAAGGATGACAACCTTACATTCTGGCCTATCGTTTAAAATCAATTTTTTGTACACATTCAAATTAGGTGAAAATAAGTTTCATATATTGCAGAAAATACAACTAAATCTCATCTTGATTAGTTAGCACACAGATTATTGAAAAATATTTAATCCTTTGACTAGATTAGTTGAAACATGAGTTGTTATAAAACATTTCATTCTTTTTCTTGTGATAGTTCATTGTAGTTGTTGTAATCTTATTGTCTTTCTTTTGCAGTATTTGACATCTTGAATTCAAATGTAAGTTTTTTGTGTAAATTTAAGCAGTACCAAATGTCATGCCATAAATTTTTAACATACAATTTTAACGCGAGAACACAACCAACTTTTTAAATTTTTTTTGTAGAATACATTAACGTTTTCCTGACTAGATGAATGGTTTCATGGGCATTGTGAAGGGGGATTATACTCCTATCAGGTGGCGGTGATAGCATAGAAGATTGTAACAAGAGGATGAATTATTACTCAATGTGTCTCCATCAATATTCGGGTTACCATTATTATTATATGTTCTATTATGAGTTTACTAGTATTATAGTTATACCTTACAAGTGCCTATACTCTCTTAGTTTACATCTTTTCATAAATAGGCTAACATTATTATTTTCAGTTATTAAATGAAACTACAGAGCTTGGAGTTTGATTCATCTAACATCGTTTGAGCTTGGAGCTTGGAGTTTGATTCATTAATGAGCAAGTTGGGCACTTAATTTTTAAATATGAATTAAGTATGAATTTAATTAATTTAGTTACCTTTCCATATAAATTCTAGAGAGATAAATGGGCACCTTCAGCTAGTTAATTTTTATGTTCCTTACACTTATATGTATTATTATGATTTTATTTTCCCTTAATAGGACTCATCCTTCATGGATTATTATAATGATATATTATGAATTATTAAACTTGTTCTTACCATTTCAATTAATAAACTCATTAGATCTTTTAGACAAGAGATGCCATCTAAAACAACATATGTAGAGAAGTCAAATTAAAAACAAGAGAACTCAGGAAGTGTTGAGCCAATCTTTCATACAACCAATGTTTTCATTATCTTCCATATCATTCAATACCAAGACTTAAAACTTTCTACCATTCTTACTATCAATTGCATACCTTACTTATTTATCAATTCCAATACTAAACATCAAACTTTTAATTATTCCTTATGCAATAGAAAAATAAGATATCAAGGTGGCAAAGTCCAGTTTCATTCCTATTGTAATCTCAAGATACTCAAATTCTCCTTCTTGCATATTCCTATTCAATATAAATGGAACAACATCTAAGTAGCATACCCTCTCTAATGTGATCCTTGCGAATTTCTTTCAATACAATATCAAGCATGAATTGTATCAACTTGAGCACAATAGAAAGATCATATATAATACTGATACATCAACTTCTCTTCTTCAGAACATATGAAATAGAAACAACACCACACTCTACAATACAATTTCTTTCACATAACCAAGGAGGATTTCTCTCCCCTTAATAGAATAATAATACATCTGCTACTAAGCAAGAAATGGACTCCATAACATCAGGTTTCCAAAACTCTCCAAAGAATACCTGCACAAAAGAGAAACAACTAGGGAACCATGGAGGCTCACCTCCCAACCTAGGCCTCAAGGAGGCCACCCCCACGCTAGGGGAAAACAAGGCTCAACTAGGTTTCATCCACACATCATCACAACACATAAACTATCACAATCACATATTTGTAAAACATTTACAATCCCCAACCAAGGCTTGCACAATGATTCACACATGGAATCATAAACATTTGGTGAAGGTGGAAACACAAGGAGGTTTACCATTTCATATCATATCTGCCATAAAAATCATGCCCTTTCGGGGCTAAATCAACAAAATACAAGGCCCTTTTGGGGCTTCATAATATCATGCCCTTTCGGGGCTTCATAAACATCTTCCACCACACACACTACCAACACAACATCCTCCACCACACACAACCAACAACCTTAGCTTCCTACAACCCATACTTTAGTTACTTCCTTCCTCACCATTTCTCTCTTTGTTATTTTTTTTTCTTATCCTCCGCCAAGGAAAAATATTAATATGACAATGGCATACAATGGAGCCCATACTCCAAGGTCCTCAACTATGTAATCCAATTGCTGCCCATTCACCCTGGACTTCTCTTCCCTTCCCACAAGGGTGAGTGGAAGTCCCACACCCATAACAACACTCAAGCACAAACAAGAAAACAAAACCAAGTAAAAAAAATAAAACAAGAAATTTTCAAGAGTACATCACATTATCACAACACAAGAATTTCAAGAACAATCCTACCAAAGGCACTCTTACAATTTCCAATGAAGAAGCATGGCATGAAGCACTAACCTGATTACAAGCTATGGCAATGGAGTAAAGACCTCTTCCTACTTGGCTTTCAAGCTTCTCCTTCCCAATCCCTGGTTGTCTCTAAAATTAGAGAGTGGGTGAATGAATCCCCAAGATTGGCACAACTTCCCTATAAAGACCTTCACTTTCATCCTCACCTACCTCTTTTACTTTTGTGTTTTTCCACCAATGAGGACTTAACCAAGTGGTGTCATGAGGAAAGAAGTTAGGTCACAATATGATTTTCGAATTGGCTTGGAAATGACTCTTTTTGAGGGTCCCCTAGACTCACTTATGCTAATATTTAACCCCCCCAACCCATACTATTACCATGTGGGTGACTTGTTTTCACAAAATTAGCACTTAAGAATCACTTAGACTCTCTAAAATTCCAATCACTTGTAACTTGCATTCCGTCAAAAAGGTGATTCTTCCTAACACTCTCCAAGGTGGTTTAATTGATTTTGCAATGAGGATTAGGCTTAGGTTAAGTAACTACATGCCAAAGAATCCTATTGGAAATGTCATTTACACATAGACAATACAAGTGTCAAATGACACACACATGCACAGAAAAACACTTCACACATTACGATGACATGTCACTAATCAACCACGCTGCCTGATTATAACACTCATACATAGGCATAGTACAAAATAAACACAATACAACGAGGTTTTGAATCTTCCAAAGATTCACCTTGGCTTAACCGTGTTCACATAAGATTGAGCCTTGTTTCCCCCATTAATCACCATGGTTCCACTTTCCTGCACACTCAACTTAAACATTAGCAACCCAATAAGATAATACAGGATCCATACAAACACATACAACATAAATCCAATACCTCATACTACTCATTAATGTATACAAGTAAGTATCATCTAATCATTTCTATTCTAAGTACTATCAATAAAACATTGCAATAGCATATTCCATTTAACTTTCATCTAAGTGCATATTCAAAACATTTCATTATCATTCTCATAAAATATTTAAAACATTGAAATATCAAATATGTGTATCCACAGTAATCTTTCTGAGTATAAATCATTTTCAATTAGAGTATCATCACAACTCTTTCTCACATAACAATGAAACTCTGAGTTATCTTTAGTAAATCGTAAAAACAATATAAAATGGATATGTGCAGACTGGTTAACTAGTAACTTTGATTAAGTTAAACATAAAGGTCAAACATAGTGACATTTCTAGCAATATCCCCTTATAACATTATGTGGGGGGGGGGTTTGTGATTTTCCAAGTTTAACTCCACAAACTATTAGAATGTTTCAGTAATTATGTCATTATAATTTAGAACCAAGTTTCAAACATATCCATGTATCTGATTATCATCATAACCTATACTCATAGTTGTTCTTAGTAGGCAAAATGTTATTTTATCCTTCTTAACTGCCTAGTAAATCATCCATAGTGTCTCATGGTTAGGTTCTTGTCTTAAACATTTTAAATCTCATGTCCATGTGGTCTTATTTTATCAACCTAATGTTACTAGAGAGAATATCAAAATCCACATTAGTCTCCTATAGGAACCCTTAAACCATGATTTGCAATAAAACAAAATATAAAGCATAACACAATTATCTCCTAACCAGTTTTATTTCATCAAGATCTAGACACGGGTACTAGTGTGGGCCTTACACCCTAGTTCAACATGAACCAAGCTTCAAAACATTTTTTTTTAGATATTCTTGATTCAACTAGTTATTTTAGACATGCAATTACACCCAAAAGAGATGCAATGTTTTAGCCTATAGAAACATATATTTATGTTGAGAGGCATTCTATACAATGGCAACACTAATGCCCAACACAGGAATATGCCAAGATTTCTTGTCAATAAAAAAGAAAAGGGAGCAGTTACAAACTTCTAAATTAAATATTAAATTATTAAATCATAAAATTAAAAAAACATTCCCAAAATAATAGTTGGCCAAAATAATAGGAAGCCAAATGGAGGCCGAAATAATAGGCTTGAAAAAATAGGGACCAAAAAATATGTCCAAAAAGATAAGGACCAAAAAATAGGGCTGAAATAGTTTCAATATGATTTTTTTTGTCAAATATAATTGTGCATGCACATTCATGCATTTTTTTTGTGGGGAGTGAGGGAATTTGAAATAAATTCATGGAATGTGAAGAGACGTCCATTAGGGGATATGGGGAGCCTCTCACAAGTCATTTTCATTTTATGTTTTTGAAGAGATTAGAGTAGATTAGAGTTTTTGAAGAGTAGATTAAAGTTTTGGAGTAATTTTTTGGATGTGAGATTTCTATTTTAATTTTTAATTTTAATTTTAGTTTTGCATTTAGATTTAGATTTAGTTATGTATTTAGATTAAAATGTAGATTTAGTTTCAAAATTAATTATAATATTTTCCTTTGATTTGGATTTCAATTTCAATAAGTTTCATATAGTTTAGCCTTGTATGTTTGATTTAGATTTAGAATTCAAATTGACTCAAAATCTATTTGATATAGATATTTGATAATACATTTCATTTGTAGATTTATTAAATGTGCATGTTTCAATTTAATTTTACATTTCCATGTTTCATATTAGTTTTAGGTTTGCATATTTCAAAATGCTTTTGGTTTGCATGTTTTAGATTTGTATGTTTCATAATAGTTTTATATTTGCATGTTTCAAAATATTTATATTTTTTATGTTTCATAATTAAATTTTATCATTAATGTGGATAGAAAGGCCACTTTATCAATAAAATTTATATTTTATTAAAGTTAATTATTAATTTAAAATAAATGAATCATATATTTAGTTTATATTTTGTCATTATTTAATTAGATTATGTATGTGTTTTATTTAAATAATTTTCATAATATATATAGATGTAATGTTTGAAAAGTGGAAGGCAATGCCACCATATTTCAAACATTACAATCTAACTATTTTATTTGAAATAGTTTTGATTTTTATTTATGTTATTTTGAACATTGTTCATTTGAAAGAATTTATGTTAACTATTAATACTTTTTCATTCTGATTATTTATGTATGTTGATGGTGTTATTATAATTTTGTAGGTTACTATTTGAGTTATGGATGCCTTGAACAGAGAATCAAACATTATCTGATACTAGCCTAACTACTTCAATGACCTCACATGATTTCTTTGAGACCGAGTTTGACAAATGCCTACAAATAATTAAAGAGACGTGCACAACTATAATTAAAGTTGTGGAGAATGCAATATTTCTAGTAGACTATGTTGAGGAAATGGAAATAATGCATATAAAATATGCATAAAAATTCATGTGTGACACATCTACAAAAGTGGATGGGTTTCCCTCAATGGTGAAAGAAGTATTTCACAATCATTGTTCAAATAAAGGTCACAAAAGAATCTTAATCATTGAAGAACATGACATGTATTTACACCATTACAAAGATTTTTTTTTGTATATAGTTTTTTCTAGTCTCCGATTTCAAAATTTTAGTTCTAATTAGTTGTATTGACAGTTTTGTTTCCCCGATCTATACAACTTTCATAAAGAACAGAAAAAGACAAAACAAATTTATTGTTGTACAAAACATTTCTTTAAATGGATGTGGCTGCTAAATATGTTAATTAAGAAAAAAAATCATAAATCTAAATAGATGTCTTTAATCATAGGCATATTTATTGATTACAATTCTTAATCATTGCAATAAAAATTGCATTAGCACTATTAAAAATTCAACAATATATAATGTTCTGACATCATCATGGAGAAATAATTTCCATAAAATTGATTCATATATATTATTTCACACTTTTTACATCATCTAAATTATTGTGTTGAGAATTATAATTTCACTTTCATGAATTAATTTTTTTCCACAATTCGAGTCATTTGTATAACATGTATCCCAAATTTGACCATATTCGTACTCCAAATACTCCAACACTACACTTAAATCTCATACTTCCCTTAACCATGTCCCTTATTTTAGTGTAACATTTAACCACTTATTAACCCTAATCATAACATTGAGTGTCATACAAATGTAAACCTTGGATCCTAACTCTTTAACTCTTACTCTGTATATGACTTTTCTAATCATTTAGTAAATTATATACCTTACATAACCTTGTATGTACTAGTAACTGTGTGCTAAAATGTTGTCACACTTCTATGAATCATTACATGTAAGAAAACTCAAGAATGAGCTCTCACAAATTGATCCATAGCTCTCTACTCATAGAGTGCAAGGGTTTGCATTGGAGGCCCTCAGTTTGACCTATTTTTGTGCCCATGCAAGTACACCATGAGATGAGAGATTCAAAGAGAAAAAACAAGAATGCTAGTCTCCATGATCTTCAAATATGTATGAAAATAAGATCTAATCTATGAAAGCAAAATCTAATCTATAAATGCAAGATCTAAGCTAAAAGCCCAGGATGGGTGCAAGAGAGAAAGAGACAAGAAAATAGAAGTTCTCCACAAAAAGCTTTTGTATTCAAACTCCTTCAAAAATTGGTCTTCAAACCTGTAGCATAATGATAGCATAATCATGGGTGTCTAACATGAGGAGAGGGCTCTCCCTTATAAAGAAAATTATGGAGGTGAGAGGCTTCTCACAACCAATATGGGATAATAGAGCTTGATCCATGCGAGACAAAATTCCACCAATGAGAAAAGAGGAGTGGTTGAGAAGAAAGTGGTGATCCATGTGAGACAAGATTCCACCAATTAGAAAAGAGGAGTGGTTGAGGAGAAAGTGGAAAGATAAATCCCACTTAGATCACATTTTTAAGTGTAGAGAAATTAAATAAAAAGAATTTATTTTTATTTCCTTTTTTCATCAAAAGAGATATTTAAGTGGAATTTTTATTTAATTAAAAGGGAGCAAGTTCCTTTTAATTAAATAGAAGATATTTAATTAAATTAAAAGAGAGGTTTTTCTCTTAATTAATTAAATGTGGATGAACTGTTTAATTAAAAGAGAGGTTTTCTTTTAATTAAATGGGGATTTTATTTATTTAATTAAAAGAGAAGATTTTCTTTTAATTAAATAAGACTTGGAATAAAATGATCAATCTTAGAAATGAAATAAATCGAATTTGATCAAAGAAATTGATTTGAATATATTACAAACCATTGATTCAGAAAATTTGATAAATTGATAAATTGAATAATGGGGGCCCATAGTCTAGGTGACCATTTTTGGGTGCATACATTTGCCCCTCTTTGACTAATGTGTGATCGATTCGGGAACACATGTAGTCAAAGAAAGAAATTGAAGTGTGAGGTCAATTTGGGATCACAAAACAACCCAAATGTGTGGTCGACTCGGGAACACATCAGGACAAAGAATACAAATAAATTTTAACTTGAAAAAGTCAAGGATAAAATTGATAAAACTGAATCAAGGATTGAAATTGATAATTACTGCCCCCTCGTGATCGAAATCGAAATGAGATAGAGGAGAAACAACAAATTAATAAATTTGATCAAATCGAACAAAAGATAAGGTTCTTGATGTAAGATGAAAGATATAAGAATCATAGAACCAAGGTAGATCATCAAGCATGAAATATTATGCCCCAAAGGTGATTTAGAAGAAAAGAAGTGGGGAAAAAGAAAATGGAAGATAGAAGTTTGAAAGATATGGAAAGAAATAGAAATAAGAAAAGAAAATGCTCCAAAAATCAATCAATTGTTTAAGATAGAAATTTCGATTGAGATCACGAAAGAAAATAAGGAAATGAAGATCAAAATGTGACCACAATTGATTAAATGTCCACAATAAAGATGAAAGGAGAACCCTCTCAAACTCATAATGCAGCCTAAAAATGCAAACTAACATGATGTCTAATAATGCAAGCTACATGAAATGCAATGGTGTACTTGCAAAAGAGCAACTGTAACATAGGATTTTGTGTTCATCATTCATTAGAGAATGTAAAAGAACTTATTTTCATCATTGGGCCATTATTAATGGACATTGAAAAATCACACAATCATCACTAGTTACAAATGCAACTATGAAGATATGAATGTGATTTATATTGGATTGAAATGTGGAAAGATTCTAACATAAGCATCAAAGACATAAAGGTCAAGATGACTTCGATGTTAGCTTACCCAATTTAATATAGAAAAACTATGCTCTCATCAAGGCATAAATGCCAAGTTGACTATAAGAATGGTTGTGCAAAAACAATCAAGGATGATGTCTCAAATCTCCTAAGTGTTTCAAGGGGACAACAAAAGACACTCTAGAGTTCAAGACCACACCCACAAGCAAAAATAAATAAATAAAAACATGTCTCATGCCCCAAGTCTTCTAGTGATGCATCTCAGAGAGACTTATCAGACAAGGACACTCAAAAAAAATTAATAACAGTCAGCACACAAAGAAAAGATCATGACATAAGTCAAGCATTAAGTGTTGCGTTTAAAAATTTAAGTGTGTTAACTGATACCGAGTTCTGAGGACAAGGATCAAATGCTTGCAGGAAGGTAAGATCACATGATGATACTGGGTAAGACCAAACCAATAAGTGTTGAAAAACACTCGATGTCAATGGGTGTTGAAAAACACCATTTGCGAGGTGTCCTAAAGACTCACACATCTAAGAAACCAAAGCTAGCATAGTTATGCCCCCTAGACAAAGACCAATTCCAAAGCAAGGTAACAAGGACAAGGCAAGGTGGAGAAAGGCTAAGTGTTGAGGACATGTGCTAAGAAACAGGGGTGCAAAGGCCTCAAGTAGCGCCCGTTTCCAAGTTTTCACCACTTGGATTTTTTTTTTTTAAATTTTTTTTTTTGTATTTTTGCTACCAAGGCGCCTGTTTCCATGTTTTCACCAAGGCACTTTTTCTATTTTTTTGAATTGTTTTTTTTTTTTTTTTTTGTATTATTGGAATATATAATTTTTTTGAAGATACATCAAAGTGCCTTTTGCTAGGTTGTCACTAAGATGATCATTTTTTCAGGACATTTTTCAATTTTTAGAATTTTTACAATATATCATTTTTTTGGATTTTTTAAAATATATCAATTTTTTTGGATTTTTTTTCAGGATCAATAAATATGTACAAAGATACCCCTAGATAGAATGGGCATTAAACTCTTAAGCAAGATCACATCGTGCAGTCCCAATGTCTAACAAGGTGGAGGACATGATGAAGCAATAAGCTAATGGATATTATGGATAAGCAAGGAGTGTATGAAGCAAGTGAAAGTGATCTTCAAAGGTTGACTCCTCAAGAGTACCCAAGCTAGGGAAAATTTGTCATGTAAAGAACATTTGGACAAGAAATGAAAGGCTAGTATAGGATAATTCAAGAAAGCATAATGTAAAAGTGGGAAAGATGCAATCCAAAGAAGTAGACATGTCAAGAGACTTTATAGCATCGTATTTTACTCTATTTTATTAGATCAAGACCAAAGGGGTAAATGGGAAAAGGGTAGCAAAAGACTAGAATGAATGGAGGAAAATAGATATGAAGACTAAACATGAAAGGAATGAAAACAAGATCATCATAAGATATCTCACAAGATAGCCAAATGTTTGTCTATAGGTCAACATTGTCAAGATCAAAGAGAGAAGATGAAATGAATGAAAGATGTAGAAGAACTATGCATGATGCCTATTTGTTAGGTTTTCATCATGGTACTTATCCAAGGCACCACAAGGGAGTGGTTTTCACCATAGGATGAATTTATTTCTCTTTACTTTTGCTACCAAGGTGCCTAATTACTAGGTTTTCACCAAGGCACATTTTCAAATTTTTCATTTTTTTTTTTTCCATTTTTTTATTCAATCTTTTTCAATTTTTTTTTTTTGGAAGAAGTCAAGCTTTTGAGATAATGCTCTTTGAATGTTTAAACCATGATATACAAAGGAATTCAAATGATATGCTCAAAGATGCTAATAGGGAAAGGAAGATGGGAGACAAAAATGGAGGATATGGCTTTATGCGAAGTGAGTGAGATTGAAAAATGGAAATGAAGGCAAGATCAATGTCAACACACACCTTGAAGGATGGTGAGAGGATGGAGAAAAAGTGAATGAAGGAATATGTGAAGGAATATGGTGAGTGGATAGAAAAGGTTGCAGTACATGGAATGGAAGAATGCTTTTGGAAGAAGATGAAGTGAAATTCTTTGGAAGCTTGAATGTCAAATTTAATTGTTGTTCAACATTAGACTCTCTCAAGAGAGATTTTGGAATCCATATAGCCTTAGGCTTCTTTTCATTTCTTTTTGATGATTTAGAGATAATATCTTCAATGATGGATTTTGGAACCCATACTTGTCTTGTAATTTTTTTCTTAGATATCTCTTTTGACTTAATGCCCCCATGTCGATTAGAAGAGACATGGTGGTCTTCTTTTTTATATGGATTCTTGAATTGCTTCTTTTTCTTGTATTGAACGTTCAAGTTACTTCCAAAAGACTTGGGACTTGTGGAAGAAGAAGGATGATATGACTGGTTTAGGTGAGTGGGTGGATGAAAAGGATTCATGCATCTATGTTGATCTTGAGGAAAGATAGGAGAGGGAGGGACATAAGGACCCAAAATGGATGAAGAACTAGGAGAATTGGGAGGGGAAAGTGAAGGGACATAAGGACCCAAGATGGAAGGAAAATGTGAAGGATTTAGTATTGGTGGGGGAGGTCCAAGGATGGATGTAGAAGATGCAAAAGGATAATCAATAAGTTCATTAACATCTATATGACAATCAAGGACATCAGCATCTTTAGAGTGAGCATTAGGATTTTCAATAGGATCATGAACATCTTGGATAGGAGCAACTTCTTTTATAGGATTACTTATAGCTTGAGAAGACTTAGGAAGAGTAGAAAGTGGAAGGGAACATGGAGTGGTAGAACAAGAAGATGGAATACTTTGATCTTGACAAGGATCTTTGGATAACATAAGCATAGAATTGTTTTCTTGATTTTCAATAGGCTCAACATTGGAAGTAATAGCATCATTTTTAATAACCTTAATGGAAGTATCATCTTTAGAAGGAGAAAGTGTACTAAGGCCATTTTTATTGTCAATAAGCTCAGTGGTGCAAGTAGTATCTTGATCTTTCTTAGGAGAAGACTTAAGACATGGTGGAATGAATGAGAAAGGGTGTAAGGGATCAAAAGAACCATGAAATGTATCAGAAACATTGTGAAAAGGATTGGATGACATGGAAGGTTCTTGATCTTGATCTTTTTTTATATTCTTTTCTTTATCATTTTTAGAGTCCTCTTGACATGAAGCTGGTGCTAAGGAGAAGGGAGCATGTTGGAATTGTATGGAAGACTTTGGAATAGATGATGAAGGACTAGCTGAAGTAGGCATTATAGCACATGAAGGCTTAGGATCTTTAGAATTAGCATTATCAAAAGTATTTGCAGCTAGGTGAAGGTTAGCTTGAGTTTCTTTAAGAGGTAGCCCTTGAGGATAACTATAGGGAACTGCATGAAAAGCATTAGGATATTTGTTGGATGAAGGATTGGTAGGAGATTTGAAAGACTCTGAATCTTTAAGAGATGTATGGATAGTGGAGGAAGTAGAAGATGGAAGGGGAGCATCAGAAGACAAAGGTTCAACATTAACATGATCTTGCTCAAGAGTGTAATATTTATTTTCAGCATGAGGGTTCTTAGAAGAGGAACTCTTATCCCATTGATGTTGTATTTCAGCACAAAAAAATGCTTTCTCTTCGTCAAAAAATGCAGATGTATCATTTAGGTATTTTTCACAAAATTTATCAATGTTGTTTTCAAGATTTGATTCATGTGAATTAACATCAATATCTTTTCGTGACTCATCCCCTTTAAGTACAAGCATAGGATTAGGAGGACTTTTAGGAACTGTTGGAATGTAATAATCATCACCATCATAATCATTGTCACTAGAAGAATTATGAATAGGCATATCACAAGACTTTTCATGTTGTTCATTATCATATGTCTCAATAAGAGGAATAAGACTCTTGGTAGAAGTAGAAGAAGAATGATATCATGAAAAAGAGGTAGGTGAAAACCTAGATGGATGATATCTAGAAGAGTCATGGTAAGATTTAGAAGATGAAGTATGTGAATGATATTTAGAAGAATTATCATAAGACTTGGAAGATGAAGAATATGAAGGGTATTTAGAAGAATCATGATAAGACTTGGAAGATAAGGAATTTGAAACATATTTAGAAGAATCATGATAAGACTTGGAAGACTGGAAATATTTGGAAGAAGGATATTGTGATTTGATCTTGCACATGATCCTAGCAAAGGTGTCTGATTTATCCATTTTTTTAATCATTTTTGTTGCAACGTTAGCATCCATGCATCTATTGGAGTGACAACACTTTTCAAATTCAAGAAGGAGGTGGATTTCATCCGAGCTCAAATTAGGATCCCTAAAAAGATATCCAAGATCCATGGTTCTAGAAGAAGAAGAATCAAGTATGGAAGAAGAGAAAGAATGAATAGAAGAAGGTAGACTATATGATAATAGGAGGAAAAGAATCAAGAAGACATGAAGAAGAGGAAGAGTGGAAATGACAGATTAGAAAGACATGGAAGATAAAGAAGAAAGAAGACCAAGAGTCATTTTGGAAAATTTGATACCATTTGAGATCATTTGAATGTTGAGCAACATGTAATAGCACTTGTAATCAATATGAAAGAAAAGGCACTAGTTGATAGGATAACCCTAAGAAATGTTGGTACCAAACTAGGATAGTAAAAGCTCTCACTTGTCCAAAAGAGATGTGATAAGATAGAATTTTGCAATAGGTGTAAACCAACACTGCCACAGAGGTGCTCACAACTTTGGGTGAATACCCTAGCACATATGGACCAGGAGGATGATTTACCCAAATTATAAATAATTAAAATTGATTTTTGATGAAAGTGAATGGACAAGAGATTACTAAGACTCTCCAAGTGTAATATCAAAGGATCCAAGTGTATATTTTTTTCAATAAGAACGGTTTCTAACTTACCAACTCTAAACAAGGTCTCTTGTGAAATCAATGATTACTAATTCAAGAGGTCAAAGCACAATAACCCATGGTGCAAAAAGGCTTTTAACAATGAGAAAAGTAGCCTAATCCAAATAGGACCAACCTAGGGAGACTAGAAATAATGGGATAACAAAGTTATTCGATCATAAAGTCTCAACTCAAGAACTCAGATTTTGTTCATTTTAAATATCCAACTAGATGTATCAATAGATTCTTTATCATAAACCAAGCACTCAAGATAGAAAATAGGAATTTCAAGCAAATAGTCTTCAAACAATGAACAAGGGGCAAAGCAACCTTGCGCATGAGAAATCAAGTGACTTAGTTTATGCTAATCCCTAAGAGAGCTAATTGTGTATGTTCTCAAAGAGTTTCACAATCATTGCATACATCCCTAGAAAATAAAAGTTGGCCTCTCTAAGGTTTTTAGTAATGGTTTGACTCTGCAACTTTTATGATTCACAGGGGTGACCTCCAATCCCGGCGCACCGAGGTTTTGACAGAGTCTGAGAACTTAATCTTCAAGAGCTGCTAGGGAGATCTGACAACCCACAATGAACCATACCCCATGGAGATTTCTTCCATGAGGACATTTATATAGCGATTGTTGCAACCACGACAGAAGTGGCTATTACCGCTTGAGGTTTCGTTCGCAGTTTTCCCTGTATAGGGATTGTCTGCTATGGTTAACCCTCTCTAAAGGTGACCGACTCACAATAGTGGACCATAAGGGACTTAGCTTTCAGATCCAAGGTTTTGACACCTTTTAACTTTTAGCCCAATTAAAGCAAGCAGATTAATCCGACATGCTAACTAAGATTATCTCAAGATCTATGATATCAACCCCTAGTGATCTATCAACCTCTCCGAAGAAAGGATGCCTCAATCACCAAGTTGAAGATCCATCTATCTAAGAGATTCTCAAAGTATCCTCCCCACCTACAAGGAATCCATCTTTGAGAGGAGTTTCACTAGGAACTCACTCCCTCAAGATCTACGAATAGTATTCATGGGGCCTAATTACTATGTGTGTACACATGTTAATTCCCCAAAAGCAAATCTATCCAAGAATAATAAAAAAGCACAAGGCGGTACACTTAACGCTTTAACTAATGCAAGGTGAGTCCAAAGATGTGGAACACTTAACCCCTCACACAAGCTAAAATGAGTTCACAACTCAAAGATTAGTGAGTTTTAGAAAGCACAAGAGGGTTGCCAAGTGGAGCACTTAACGCTTCTATCCTGTAGACCCCTCCCCTTTAATGTGGCGTTGATCTTGCAACCACAGGGTGGAATGACGGGCCGATGGATTCAGCGAGTCCAATAACCCAATATAGCTATCTAAATCTATCACTAATAATCAAGCTTGCTAAATAAAAATCAATGGAGATTACAACCTAGTATCAATTATGCATGTGTTTGAAAAATAAAAGCATAAGAAAAACACACAAGCTAGACACATGAGAGGTTCATTTTAAAGTTCCAAATCAAAGTGTTATCAGCCAAAGAAGAATACCTGAAGTCCTCGCAACGCGCTTAGTAGACCTTACCTATTTTTAACAACTTTAGCACTTTTTTCCAATGAAATCATAACTTTCTGCTATGCTGTTCCAAAAAAAATCAGAAAACATAGAAAAACCCAAAACAGTGAGCAGTTAACAGAAAAAAATCAGAAAAACACGAAAATCCCTGCAAAAAAAATACGAATAACCTAGTCAACATGATTAGACCTTTTTTTTGCTATGATTTTGAACCCAAAAATAGAAATGAAAAGAAGAGACCCCTAGTAAAAACTAAAGAGCTTTCCAAAAATGTAATAAATTCAAAAAAAATTCTTCATTTGTGCCCTAGGGACCGAATTTTTCAAAATAGGCCAGATTCATCAAATCGAGTCTTTGATCTTTAATACGGCCTCAAAATTCAAAACACAAAGAAAGAACCCCCATTATAATTCAAAAATATTTCTAAAAATGTAAATGTTTCCAAAAAATACACTGATGTTTTATCATAAACGGCTTTTTATGAAAAATAAAGAGAAATTCATAACTCACGCAAATCATGTCAAAATGATCTAAAAATAGCACTAGGACATGTTGGGCACATAAACAACCCACAAAAAAAATTTCCGAACCAAACTTTAAGTGGTTTAAAAGATATGATTGAATCTTTAAACCAACTAGATTTTTTGCCTGCAAACCAATCTATATATGGGTTGGCCTTAAAACCAAAGTGAAAAATTTACAAGAGCACTTGACTAGATCCAATATGCTGCTGTAAAAGAACAGAGATGAAAAATAAAAGTAAATGGAGCTAAAAACTTGATTCAAGCCCCACGGTGGGTGCCAAAAATGTGTGCTAAAATGTTGTCACACTTCTATGAATCATTACATGTAAGAAAACTCAAGAATGAGCTCTCACAAATCGATCCATAGCTCTCTACTCATAGAGTGCAAGGGTTTTCAATGGAGGCCCTCAGTTTGACCTATTTTTGTGCCCATGCAAGTACACCATGAGATGAGAGATTCAAAGAGAAAAAGCAAGAATGCTAGTCTCCATGATCTTCAAATATGTATGAAAATAAGATCTAATCTATGAAAGAAAAATCTAATCTATAAATGCAATATCTAAGCTAAAAGCCCATGATGGGTGCAAGAGAGAAAGAGACAAGAAAATAGAAGTTCTCCACAAAAAGCTTTTGTATTCAAACTCCTTCAAAAATTGGTCTTCAAACCTGCAGCATAACGATAGCATAATCATGGGTGTCTAACATGAGGAGAGGGCTCTCCCTTATAAAAAAAATTATGGAGGTGAGAGGCTTCTCATAACCAATATGGGATAATAGAGCTTGATCCATGTGAGACAAAATTCCACCAATGAGAAAAGAGGAGTGGTTGAGAAGAAAGTGGTGCTCCATGTGAGACAAGATTCCACCAATTAGAAAAGAGGAGTGGTTGAGGAGAAAGTGGAAAGATAAATCCCACTTAGATCACATTTTTAAGTGTAGAGAAATTAAATAAAAAGAATTTATTTTTATTTCCTTTTTTCATCAAAAGAGATATTTAAGTGGGATTTTTATTTAATTAAAAGGGAGCAAGTTCCTTTTAATTAAATAGAAGATATTTAATTAAATTAAAAGAGAGGTTTTTCTCTTAATTAATTAAATATGGATGAACTGTTTAATTAAAAGAGAGGTTTTCTTTTAATTAAATGGGGATTTTATTTATTTAATTAAAAGAGAAGATTTTCTTTTAATTAAATAAGACTTGCAATAAAATGATCAATCTTAGAAATGAAATAAATCGAATTTGATCAAAGAAATTAATTTGAATATATTACAAACCATTGATTCAGAAAATTTGATAAATTGATAAATTGAATAATGGGGGCCCATAGTCTAGGCGACCATTTTTGGGTGCATACAGTAACTAGAAATAATATATTATTTTTTTATAAGTGAGAACGTGTATGTATATATATATATATATATATATATATAGATAGAGAGAGAGAGAGAGAGAGAGAGAGATAAGGAAAGAGATAGTCATATGACTATAAACCTACCCTAAATATAACAAGGTAACTTTAACCCTAACCCTAACCCCAACTTTATCTCTAACTCTAACTTGAACCCTAACTGTAACTCTAATTCTAACCCTAACCCTAACCCTAACCTTAACCCTAATTCTAACCCTAACTCTAACTCTAATTCTAACTCTAACTCTTATACTAACACTAACACTAACACTACCTCTAATTTTAACTCTAACTCTAATTGTAACCCTAACCGTAATGCTAACCCTAACCTTAACACTAACCCTAACCTTAACTCTAACCCTAATTCTAACCCTAACCTTAATTCTAAGCCTTAATATAACCCTAACTCTAACTCTAACCCTTATTGTAACTCTAATGCTAACTCTAACTCTAACCCTAACTCTTATTCTAACCCTAACTCTAACTGTATTTGTAACCCTAATTCTAATTCTTGCCCTAATTCTTACCTTTACCCTAACCCTATCTCTAACTCTAATCCTAACTATATTTGTAACCCTTATTCTAAACCTAACCCTAACCCTAACTCTAACTCTAATTCTAAACCTAACCCTAACCCTAACCCTAACCCTTACTCTAACCCCAACTGTAACTCCAACCCTAATCCTAACACTAGCTCTAATTATAAACCTAACCCTAACAATAACCCTAAATCTAACCTTAACTCCAATTCAAACCCTATCCCTCACCCTAATTTTAGTCCTAATGCTAACCCTAACTCTAACTCTAACACTAACCCTTACCCTAACCCTAATTCTAACCTTGACCCTGACCTTAGCTCTAACTCTAACCCTAACCTTAACACTAACCTTAACCATAATCATTAATCTATTCCTAACTCTAACCCTAAATCTAACTCTACCACATTTGGAATCTAACCATAACCCTAACCCTAACTTTAATCCTAGCTCAAAAGCTAACCCTAGCCATAACTCTAACCTTAACTCTAACTCAAACCCTAACCCTAACCCTAACTCTAGCCCTACTATAACCCTAACCCTAACCCTAACCCTTACTGTAACCCTAACCTTCACCATGACCACAACTCTAACCCTAACCTTAACCATAAACATAACTTTATCCCTAACTCTAACCCTAAATCTAACTCTACCATAATTGGACTCTAACCCTAACTTTAATCCTGACTCAAACCCTAACCCTAATCCTAAATCTAACCTTAACCTTGACTCAAACCCTAACCCTAACCTTGACCCTAGCCCTACAATAACCTTAAACCTAATCCTGACTATAACCATAACTCTAATTCTAACTTAACCATGAGCATAACTCTAATCCTAACCTTAACCATAAACATAACTCTACCCCTAACTTTAACCCTAAATCTAACTCTCATAATTGGCCTCAAACCCTAACCCTAACCCTATCTTTAATCCTAACTTAAATTCCAACCCTAACTCTAACCTTAACCTGACTCAAGCCCTAACCTTAGCCTTACTATAACCCCAACCTTAACCATACCATAGCTCTAACCCTAACCTTAACCATGACCATAACTCTTACCCTAGCCTTAACCACAAACATAACTCTAATCCAAACCTTAACAACAATAACCATAACCATAACTCTAACCCTAACCTTGACTCCAACCCTAACCCTAATGGTAACCCTAACCCTAATTCTATCCCTAAGGTTAACATTAACTATAATGGTAGCTTTGTCCCTAATCATATATCTATGTTTGAGTATAACATTTTACATTACAATATCCCAAAAATAAAATTATTTTATTATCTAAATTAAACTCCATATATTAAATTTTTTTTAAATGTTTTAAAGCATAATTTTATAGTAACTTTATACAACTCTAATTAAAAATTAATTAACAATTTTATAATATCCTTATCAAAATATAAATAAAAAGTAAATGTTTTTCCTATTGAACCGCAATTGCCACTAGATTATATATATATATATATATATATATATAACGCCAAGAGTAATCATTCTCAAGGTGCATATTTTAATTTTCTTAAATCCCAATTTCAATTAAAATAACCTTGAATTAAATAAAAATAGGTGCCTCAAGAATGATTACTCTCGACGTAATATATATGTTGCTATAAATATGTTTCTACTATTTACACTTTACTTAAGTTTACTTAGGTTAATATATTATTTTATTATTATGCATTATTTTACTATTTCTCAGGTGAGACACCTAGGAGTTTGCACACTTTTATGAGTTGTCATGTTGACAACATAGAAGTAAGCAACTCTAATTCAGCACATGGTGTCTACAACACTGGAGTTTGCATAATTAACTAAGTTGTCATGTAGACAACACAATTATTTGCACTCGTATTTTAGCACATGGTGTTACCACATTATTTTGTGTGCTACACCTTTGTAGGCTTATCTTCTCATCATTGCATGTACTCATGTGCTTAATGGAGGATAACCCACACCTAGTGGACATGTGCCTGGTTGTATGACTTATCATATTATTGATTCCTATGCATTCTAGAAGCATTCCAGAGGCCTTTATATACAAACACTCCTAGTGTATTTTCACATTGAATTGAATGACAATAAATCAATTTTGGATATTGTTATTCTGATCATACCTTGTTGATCTATTGTTGTGCTTGTGCATGGGTTCCTTGATCTTGGGTGATTTTTCCCTAAGGCAAATTTCTAAACATTGTAAACAATATTTGAAATCCTTTAATCAAGGTTGACCTAACAATGATAATGACCTAATAGTCATGCAAATCCTTAGACCATGTGACATTCTAATGAAATGTTCTAAAGTCCTCTAACAAGGTCACCCCTAATAGGGTGATTAAATCAATTGAGAAGGACACATTTAACAGTGTGTATTGTAACCTTTAACAAGGTTGCCTCCTAACAAGGCTCACTTTAGAAGAGTGAAAATTGGTGACATGTTTCTAGGGTTTTTTTCTCAAATTGGGTTTGCACATTAAATCCTAGTGTCAAACTTTTGTGGACATTATTATGATGTTTTACTGATTAATTTTTACATTCTATAAGTCTGTTATTTTAGAATAGTAGACAACTAGCTAATGTTACTAAAAGTTTGTAGTAGAGACCAAGCCATGGAATGATAAGACCTCAAGTTGTTTAACTATTTGTTTGTTCAATTGGTACATCTGGACCTTGGATAACTAATTCACCCCCTTCCCTAATTATTCTAAATATTCTAACATGAACTAGATCTTCAAGGGAAAATGGAACACCAAGGGTACAGTGTGCCCCTAATGGTAGTATGTGAAGTTGATTATAAATTCATAGTTTTGATAAATAATGAAAAGGGTATTCAAATCTGCAACATGTTCATCAATCTAAGATACAAAACCTATAAAATAAAATATTTTTTTGTTGGTTGTTAGGGAGATTTTCCTCATTCAAACCCTAGTTTAGGAATTAACCTTGAATTGAAATAAAAATAGAATGATAGCAAGTAGTATTGATAGCTTTAACATAGAAGAATTGTAAATCTATGAGTATTATCTTTAATTTGGAATGTAATCATGTATATAGATGAAATAGCCTTAAGTCAATTTTAAATCCCTAGAAAGAAAATAAAAGTGAAACCAAAACCTTCATGTATTCATGTGCTTGAAATTCTCCATAGGAATTAATATAGATCTTGAGAGGATGGATGTAGAAGATGTAACAAAGGATCTTGAATGTATGAAGGGAGATTTTGAATGTTGAAATGCTAGATCTTGCACAAACTCCTTCAATAGCTTGAATACATGAATCCTTGATCTTCAATGGAGAGATAACTTGAATGCTTGAATAATGCTTGAGAACTTGAGGTATTGAAAGTGAGGGATCTTGAACTTGAATTTGATGGATGCTTGATATGATTCATGGATGTGAGATGAAGAAAATGGAAGGGTTTATAAAGGGCTCAATATAACTTACTTTCGTAGGTCGACCTGCCTAAATTTTTGCACCTTGAAACTAATTAGACATGGGATACACATAGAGGACCCAAAATAGGCCCCAATCAAGGGTGCAATACATCCCTTATTAGCTCATCATGGGTGCACTGCAATCCTGGTAGATTAGGGTGTTGTACGCTCCTAATTACCATAGCCCATAACCTTTAGGGTCCCAAAATAGGTCCTAGATCCCTAAAATCAAGCACAAATTCTAAGATATAGTCATTTTAGTGTGAAGAGTAGATTCCAAGTGGATAGATGAATGGAAGAAAGGAACTAGGGAAATAGATCCTACCTTGAGCTTAATGCCATATAAATAAGAGCTTTAAAGATGATCTCTTAGGTTTTACCCCAATTCTAACTAGGAGGAAGGAAAAAAAAGGGAAGGAGGGAAAGGTGCAAGGGGATTGATGATATTGCATTAAATAGGTGCTAAACCTTCATTAGTTTGGAGTGTTTCTAATCTAAGATGGTACAGAAACCTTATACATGGTCATCAACAGAAGCTCATACCTTCGATTACACATTGGCTTTTTTAGCAATGTGTTGATGACTTAGTGGGTCAGATTCATTTTAATTTATCTAGTGATCACAAGTTCATAATTACTGCTAATGATTATTTCACAAATTGGGTCAAGGTTGTGCCTTTGTTTGTTACTATTGGGAAGCAAGTCTCTTTATTCATCCTAAATTATATCATTTGTCAATTTTGTGTGATCTCCTCTATAGTTACTGATAATGTAGGACATTTCAAGAATAAGGAACTTAAACAACTTTTTAATAAATTTAAGATCAAACAAAACTAGTCTTCAATCTATTACCCTCAAGTTAATGGCCAGACTAAAGCTTCCAATAAGACTCTTCTCAAAATCTTGCATAGAATTGTCAACAAATCAAGAAGAGTTTGGCACTTATAGATTAATCCTACACTTTGGGAATAGAAGAGTAGTATTCACACACCTGGAAGAGTCATGCCTATTTCACTTGTATATGGTTTTGAGGTTGTTTTACCCATATAGGTTGAGATTCCTTTACTTAGGGTAGCTCTAAGAGGTCTTGTGACAAATGAGGATTATAGAGTCATGTGCTTACATGAACTAAAATTTTTGGATGAATGAATAAAAGTTTTTATTGATCACATGAGGTTTTATCAAAAATAATGTCTCAAAGCTATAACAAGAAGGTTCTCCCTAGATAGTTCAAGGTTGGAGACTTAGTCTTATGAGAGAATTCCAAGAATCAACAAAATAAAGCTCAAAAGGGAAAATTTGAACCCAATTAGTTGGGCCCATATATCATTACTATTTATTTTGGGTTTGGTGCATATAATATTTCTACACATGAGGGAGAAAGACTCCCTAAACCTATCAATAACCTTCACTTAAGAAGTTCTACACATGACGCTCTATTGTTTAGAGATTTGTAAATATCTTAAGGTCTTGAAAAAATTATAAAAATCATAAAATGTCCTGAAACTTTGACCATCTTAGTGAAAAAAAAGCAATAGATCCTTTGTTGTATCACCCAAACAATCAAATATAATACAAAAATACAAAAAAAAGTCCTACAAAAAAAACTATTCCAAGTGTTGAAAACCTAGACATAGACACTGTTTGAGGTCTATGCACCTCTATTAATTAGTTTGCAAGCCTGACACCTAGCTATTTAACTCCATGTTAAATACTTATTTCCTAGGGTCTTTTTCTAGGTCTAGGGGGTATGAATCACGTGTTAGGCTTTGGGGATATCACACAAATAGTTTTTATCAACACTTCCATTGACACTTAGTGTCTTTGAGCTTACACCTTGTTGTTATTCTTGGGTCATTATATTTATCACTTGCAAACATGAGTCCTAAAGAGTCAAAAATTTCTCTTTCATTTTCCCTTTCACATCATTCTTAAACTAAAATTGACTGAGATACGCCTGAAATTTTATTTGTGTGTTACTTGTGTTATTTTTTATGAGTGTTCCTTCCTTAGTCTCTCTTGGATACCATTGAACTAGAGGACTAGGGGCATGGAGCATGGGTCATGTTTTCTTTTGTCTTTTGCTTATGAGTGTACCTCTGATGATTGTAAGTGTCTCTTTCTTTGACCCCCTTGGACACTTAGAATATTTAGGGCATCATCCTTTTGTGTTACATTGTGTTTTCTCATGCAAGATCACAATCATGGTTATCTTGGCCTTTATGCCTTGGCACATGTGTAATCTTGCAATATTAAACTTAGAGAATCTACCAAAAAGTCATCTTGAACTTCATGTCTTTTATTCTTATTCTAGGTTCTCACATTCTAGCTCAATGTAATAGTAAGGACCTACATAATTGACCCATGCAAAGTTATACTTTTTCATTTTCATATTGGTTGCATCTTTAGGGTTTCATTTTAGTTTAGTTTGCATGAGTTTAGAGAGATTCTCCTTCATCTTTCATGGACATGTCAGTCGATTGTGTTCATATCCTTTATTCTTCTTGATCATGTCTTCATCATATCTCATATATTTCTCTCATTATCTTCTTTCTTTTCCTGTCATCAAAAGGGGTTAATCATATCATCCTATTTATCTACCCTTTTGGGATCCTTACATATCATTTTGACCTATAAAAAGTTAAAACATCTCATATTTCTATAAATATTGTACCCTAACCTAATTTTGACATCCTAGATCCATTTTTGGGATTGAAAATTGAAGTTTGACTTTATCTTGCTTGTCAAAATTGTGTTTAAGTTCTTTCTTCTTCTATGTAGTTGATCAAGTTTACGAGGCTTAACCATCACATCTTTTGAGGAAATTATTTGTTTCATTATTTCCACCTCTTCATCTTCTCTCTCTCATTTCATCACCTTTATTCTTGTTTTTGTCTAATTCTCACAATTGTCTTTCTAATCAAATGTAGTCAAATTGGAGCAAATTCTCAACGCTTGCTAGTCAAACTTTGGTTCTTCTCTATTTGAATATCTTATCTATACTGGGTTTTAGGGTTAAAAAATAGAGGAAATTTTAGTAAGTCAACTATGTAGATGTTCTTAGGAATTCAAAATTGTGGTGTTATAATTATTTGACTTTCCTCAATACCTATAAGCTAGAATGATTATATATATATATATATATATATATATATATATATATATATATATATATATATATATATATATATATATATATATATATATATATATATATATATATATATATATATATATATGGAGTTTGAAAGGAATAATAATACATTACCACTGTAATTATGGTCAACTATCCTATCAATTAATTGGGGACAACCTTGTTTTAATTTGTTTGAAAATTAGTTTGGAATTTCTCTTAGAAGGACAATATTTCCATTTTTTAGAGATTTTCCTTACTTCTTATAGGAATTATTAAGACCAATTTATTGTAATGTTAAGCCAAAGATATCTCACCAATTCAGAGATATTTATTTCTACCCTCACTCAACTATTATCAAAGTTTATAGTTTCCCAACGAGACCTCTTGTGATGCTTAGATATGTTCCTTTAAGGATTGGATTTTTGGAAGTCATGAGGTAGATTGATATGCTTTAGGATACTGACTTCCCAAAAAAGATCCATAAGGGGACCTTTTTCCTAGATCTCAAAATTTTTCATTATTTTGCAATGATAAGAGGAGAGAAGGAGTTGTATCATTTACTCAAACATTACTTCATGGATGTTAGTTCCAAGAGATTGAATGATATAGAAGGCTTTTATCAGATGCTAATGAAAAAGATAAAAATAACACCAAGGAGTAAATGTAAATTTGATTTCCCATAGGACATCATCATTAATGATGATGAAATTTATTTTTAGAAGAAAAAGAAGAGAATATGGCATTATTTTAAGGAATTGTAAGACCATATTCATAAAGAGGACCAAACATATGATCACTTACTAGATGCCAAAACATGGGCTTAGAAGCTAAGCATAATACTTAAGAATTTTTTAGAGGTGTATCATACAATGAACGAAAAACTGGACAAAGTAAAAGAATCAAAGATCACATTCATAGAGGATGCTAAAGGATTAAATATGTTGTTAAATCCTTTGAAATGCTGCCCCAAGAAGAAAGAGGAGAGAAAAGATTGAGAGAATAGTCAGAGCCTCAAGGAGACAAGCATGTCAAAAGAGTTAGAACCAAGGGAGGCTTGAGGGTATTGTTGTCACTTAGGTTTGCACCCTTGTTCAAAGCCTATGCATGAGGACAACCTAGTGAAACATGGAAACAACCTCCAAGTTGTGGGACTTGAACTATGAGGTTGAGTCTCCAGAGAAGGCCGGCTTCCTCTTACTATCAGGATGAACCTAACTACTATTGGAGAGGAAAAGGGAGAAGGAGAGCATGAAAGAAAATCTACCTAATCTAATCTAAGTAGGTGATGCACCAAAATAGAGTGTTCGAACCAAACTCTACCCATATATACACTATTGAACCAGAATAAAACTAAGGATATACACATTCAGACTTGTTTTAACCTAATAATCACATGCAAATCAGAAGACCAAGATGAATGACACAAGGAAGGAGAGATTCACTTATATTATCATTCATAGGCTAAGGAGATACAGTCATGCAGATCATAGATCTCTACAAAACATCAGTAAGAGGCAAAAGAGTCCTTGCACTTTCATATCAATGGCTGAAGGAGATAAGACAGAAAATCATGTAGTTCAAAGGCACAGGGGAATTTACACTAAAAATTTGCAGAGCAATAATAGAGAAACAGAGAAGGTCCGACCTTTACAAAATTCACAAAAATTGACTTTATAGCTCAGGTATAACTGGGATGTCCTCCAACTAAAGTTACTCCCCAACCACTGCATTGAAGTCCTTCAGAGAATAACCCATGTATACATGTTATCCATGTTGTCACAAATTATTGTAAAAGTTCCCTTATCTAAATTTTTTACAATAGATGAGCATAAGATTAAATCCCTAGCATGGTTAGGGGGTGTTAGAAAGGGTAGTACAATTAAAAAATAGTAAGACTTTAGGGGAAAAGATACAAAACCCACCCAAAGAAAAGGAGGATGAAGGAGTAGTGTCTCAAATTCCCCTAGTGTATCTTGATAATTATGCAACAACATATATTGAAAACATTGACCCTTTCTTCTTAAGTTTGATTATAAATGGAAAAATGGTAATGAACATTATGATTGACTATGGTGCCTCAAATATAGTTATGTCATTTAAGATAATGGAGTCTCTTGGCCTAAAGGTAGACACTAAACAAGGGAGGTTTTGTGTTTTATATTCTAGAGAAGTTCCAATCATAGGAACCATTAGTGTACTCCCTTACAAATTAGTATCATACCCAGACAAAGACATGACTATAAGTGTGTTGGTAGTAGATATTCCACCTCAGTATGGTATGTTGTTATCTAGAATATGGAGTATTTCTATGGGTGGTAGTTTATAGTTTGATTTATCTTTTGGTACATTTCATATTCATAAAAAACCTATCAAAATAGAGAGGAAACCAAGGCTCACTCATATGATTGAGGAAAATGTGGATAATAATGAAACTTGTTTCTTGGACACAAATATAAATTCTTTTAGGATAGAAGTAATTGTCTTAGAGAAAGAAGAGGTACCTACACTAATTACACAAGAAGTAAAAAAATCTCTAAAAATGGAGAACTGTAGACTATGTATTTTGATGGTGCAAGTTAAGAAAAGAGGGATTGGTGCTAGAGTGGTATTTATTTCACCAAGGAAGAAAAATTTCAGATACTCTTCCACTTGGGATTTTACATGCACAAGTAATATTTTAGAGTATGAAGCACTCCTCCTAGGTTAAAGATTAGGTGTTAAACATGGTATAAAATGCTTGTATATGATTGGTGATACTAAGATTGTAGTATCAATTTAATAGTTGGGTATAGACTTCATAGGTGAGATAACCAAAAAATCTAGTGGTGGACATTATTGGATCTTAATGGATACATATTATTTTACAAATTGGGTAGAAGTTATACCTACTAGAAGGTCAACTAGAAAAGTGTAAATGATTTCCTTTTGAAAAAAATCATTACTAGGTTTGAATGCCCTTGGAAAATTGTCACTAATAGTTCTATGTGTTTCAGACTAGATGAATATATTTGGTTTTGTGATAGGTATGGAATAACCAAGTCAACCTCCTCTCCGTATCACCCCCAAGGGAATGGACATGCAGAATCAAGAAATAAAATTATCTTAAAGATCATCAAAAGGATTTTAGATGAGACCAAGAAAGCATGAGATTCTAAGTTTCCTTTGATAGTATGGGAAAATCGAGTAACATTGAAGAAAGAAATTGGCTCTGCCCCTTTTAATCTACTATATGAAATTCATGCAAGGTTGCCATAGAATAATCTGATTGGGATGTACAAGTTCATTTAGAAATATGAGGATGACATCAGTGATGATATGTAGGATAGAATCAATGATATAATTGAACTGTATAAAAACTAGAAGAGAAGCCTCAACCCAAATGCCAAGCTATAGTTGCAATTGAAAAATTTATCTGATAGAAAGTCTACACACACAAAATTTGAACTAGATGATTTGTTCTTTGGAATGCAAGATTGGAAGACAAAAGTAAAACATGAGAATTTTGATCCTATTTGGTTGGGTCCATATCTGATTCACGACAACTAGGGAAAGGAATCATATATCATTATGTAACTTTCTAGTGATCTTATTGAACTATCAGTACATAGACAATTTTTGAAGATTTATGTTAGAAGTATTTTGTTTTTTCACGGATAGTAGGTTAGGTTTGTGCATACTATAGATTCTATGTATGTAATACCCCAAAATAGGCTAAGTGCCATGATCACCAATTCTAGTCTATTTCAATCAATCCTAAGTCCTATGTCACTAGAAAATTCTTATTCTACTACTCACTACTTAACTTAATTGTCAAATGCAAAAAACCCTAAATCTGCATTCATTATACTCTTTATTGAATTCCTAAAGTATTGACTCATATTAGTCGCATTAAACCTATTGATTAAGATTTAATTTAATTTGAAGTATTTACACTTTAATTAAATTAAATTATATCCTAAGGCTAATGTACTAAGGAATTAAAATATTTAATTTAATAATTATGCCTACTTTAATTAATTGAATTAGAATATTCAATTAAATGAAAAAGGAAGTTATGAGGTCATGTCTCACTTATTAAATTAAATAATATCTACAAAATCTTCTCTTTAGTTTGAAAAGGGAAACTCTTTAGTTAATAGAAATTAGAAAAGGAATGAAATCCATTAATTCCTTATTTCACTCATGGAAAGCTTAGTTAACTCCCCTTTCTTAAGAAAGTTTCCATTGTAACTGAATCTCCTCTTGATCTCAACTGTTCATCTAAATTGATCTGTTGATGGATTAATTGAATTTTATATAAGAGACTCTTAATTCCTCATTACAGAGGTTGGATTTTGACAATATTGAATTGTTGTCAAATTGTAGACTCAATCTTGTCATAGCTTTTTCATTGTTTTAGCTTTAATATGCATACATATAGTCTAGCTTATTTTATATGTTCTTAGATTAAATGTATATTTCATTTTAGATTACTTCCACACTCATATAGACTTAATTGAATTTAAATCCTTCATTCTAGAATGGTCTGGTTGTCTGCACCTCAAATCTAAGAGTATAAACATGCAAAATCCTTCTAGATAGAAGGCAATAGGTTAGCTTGTAGGACTCCTATTGCGTGAACAATCTCATGTTCATTCCAAGAGGAATCTGCATACAAGGACTATTTTGAAGTGTGTGTGTGAACTTTGAGGCCACATTCCACATATACATTTCTGGAGCCCACTGTGGGGCTCAGAAAAATAGTTTTCTTGCCTCATTTATTTAATTTTTTGTCATTTTTATCATTATGTTCATACTGCTCTTTATAGTTTCTTGAATCCTCGTGCAAGAAATTTTATTTTTGCACAAAGATTTGAGGGTCTTGCCTAAATCTCTACACTTTCTCATGTGAAAAAGTGCCCTATTGTGCAAGTCTTTGTGTGACACCTCATTTTCTCACTTGGGTTAGTGAAAGACTTTGCGTGGGTATATGCATGATTTTGCATAGTGCACACCATTTCTTCATGTGATTTTGTGCATGATTTCGCACAGTGCACATCATTTCTTTGCATGGGTTTGTGTATGATTTTCCATGGAATTTTGCAACAACAATACAAAAGATAGTTTTTTCAATTTTCCAAACAAAATAATATTTTTTTTAAAAAAGAGTATAAAATAAATTTTGACTTTTGATGTCTTCATAGGTTTTCTTATCTTTTTTATGGGTATAAAAAAGAACCAAAAAAGTTAAATTTTATTTTCCCATAGTTAAGCTTCCGTTTAACTAATGTATTTTCTTTGAAGCATTTTTATTTTAGTTTTTCTAATTTTCTACAACCTAACAGTTGTCTGTAGGACATTTGATGAAGACTCCTTTATACAAACTCTCCAAACATGAATTGACTGTGTGTTTGTAAGACGCTGTCAAAGATACGATTGTCGAAGACTACTCTTAAAACCCACCAAACAATGTGTCTTCTTTCCTACTTTCTAAACATAGTCTAATTAGGGCTTGTAAACTTCTTAGGGTGCAAGATAGAAGAATAGGGGATTGTGATCTTCACCACTTGGAGGTCATGACCAAGGGTGAATCAAAAACCTAGATGCTTCTGAAAGATGGTATTTCAAGGGAGGCAAGCAGCTTAGTGTTCCTCTTGTGCTAATCCTTTTCTATGATGAGATGATGGTTTCCTTTCAAGGAGATCAAAATCTTTAGGAAGGATGAGTTTAGATTGATTAAGCTAAGTTAGTAATTAATGTGTTCTGTGTGTTTGGGTGAGAAACTAAGGTAGAGGAGTATGTTTTTTCCCCTTGAGGGAAATCAAAAACTTTGACCCTTGAGTTCAAACCACCAATCTGAGTCAATCCTTTAGAGGGCCTATTGGAGTGATCCAACCTCCAGGAATGACCCAAGTGAGCACACTTATTTTGTCAGAGATTCCAACTCACTATAATCAAGATGCTTTGTAGAGCGAAAGACTCCAAAGTTGGATTAATTTCTTTCCCTCGATTCTTGATATCACTTATCAAGGGGAAGATTTGTCTGTTGCATGGGTTGGCATCAGCCCCAGTCTACAAAGAAAGTGTGTGCACTCTCAAATGTTGGTGTGGGTTACTGATCTCAACTCTACTTGTGGAGCCATCGAGGATTAATTTGAATGGAAGCCAAGTAAAAATCTCTTAGTTAGAAGGCATAATCTTTGTGCAAGGAGGGGGAAGAATCTCTCATGTAGAACTCACTATAGGAATGCTAATGGATGTTTGAAGGTGGTATACATGCTTGTAGCCTACCACAAGGGTGCTCATTCAACGTATACTATTGAGTCCTTTGAATATACCAAAAACATAGGCGCCCTCTAGGGGGTGACATGGCTGTGTGAGGTACATGAATGCGCATAAGTTGTGGGGAAAAGGTTTTGTCTTCTCTACCATTTTTTGTTTCTAGAGATAAAGTGTGTTTGTTCTCAAGTCATAAACAAGTCCAAATCTATCTACAACAAACAAAGTTCAAGACTCCCCTGTCCTTCCAAGTTGCTTTGTCCTCAGTGGGAATGTTTTTGACTACTACTTGCTTCCCACTGTCTTGTTCATAAAAAATTTGCCTTGATTGAAACTCAAAAAAAATTTGAGTTAACCTTGCTATTTGTCCAACAAATTATTCCAATTAGTCTGTCCAATCTAACTAAAACTGTTCAAAACTGTCAAAATCTCTTTGAATTCTAAGTCTGCTATCAGTCTAGTCTCCATTTTTGTACACAATTTTCAAAATTTTGCACAAGTAGATTTTGTCTTTTCACTTCTTTGCATGGCTTTGTCCAGGATCTCATGTGAATAGTTGCACATCTCTACGCGAGATCTTGCCTCAAATGTCCATATTTTTTTGTCAACTTTGTACTTCTTTATGTGGCCTAGAGCACATCCTCACACAAAATTCTTATGTTATCTTGAGTCTTTGTACGACCCTGTGTACCTTCTCATGAACCTCTTAGAGGATATTTGCATGAGATCTTGAGTCTGAACTATCAAGTTAGTCTATTAGATCTATATGCACTTTGTACCAATTCTATTTCTTGCATCAATTTACTACTTCTCTATATGAAAAATAGTCCCAAACAATGACATTTTTCTTAGCTAAAGATAGTCATAATCTTTGGTTGTTCTAGCCTTCAAATTAGACTATTCATGCCTTAGTATACAACACACTTATCTTTCTTTTCTGAGGCTACGTTCTAGTGTGGTCCTTGTCTAAGCTTTTTCTTTTCATCATTGTCTATGACTATTGCAACTTGAATTATGTTCTAAAACTTGGTTGTCACTACTTGAAACATAGTACATCAAAATGGCTAACAACAAATGTGCTAAATCCAATATTCCTAGTGAGGAAGAAAAGCTACTTATTGCAAACATGAAGCAACAAATCTAATCAATGAGCACTCAACTTAAAAGACTAAAGGAGGAAGATGAAACATCATCGAACAAATTCTCCTTGAGAGAAAATTTCCCTTCCTCCTATAACAACCAAAAATCAAATTCTTGTGATCTTGAATCCAAGATATCTGAGAACACTTCACAAACACCTAAGAAATCTAGAAATATCTTTGAAGAAAAACCTTGGGATCCTAAACAAAAGTGTGATTTCACCCCTTTGGGAAGATCTTATGAATCAACTTTGGAAGAACTTCTTCAAAAGAAACTCATTGTGTTACCTAAGGTCACTTTGGTGGGAGTTTCCTTTATGAGTAACTATTGTGCTTATCATTGACATAATTTACATAAAAATTCACATTATAAGGAGCTAAAACACAAGATTTAAGATCTCTTTGAAAATGACATAATTCAAAAATCTAAGCTCTCATCTACTATAGATTATACTCTCAAGAAGGATCAACATCATGAAACCATGTCTGGTAATGGTTCAAACACAACTTATACTTTTTCCAACATACCTCCACCAAACAAAGCACCTAATTATTTTTCTATTGACTATGTGTACCCTCAAGGGCTGCCTCTAAAAGAAACCCAAGCTAATCTTGACTTGGTTGCAGACCTCTTCCATATTACTAAGAATACATATCTTCAACCTTCATGCAATTTTATGCCAACTACACCCACTCCAACTATCCCTTCACTATCTCGTCAAGAGCCTACCATGCAAACTCCACATCCTACCTTGTGCTTAGAAGTGGATCCATGTCAAGAGGATCTAAAAAAATCTAAAGATCAAGATCAAGAACCCTCTCATATCCCTCAAGATTTCATCCCTCCATCTCATGAGCCACATAGTCCTCCATCTCCCATGTCATGTACCTCTACTATGCAAGATCAAGATATTCCTTCCACCACCCTTAAGGAGACAATTAAGGACAAAGAGAAGGATACTTTTCCTATACTACCAAAAATTCCTTTTGAAGATAAAAGTGTTTTCTCACCCTCTTGTTCTACCTCGTTACATTCACTTAAAAACTATGCTCAAGCTTTAAATACTATTGTCAAAGGTATTCCTCCTATAATAGTTACTCATAAATCTATTGACGACATTGGTCATGTTGCTCACTCTAAAGGTGATGATATCCCTACTCATGGTCCATTCACATTTTCTAATTCTATCCTTGGTCCCTATCCATGTAAGCTAAAACCTTCAAACCTTCCATCCATATTGGGACCTTATGTTCCTCTATCTCCTACTTCCACTCTTAGCAAATTACACATTCCTCCTACCTTACCCCAAGATCAACAAAGATACACATACTTGAACTCTTCACATTCACCTTTCCATCTAAACCGGTCATATTGGCCTCATTCATCCACAAGTCCCAAGTCCTTCAGAAGTAATTTGGATGATCAACTCAACCACAAGTGCATGAATCCATTCTCAAAATTTCACTATGTCTCCTCTAATTGACATGTGAATGTCAAGAAGGAAAATACATAAAAGAGACTACAAAGATCCACTATTTAAAGAGCTCAACAAAAGAAACTATGGGTTCTTAAATCTATTATTGAAGAAATGTGTTCCAAAGCATCTAATGAAAAATCAAAAGCTATATGGATTCCCCAGTCTCTTTTGAAGGACTTGAATATTGAAAACAAATCAAAGTTGACATGTAAGCTTCCCAAAGGCTTCCACTAAATCTTCTGCACAAAATCTTACTAAAAGGTTCCAAAACCTTATACTTCACCTTCCTCCAAAATTATTCTACCACCTCATACTATTTCATCCATATTTCCTCCATCATTCCACTACCCTCAAAGGTGTGTGTCAATGTTGATCTTGCCCACTTTGTCTTCTCCCCTTGTGCATCCCTTTCAATACCCTATCCACTCCACTTTTTATTCTTCCATCCCATTTATCTCATCCATAGCCTAAAACCTTATCCTCCATATGTCTTTTCTACTATCTCCCTTCCATTACCTTATCAACATCTTTGAGTGTACCTTGCTATGGCATTAGCTTATCATAACTTATCTTTGTTATAGGAATGCTATGTAACTTGAGAAAGGCTTGAATTCTATCCAAAAACTCTAAAAATCCAAGAGAGAGAGAGAGAGAGAGAGAGAGAGAGAGAGAGAGAGAGAGTACCTTGGTGAAAACTTGGAAATAGGCACCTTGGTAGCAAAAGTAAAGATAAATAAATTTGTCTTATGGTGAAAACCACTTCTTGTGGCACCTTGGACAAGTACCATGATGAAAACCTAGTAAATAGGCATCATGCATAATTCTTCCATCCATGAAATCCTATCATGATCTTTCTTATCCTTCATATGTCCTCATTCCCAAATTCATTCACTCATAACCTCCATAACAAACTGTTCTATCCTATTCAGTTATCCCTTTGGTCTTGATCAACAAAAGAAAGAAGAAAATGTAGTTCTTAGCAATCTCTTGACATGGTCATTTTTCTTGGATTACTTTATATTGTTATATTTTTTTCCCTAGCTTGGGTAATCTTGTGAAAACTTTCCTTGATGGTAACATCCATTGCTTCATACTCCTTTCCTATCCATCTCCACTTATCCACCAGCTTGCTACTACATCTTGTCCTACACCTTGCTAGACACTGGAACAAAATCAAGGTAATCCTTCTTGAGAGCTAGTAATCTCTAAAAAAGTTCTAAAATTTGAAAATATCCTAAAAAAGTCTAAAAATTTCAAAAAGTCTTGAAAAAAATCTATTATCTTGGTGAAAACCTAGCAATAGGTGCCTTGGTAATAATACAAAAAATTGGAAAATATGAAAATACAAAAATTTGAAAAATAGGAAAAAGTGTCATTCCTCTTGCAGAAGATCTCTTAAGCTTCAATCATCAGTTTTTCTAACTTTGTCTATTTATTGTTTCTTACTTTTCTTTTCAGATTCTCCTCATAGAATCTCTTTTGTGAAAGTCACCAGTCATCCTAGCTAGGTCTGCCTACTATCGCTAGTGTTACTCTTGTCAAGATTCTCCTCATAGAATCTCTTTTGTGACAGTCACCAGTCATCCTGGTTGTGTCTACCTACTATCATTACTATCACTCTTGCCAAGACTCTCCTCATAGAATCTCTTTTGCAAAAATCACCAGTAGTCCTCACTACATTTTTTGACTATCACTAGTGTCACTACTTTTCAAGATTCTCCTCATAAAATCTCTTTTGCAACAGTCACTAGTTGTTTCAGTTGTGTCTGCCTACTGTTGCTTGAGTCATGTTCCAAGATTCCTTTATGGAAGATCTCTCTTGTGTCAATCACTAGTCATTCTGGATGTGTCTATCTACTATCACTCAGTCCTCTTTAGGTTCTTCACCTTGAAGATTCCTCTTTGACCTTAGTCACTAGTCATTCTAATTGCATCTGCCTACTGTTGTCACCCTATTGAAGAGATTTATTTCATCCATATTTTGGACATTGACCCTTGACATCAATCCCATGACAAACATTGAACTCAAAATGACACACTTATTTGGATATGCTAAGCATTTTCTTGGTTTTCTTTTTTTTGCTTTATCGTGTCTTCTCAAGCAACTTGATGATGTCATTTCTGACTAGAGAAGTAATGATTGGGGGCATGATCTTTTCTTTGCATTCTATCCATGGTTTAGTTCCAATTAGTTGACATATTCCTATAAGAGGGGTGTCCACTATAAGATCCTCCATCTCGTATTGGATGGTCAAGTCTACCTCGACTCCTTTTATACGAATATGTCAATAATGTTGGTTCTTCTCCTTGTCTGTTGGATTGAACTCTTTATGCTATAGTAAATATTGATACTTGTCCTGCTAAGTGAACATATGGACCATTATGAGTATATCTAGCATGCTTTTGTCTGAGGTTACAAATGCAAGGGTCGTTGTAGACAAAAAACTTATTGATTACTTAGCATAAGAAGGATCTCTCATGTGCCCGGTGTGTCTACATGCAAGTGACATTCTGGTCATCCTAGTGTTTATGCTCTGATGCTTATGTTAACTTGCTTATGTAGTGTAGGAGCAATCTTAAAATAAAGCATGTTGAATCTATGAACCATATCAACATCATAATTTTGCTAGAGTATGATTATCCCATCCAAAGAATAAACTTGTAGGCCCAAAAAATGGTGCATTAGTCCAAGGTCTATCATCTCAAACTGCTCTCTCATAGCTCACTAAACAATCTGAATAATAGAGCATGAGCTACCTGTAATAATAAGATCATCAACAAATAACACAAGTATCAATAAATTAGCTTTTCAATAAATTTAGTTATATCTTGGTGCACATGTTAGCTTTTCAAAACTTTACATTCATTTGAGATCTCATCTTCCTTTACCTATAGGCTTTTTTAGTGATTTTGAGAATTTTGGATCTTCATATGAACACTTTTATATCGATCCTACTTTGTTAGCTCTATTAGGGGTGGTTCTTGTCTGATTGTTAGAGAGTTGCATCATGCATTGTATTTTTTGGATCTACTTGAATTTTGGGATACAACCTTATGTTGAGAATAATTATTAGAAAATTGACTTGTTTATTAAGATGTCAAGTCCTCTACACCAGTGTATCTAACACATGCTTAAAATTATTTTTGTAGGCAAGAAAATAGAAGACATCAAAAAAAGGGAATGCAATTGTAGAAAGTATGTATGAGGTAGATGAGAGCTTTTGTCTTGACAAATGTGACAAAATAAAGAGATTTAGGCATTCAGAGTTAGCACAACATATAGACAAAGGGACACTTCATGCCAAGGGCATTTTTGTTGATGCTTCTCACATGAATATAGACTATAAATATTATTTTGTTTCAACTACTGGGAGTCACACTGCTTTTTCTCTTACAATTCAAGATGAAAGAGATAAAGTGCCAAACAACAGAAATAATACTCACTATCGCACCAGAAAACTGCCTAAACTCAGGAAGAAGCAAAAGAAAAATGGAACAACTTGCATGTGGTGTTTGATGTAAAATTGTACAGTTCTCAATTGCATATATTGTACAAAATGTTCTTGCAAGATTTTTTACTGACAATCTCTTGAATTTGACTAAAAATGCTTTTCATGAAGAAAAAAGTGAATAGCCTTCCATGTGTAATGTCCAAGATTCTTATCAATGTAAAGAACTTTGGCAACATAGTGCAGTTCAGATTTTTGTGATCATGTGATGGTTACTCTTGAATTTTTCATATATTTCACTCTCATTTTCTAGTTGGAATGAACTTTTCTTGCAAACACATTGAAATTTTGAATACTTTTAATTTCTTTCAAAGATTGTGAGATTTACATCATTAGTCAAAAATTGAGTACAAGCACTTTTTAAATTCTGTAAACAGTATATCAGTCAAGACAAACTTATACAATTTTTAGTCATTATGTTGTCATTTTGACAATATATTCAGATAAAAACATGCTTATTACTACACATATAATATTGCAATTATCAATCAAGCTATTCAACCTTCATCCTTGAATTAGACACTAGTTTCTTTTTATCCACAGAATAGAGAAGTTGCCTACATAAAGTTTTTTTGGCAAGTGGCTTTTTTGTTGCATTGTAATCTGTATCTTTGGCCTTCCAGTCAAGAAAAATCTAAAGTAACCATTGTCCACTTTTCTCCTTTTATGCCAGTATCCTGTGGGTAGCCCTTGTTGCAAACAAATTTTAGTCCATGCAATAACTGACCAGCCAAGAAAGTCAGTAATGACCCTTTTTTGCAATTCCAACAACTTTTAATTATTGTGTCCAGTCAAGCACCTTTTCATTTACATTTACATTTGCATCTTTTTTGCTAGTAATTGCTAGTTTCATAGCAATAGCATTTCAGTGACAATCATTACTTTAAGTTGCATAAATAAACCCTTCTGGTTGATTGTTTTCCAATCAAAAACCTTGGAGTGTAATGTATTGTTTTTAAACCTTGTTTTCAAATCTCCAACTCTGATTTGGAAAACCATTTTTTATTAACTAACATTTCATACACCTAGCTTTCCCTTATGGTAACAAATGCTGGAATTGTGCATCAACCAGGACAAAACTTTATATTCCTTCAACTTTGTAAACAGAATAGCATTTTGAGGCCAAGATGAAAGAAAGATGTAATTAATGATTAGTAGATTTCAATTGGAAATAATTTGGCTAGTTTATTCTAAAAAATTGTCTGTCTGTCACCACATTCAACCTGTTTGCACATATGTTCTTTAAGAGTTACCATTGCATCTTGATGCCAAATGATGCTTTCAAAAAAAGAATAGAAAGAGGTATTATACTAAGTACATTGAAATTCAAATTGTATAGCATTTAATTTTAACTATAGGAAGGAAAAATATTCCTGCTTCTCTCTTAGTGATCAGTGTGTTGAGCAATTCCACACATCCAAACACAGGAAGTTGTTAATAGACTCTCACCAGCTCACTTGACATACAATCAGCTTTAGGTCAAAATAATCAAAGTCAATCCTAACTTGTGTATCATGCTGCAAGTTATCTATTTCTCATAGTGTAAGAATACTGATATTTTCTCTAATAGGCCAGTGTGTATTTCATAATATATATTTCTTTGGTAGTTGACATTCACCACAAAACTCATATGAATGAGCTCTTGTTGACAAGTTGATCCACCAGGACACAATCTTAATAATCCAGAGCAGTTGTGGATGAGATGAAGCAGAAACCTTGCTTCCTTGAGGAAAAACTAAAAAATACATATATTTAGGTTATGGGAGCCTCTTGTGGACGAAGAATCTCAAACCTTGCTACAACAAGTGGAGATGTTTGTCATATTGGCACCCTAATAATGCCTAAGAGCTATACTATATTTTATGGTCAATTTTGGTTGAAGGATTGATAAGGATGCTTTTTTCCAAGGTTTGATCTTGGAAATAGGATTTTCACGCAGTCTTTGTCATAGAAGCAAATGTTTTTATATTTCAAAAAATATTAGATCTCATGCCAGACTGATATTTTCATGAAAAATTTTAAAATTGTGATATTTTCAAAACATATTGACTACTATTTTGATTGAAATTTTTCTAAATATTTATGTTAGTTTCTGATTTTATTTGTTGCCATTATCTAATTTTTTCCCTTAAGAAAAAGGCTGGTTTTTAGGTTAAGTGATTTTGATATCTTTAGGATGGCTTAGGTGTTTGATGAAGATCAACCAAATTAAAATTAATTGTGAGCATTATGTTGGAGCTTGAATATCAGGAACTACATGATTCCTTTAATGAGACTGTTTCATGCTTTTTGTAAACTTTGTCTCATGTTATGGTGATATTAAGGATACATCTATTTATTCTTTGCTTTTGTTAGAATTCATGCTTGAGAGCAGACTTATTTCTCTATCTGGGATGACATATGGCCATTGCTCCTATGGCTCCCTTGAAACTGACTCTGTTGTACTAGAAGTAAGAATTTGTGAGTTATGTCAGTCACCCTAGACAGCTCTTGGGAAAGGTTTATTGATAGCAATAATAGAATGCTCTGGGCACCATAGAAACTAGATCTAATTTGTAAGCAATGGTTTAGGAAACAGATATGGTGGTGCTTTTGGTCTTCATGAGAAACATAGTGCCTTGCTATTTCTCCTATCTACCAATTTTGAATATTGGACCATAGCATGAAGAGAAAATGCCATTAACTCCCTTTATATTAGATTTACATTGGATTGGGTGGAGAAAGACCCTTGTATTTTATTATTTGGCAGTAAATAGTGGTCTATATTAGCGTTTTAATGAACTAAGTGATTGTGAGCAATCTAGTTTATATTGCATTAGATCACATCCTACCCTATTTGTATTAAATACTTATGATCTATCATAATTCAGTCTATATAACCCATAAAAGACATTAGGAACTACAGCTTCACAGTTCGTCATGCTTCATAGCAGCTAGCATCACTCTTGCTTTATGTGACTTTATAGCTTGACAAATGTAGTTTGTAATGTGCAATTGATTTTTAGGGTTCAAACTTTGAAGTCACACTATATAGTGATGCATTATGCAATGTGCACTATAATCAAAAATTACAAAATCAATGAGGAAAATCCTTATTTCAGTATTCATGGTGTACATTTTTTTTTCTTTCACTCGCACTTTCTTTGCAATTAGGATTGCTTTAATTGTAAAAATATAAATTATTTTTATTGATACATGAGGATGCATCCTTAGGGTCTGTTCTTGTACTTGAAAGTTGAAATAGTAAAGGAATGTGGAGATGCACTAGGAGTGTCCCCAGGCCATCCCCTAACTTTGTTGCCTACTTGGAAGTGCCCCAAAACAGTTGTCTACCATCAAGGTATGGCTTGTTGTACCCAGGTAGAAATCATGTTTAAACAAAAAACAAAAAATTAAGAGGATTGAGATGAGCCACAAAATCGTTGCATTTCTATGATTCTATCAAATACTCAAACCTAATAAAGTTGTAACCTTGTCTTTATAACCAAGAAAAACATGGCAGCATTAACAAATTGCATTGTTTTTAATTGCCAGTAATGAGCAGTGAGCTTTGAGGAATGATGAAAAAGAAGAAGAGGAGAACAACATTCCAATGGTGGGAAGTAGAAAACCAGTGGTAGTGAGGTAATTTTTCCTTTAATTTTTAAGATGCTTTAATTTTTAATATCTAATGGTGTAAAAAGTTTGATGAAAAAGAGCTAAGACAATATTTTTTTTCAGTTTGGATAATATTTTTTGTTAAACATGGGATGCAATAAGGGTATTGAAAATGTTGGCTTGGAAAAAGAGGAGTTGGGGGCTAATTATGGCGTGGGATCGATGCACATGAAGTGGAACAACCACATATCTTATTTGAATGTTTAATGTTCTTTTTAAGGTTTATTTTCTAATGTAGCGAGATAACTTTAATGGCTAGTGTCAATCAGTTACAAGGGGTGTTCCAATGTCAATTGTGCGTTTAGATGGATTAATTGAGATGAATGACACTACTTGAAATGATTTGGGACAACTTGTTTGTACTTTATATTTATAATAAGTGTCAACATGGATTTTTCATTAGCCTTTTCCTTGGGTTCCCAAAGGCAAGGCAGAGATGGTTAGGGGCCTCAATTTTGGTGGAATGTTAGCCGGTGATGTCAATAAGTTTTGGTTGACTTTCTATTTTAGCAAATTACTATATATTGTAATTGCTATTTGTGGTGACTAATTATAGCTTCAGTCATCTCTCAAGTTCTATGTGCACCATCTTCAATTTCAGGACCTTGACAGTTTTCTAGTTTTAGCATATTAATATTTATAGTAAGTGCCCTTTATGGTTACTAGTCTCTGTCTCAATTTCCCCTCAGATAAAAAGAGTGACATCTTTTTTTTAGGACTTGAAAAATTTCCCAAGGTATGGAAATAATATTTTGTTAGTTCACTTGAATAATTTAATAAGTGACTTATGCTTAAATGAAATAAAATATCAAAAGTGTCCCCTTGTGTCATGCTTAGGCAGTGTTACAGTAATTTATTATTTACTATAGCTTAAGTTTAAATTAGGTATTTATTATTTCCTCTAGCTTAACTTAGGTATGTTTTATTAGTTGTAATTAGTGGATAGTCTTTCCTTTTGGAGTTGCCTCCAGTGGAATTTGACTCATGCTGGGAATTCAGTGTTGGGAAATGGTTTCAGACAGTCATAAATAGATTGGTGAATAGTTTTTTTCTCATTCATTTCTCTTTCCTCTTCACCGCTATTGTTTCTCAATGTTGTTCCTTACAAGTTCCAGTTTAGACATCCTAATGCCTATTTTCTTGGGAATGGGCATGCTTGCCACTCCAAAGAGTCCAAGGTAATCGATCATGAACATAAGTGACAAAAATGCTTGAAAGTTTTTCGCAGGACTAAGTCCCGAGACGGGTTATATGGTTCATCTCCCCACTTAGTTCTAAAGGTTATGAAATTGACTATGGACTCATGCTAGCCATATAAGATCTATCATGCATTTAAGAGTCATTGATTCTTTCTTCATGCCATTGCTTCTCTGAAACCTTCACAAAATTCAAAATTGGGATTTCTTCACAACCTAAAAATAATATAACAGTAGATGACGTGAATTGAACTATGTAATCTTGTGCTTCCCTATTGTTGGATTCTTTCAAAAACACATTGCTATCTCAAGGCAAGATAGTGCAGTCACATTTATGAATTACTGGACTGAATCGACATGTCTTTTTTGAATCAAAGCTTGTTGCAATGGATGCAGTCTATGGCAATGTTTGCAATCCGTGGCAGCAGGGTTAAAGCATGCCAACTGTTTGACGAAAGGCCCCAACAAAATGTATTTTTTATGGAACACCATGATTAGAGGCTATAGCTGTATTAGGATCTTTGAGGAAGCTCTTAGATTATACTGTAAAATGCAAGATAAAGGTGGACATGTGGAAAATTTCACCTTTACCTTTGTGTGTTTTCAACACGTGATTTTCTGTCATATAGAAGACGGAAAGGAAATTCATGATCATATAATCAGAAATAGTGTCAAGTCTAACTTATTTGTGGGGAATGCACTCATATTTATGTATTTAACTAGTGTGTGAGCCAAGCACCTTTTAGGTACCTACTAATGGTGGTACCACACCAGCATATGGAGTTGCCCCTCTTGCATATGGAAGCTCTACCCCTGTTAATGGTAACACAACCCCAACATATGGCTATGCAGCTCTAACACATAAGGAGGGAAATTTGGGCAAGAATGAGCTTGTGGCTGTATTACCCCCTGCCTACTAGATATCCACATTACCCTCTACCTCCATGTGCATGCTACCCACCTTATCCTCCTCCTCTGGTGGGAAATATTCTCCACAACAAGGTTTCCCTCCTTGCAATTAGGGTGGTTACCTTCCTTACAACTAGGGTGGATACATATCTTACAATTAGTGTTACCCTCCTATCCAACAACAGTTGTTGAAGATGAATAAGATGGGACTGGGACTAGGCATTAGATGGGATGGCTTAAACATCACACACTAAGACTTGATTCCAAGGCTAAAAGTTTTAAATAGTCAAAGTTGATTTTTTTTATCCAAGCTTATTTTCTTCCTTCGTGTATGATGTTTAAGGGTGGCCGCATTGGATTTCTTTGTGGTGCTCTCAGAGGGGTGTTAATTGGTGACATGGTCAGCTATAGCTTCCATGATGGAGGAGATTATGTCGATGATTTATGATAAGGTTATTTTCCAAATAACTTGATGAAGTTTCATACTTCACACTCTTGATTGGTGATATTTGAAATTGTTTAGTTATTTGAGTTTCAATGAGTGAACTATGTATATTCATTTCAATGCTCTCTTTGTGTTTTTGAATTTGAAGTAAATGCTTCCTTTTCTGTTTATTTGCAATTTTTGGTCTCCATTGCATTTATTTTTGTGAAAGTGGGAAATTGCATTGTTTTTCGTGAAGTACTACTAGACTGGTGTTTTCAATGGGAATTCACTATCTCATTGGATTGGGATTTGTTGGGGCAAGTGGTCTGGGCCCATTCCCTATTCTATTTGGGATTGATATGGTCTAGGAAGAAGTCCCTTACCTTATCTTGTTTGATTATGGATGAGTTGGGAGAATGTCCCAGGGACATCAACATGATCGGATAACATGTGAAAAATGGGCATAGTCTTCTAGAGACTTTTCTCCCCATCCTATTGTGTTAGGGTTGAAGTGGTGTAGTTTACTAGGGAGTCCTCCCTTACCACATGGGGTTGAGATCTATGGTTAATACAATTCATTGAGGAGTTCTTACCCTGCAGTATGGGATTGGCATGACTTCAAAACTTTAAAACCCTACTTTGGATTTATATGATTTCTATATCTAAAATTTTAACTGCCCCAGATATGTATTACTTCTAGTTATTTACTTATTTTCTCTGATTTTAAATGGTTGGCATGAAAATATTTTCATCTCTTGATGATATTAAATACGTGAATGAAAATGATTGCTATTGACCATCCTTCTCCTTAGTGGGTTATCTACTTTTGATGAATATTTTTTAATATTCACATGCAATTACTGTTTATGGTATTCTCACTTCTTTTATTGTCCAGTGTTTTGGTGGCGGTCACATTGATCTACAAATGCATGCTAAATTGTACATTTCAAATGGTTGGCATGAAAAATCTTTTCATCTCTCAATGATACTAAATACGTGAATAAAAATGATTGCTATTGACCATCCTTCTCCTTAGTGTGTTATCTCCTTTTGATGAATATTGTTTTTTATTCATGTGCAATTACCATTTATGGTATTCTTGCTTCTTTTATGAGTCACTGCAAGGCAGGGTACTAATGTTTTCGGTAATGGAGATGATGGACATTTTCACAAACCAAAGTTGTATATTTTTAAAGTTGAAGAATCAATTTATTTTTTAATTAATTTTAAATGAGTGATTTCTATTTTGTGATTGGTTGGTAGCAAATATACCAGGGGTAAAAATACTTTATTGGCATCAAAAATTGGGAATTTTTTTCTTATGGAAACTTCTTTCTCTTTTCAACTCAAATTTTCAGTCCAACTTCATTAGTCCAATTGCCACATTTTAGAGCAAGCAATGTTTTATGGTTTATTGTGTGCAATTTTGACTTCTAATGGCTCATGTCATTTCCATGTCTGACAAATTTATTAACATGTAATGTGCCAACTAGATACCGCTCAAATGTGAAGCAAGGAGTACTTAATTTTCAAACGCAGCTCAATTTAAACATTAGAATTTGGGAAACATGGTTGCAAATATAAAATATAAAATATAAAATTTTAGATTTGTAAAGAGTGGAAGTTGTATGTCTATTATTGTTATTAAAATTTATTATTATTCTATTTTTTATAATTATTATTACTAACTCTTTTTAAAATTCAAAAAATATATAATAATTTTTATTAAAAAATTCAAGACAATTTTAATAATATGAATAAAAGATTAAATAAATTCATTTACTTTTATACAATATTTTAAACTTTTTGTGTTTGATTTTAAAAGAAAATTAAGATTTTAAATTTATTAATTTCTATATATTTATTTCAATTTCTTGAAACTAATCTACTAAACAACTTATTTAGTTTTATACTAAAAACTATTTAATAATATTGAATTTATTTTTGAAAATTACATAAATTTGTATTTTTCTTTTACAACATTTTTTAATACTTTTTATGTTTGATTTTAATCATTTTTCATAAACATCTCAAGTGAAAGATCTTTTTACAAACCCATTTTTTAAGGGCATTAGATGTCTATGTCAAAAGCCTTTTTCATTTGCATACAATGGATACAGTCGTATGATCCTTCGTTATATATTTATCAAACAACCTTTCTTCAGACTCCCAAGGCAGGGACTCAAGCTCGTATGAAACTCTTGTTGTCCAGTGTTTTGGTGGTGGTTAAATTGATTTGCAAATACATGTTGTATTGTCCATTTCAAATGGTTGGCATGAAAAATCTTTTCATCTCTCAACTATACTAAATACTTGAATGAAAATGATTTCTATTGACCATCCTTCTCCTTAGTGGGTTGTATACTTTTGATGAATGATTTTTTTATTCATGTGCAATTATCATTTATGGTATTCTTGATTCTTTTATTGTCTATTGTTTTGGTGGTGGTCACATTGATTTGCAAATGCATGTTGTATTGTCCATTTCAAGGTTGTCATGAAAAATATTTTCATCTCTCAATGATACTAAATACTTGCATGAAAATGATTGCTATTGACCATCCTTCTCCTTAGTGGGTTGTCTACTATTGATGAATATTTTTTTCATTCACGTGGAATTACCATTTATGGTATTCTTGCTTCTTTTATTGTCCAATATTTTGGTGGTGGTCACATTGATTTGAAAATGCATGTTGTATTGTCCATTTGAAATGGTTGGCTTGAAAAATATTTTCATCTCTCGATGATACTAAATACCTGAATGAAAATGATTACTATTGACCATCGTTCTCCTTAATGGGTTGTCTACTTTTGATGAATATTTTTTTTATTCGTGTGCAATTACCATTTATGATATTCTTGCTTCTTTTATTGTCCAGTGTTTTGGTGGTAGTCACATCGTTTTGCAAATGCATGTTGTATTGTTCATATCTAATTTGGTTGTTCTATCAGTCTTGTGAAGAAAATTTACATTGCAAAATTATTTAATGGAACAATACATGATACACACAAATTATTTGGAAAATTCTAAGAAACAAGCCATGATACACACAAATTATGTGGAAAATCCTAATAAACAAGCCATGGTCGGGGAACTAAAGCCAGCCCCTATAAATCCCAGCTTTCAAACCCCAACCTAAAGTTTATTCCTTAAGAAAACTATGCCAGGACATTGATATGGTGCCCATGTTGATTATTCATCAAGCTGAAATAGTACTATTAACCAACCCATTCCTCACTATTTGTCACTTCTAAATATTACTAGACTTGACGCCATGTTCTTACAATTTGTTCACTTGGTGTCATATTCTAACAATCTGTTTATTTGGTGGAAGATTAAATGTCAATTTATACAATATACAAAAATACCAATATGATTATGATTATTCTTATGGATACATATTTGAGGTTATTTAATGGTAGAGATCTTATATTCTTGGAAAAAAGTTATTGATTGGAATCCTGCAAGAAAGTGGATAATGTATATGTTGCATTTGAAACAATGCTTCTACTTAAAAAAAATATTAAAAGTCCCATATACTTCAAGCTATCTATATACCCAAAAATAAATTATCAATTATAAAAGACAATCAATTGATCTCATACTTGACTACTTCTAAGTTTTACTATTCTTTAGTTGTGATTACAAATATCTTCGTGTGTGTACCTATAGGTCTTAGTGTGTTGTTGTTGGCTTTACTTCTCTGTCTCTTTTATAATTGCTTCGTGATTTTAGGCTTTTGACAACTATATCACTATTTAGATGTCTAATAAAAATGATGTCACTATTTAGATGTCTAATAAAAATGATGATTATTCATATGAGAGTTTGCCTTCATTTTGACTTCTCTAATTTTCCCTTGGGTTCATTCTTGTGGTTTTTACTGTACGAATTTCTATAGAGTTTCTATTTTGTACCAAACAATTTAAGGTATAAGCTAGAACGGGATGCTTAAGTTAGTAAAAATGAAAAATGCTCAGACACTATCTACACTTATAGGACAAGCTCTCAGAATTTGGCTAATTTATTCATAGAAAATTCATACCCCGATTGCTAGTTTTGGTGGAAATTTGGCCAATCTTTCCTTGAAATACTTTATGTGCTAAATTCCATCCATTCTTTAAAAAAGGTTGTTTCAGTGATTGAGAAGAAATTTTTTTATTGTTATTTTTGGTATGACAAATGAGTATAAAGTTTAGGTTGTCTTTTGTATTACACTGTAAGATAAGGTCAACAAGGTAAGGTATGTGAAACATGAAATTGACTTGTTCTTAGATAAAGAATAAATGGTCACTTTTAGTATGACATGTGAAATGTAGGGTGTATGATAGGTAGACGACCTAGTAGCCACCTAGGCTAACTTTGGCATCTAGAAATCTTAATTCATACATCAAAATTTGCCAAATTTTTTGGTGAACCTTTGTAGGTGACTGAAGAGCCTTTGACCATGTGTATGGGTTTCTGTGTGACCTCGAATTGATCATCTTGAGGCTCTGTACCATTTCTATCTTTTCTCTAAGTTTTGACACATTTTTAGTTTTCTTTCTTTTTTTCTTGCTTGTGTGTTTGTTTCTCACCATGAATCTATGACCTTCCTTCCCTTGCATCCTCACCTTCCCTTGTATCATTCTTGTGCCTTGCCCTTGGAGTTCGGTTGTTGGATTTGGCTTCATTTAATGCAGATTGGTAATGATGGTCTTAGATGACCTTGGCTATACAAGTGATGGGATGACATTACAAGAAGGTAGTATTAAAGATGGAAATAAAAATTATGATAGTGTTAGCAAGAATGCTGATGATATTCCTATGGGGGACTATCCTAGCATTGTTGGATCATTGGGAAGATTGTTAGTATGATTGTATGTTGCATTCACGCTCATGTTTTTCATTGAAGTCAACATACCAATGATTCTATGAAGAATGATAGAACAACAAACAAAGTTATAGGTTATGCAGTTTGAGGAGTTAAGATGAGGCTATGCACAGTTGAGGACATGTTGTACAAGTGTCCTGATTATGTGGTTAAGCATGCATGCAAAAAATATGAAGACGGTTAACAGTTATTCGAGATTTATTGAAGACAATAATTAGACAGAGTTCTTGAGAAGCAGTTATTGTTGTTTTGGTTATATCTTTGTTATAGAGATAGAATTTGGTTAAGCAAAATTGTATAGAGGTAGAAGACACGACGAAGATGTAGTAGTCAAACATGCACATCCCGATGTTGTAGGTGTGAAGGATTGTAATGAAATTGTGAAAAGATGTAATGTAACATGTATTGTATTATCTTAATGTGGTCCTATATTAATTGTAAATTGAAAAAGCCTCAAGGCCAACTCAATAATTAGTCTTAGGACTTGGTATAAAGGAAAGTAGTTTTCCTTGTGGAATATGTGTATTGAAGAGTGATTAAGTGATGAGATTTGTGTAATGCGAGTATACAAACTTGGATGTGAGATCCAGTGAACTTGATATTGAATATCTTGATATTAGAGAAGCATTTGGTGCGGCTAAGGCATGACGAGCTGATAGAGAGACTGTATTTGGCAAAGAGGTTGCTGTGGACAATTGTTTATTTATATTATTCTACAAAGGATAGTACTAAGGCTAGTTAGACAATGAGTTTGATGGTCTTTCCCTTGAATCTGTTTGGATAGTGGGTCCTTTTGCCTTCCACAACCCATAACAGGGTTGGAATCTCCTCATAGGGATTCAAATTCTCCTAATAGGGACTGATATGTACTAAATTTATTTCATTGACTCCTAACAGGGTCCATCCTCTTGCAAGGAAGTTATATATTAGTACATCATTTTGTTGGTACCATCCCCTCTGGGATTTTCCCCCTGATCAATGGTTTCCCTAGTTAACAAATTTGGTGTTATTATGTATGGTGATCTTACTATGGTTGTTGCACTTTTTTGTTACTTGTTTCAAATTTAATAAGGTTGATAAAAGTTTTTTTAATTGGATAATTGATTCATCCCCCTCTCTCAGTTATCTTGGTGGACTTTACTTTCTAACAATTGGTATTAGAGCATCAAGTCCTTGAAGGAAAAGCTTAACGGCTTAAGGAGATCTATGGCAAGTCATTTCAAGAAAGCAAGTCTGAAGTTTGATGGAGTTAACTATGGTAGTTGGAAAGAGAAGATGAAGACACATCTGCTATGCATGGGTCCAAGATATTGGCTGATCACCAAGAATGAGAAGGAAATAGTTGATGAAGACAAGCTTGAATCTTGTATAGAAGTTTAAAGAGATCTATTTATTTGTAATATGCTTACTAGGGAAGCACTTTTGACAATTCTTCCTGAAAATGAAACCAATCAAGGAAAATCTCTAAATTTGGCACATAAAATTTGGAAAGCCTTAGAATCTATTTTTGAAGGTGGTAGGCGTGCTAGAAAAGTTAGATTGCAGATTTGTTTTTGTTTATTTCAAGAAGCTAAAATGATGGAAGATGAATTTGTAAGAAGTTATTTTGGTAGAATATCAAAGATTGTTGTAGGAATTAAGGATCGTGATGGGAAGAAGGATGAAGATGAAATTGTATGGAAGATCTTCAAAACATCAACAACTGCATATAAGCAGATAGTGCAGATGATTGAACAAGTTATACCTTGCATAGATAAGTTTACAAGAGAAATTCTTCTGGGAAGATTGGAATCAGCAAAGATAAGTTTGAGACAAAGGGGAGATTTTCCTAGAGTTGAGACTACCTTTAGCATATTGAGTGTTTGACCTGCATAGAGAAGAAGTGAAAATAGTAATGGAGATTATGCTAGCAACAGTAGAGGAAGATCTGAAGAAGACAGGAAGGCTGTAAGAAAGAAGTGACTTTCTTGTGGAAAGAGAACCTGAAGGTAAGACAATCTTTAAATGTTGGACTCGTAATGAATATAGTAATTATGCTTCTAAGTTCCCTAAAAGAGTAAAGAAGTAGTGAAGGAATTTCAAGCCTAGGAAGCCTAGAGAATGTGCTTATTGAAATGATGAAGATCTAGAAGCTAGTGTAGAATTTCTTTGAGTGAAATTGTTGAAATAGGATTTGTTCCAATGAAGGAGGAAAGTCCTGAAAGAGAGGAAGTTAGAGAAGAAAAGCATTAGAATCACAAGTTGAAAGGAAGAAATTTAATTGGATTATAGATAGTGGTTGTTCTCATTGTATGACTGAAGATATGAACAAGCTCATTGAATTCAATTGTTGTGATGGAGGAATTGCTAGAGTTGGAAACAATGCAGCCTATCATATAAAAGGAACATGATCTATTACTTTTGATGCAAAAACTAACACTGATGATGTTTATTTTGTTGATGGTCTAAAACATAATATTTTGAGTGTTGGAAAGTTAGTTGACAAGGGATATCAGTCGCACTTCATAGAGAAGACATGTATTATCAAGGATAAAGATGGTAAGATGATTGGTACTGACACAAGAATAAGAGGTAATGTTTTTCAATTAAATCTTTCTGAGATGACATGTTTAGTTGCTAAAGTTAATAACTACTAGTTATGGCACAAGAGGCTTTGTCACATAAACTTTGTTAATATTGTGAAGGTTAGTACTATACTTGCTGTTAGAGATTTGCCTAAAAATTGAGAAGCCTACTAACATGGTATGCAAGGAATGTGTTATGGCGAAGCAAAAGAAAAGTTCTTTTTTGAGCAAGAAGTTTACTACATCAGCGAAGATGGAGATAGTACACATAGATTTGAGTGATTTTGCAAAGACAAGCATTCTATGGTGAAAGGTATTTCATGATTCTTGTTGATGATTTTACAAGGATGATGTGGTTAGCATTTGTTAGAGAGAAATCTGAAGCATTTGAGAAGTTTAAGGTCTTTAAGAATATAGTTGAAAATGAATATGGCTTGAAGATTAAATGTCTGAGATCTAATAGAGGTGGGGAGTATACTTTGAATGAGTTTAATAGTTTTTGTGAAGTGAATTATATTAAAAGACAACTTTCAACCGCTAGAATGCCTGAGTATAATGGTATAGCAAAGATGAAAAACACATTGATAATAGAGGTAGCAAGAGCTATGATGTTTGAGAACAATGTTTCAAAGATATTATTGAGAGAAGCAGTTAATACAACAATATACACCATGAATAGGGTACAAATTAGACAAGGTACTGGTAAGACCCCTAATGAGCTTTGGTTTGGTCACACACCCTTAGTTAAGTGTTTCAAAATCTTTGGAAGTAAGTGTTACATTAAGAGAGAAGATGATATTAGTAAGTTTGATGCAAAAAGTGGTGAAGGTATGTTTCTTGGTTATTCATTAAAAAACAAAGCTTACATATGTTTTAATCACAGAACTAAGAATATTGTTAAGGGCGCAAATGTTAAAGTTGATGAGAAGTTTGAAATTCAAGAAAGAATGCTTGATTATAATTTTGATGAAGAGATTAATCTAAAGGCTAACTAGGAGAATGTTGAGTTGTTTTATGAGACTGATATAGATTTGCAGAATGACATACAAATTATGGAACAAAGAGAAGAACCAAGGAGTGAACCTAGAGCTAAAGTCAGAGTTGAGACAGTGACTCCTAATAAGAATCTGACAAAGAATCATCCCATTGATTAGATTGTTGGTAGCAAGGACAAAGGAGTGATGACAAGGAACAAGGTACAAAGAGAAGCAATATGTTTGATTTCATAAGTAGAACCTAAAAGTGTTGATAAATCTAGTAAAGACAATTTATGGATTAAGGCTATGAGAGAAGAATTAGATCATATTGAAAATAATGATATATGAGAATTGGTTCATAGACCTAAAGACATGAATGTTATTGGAACTAAGTGGGTTTTTAGAAATAAGATGAATAACAAGATGAGGTTGTGAGAAACAAAGGAAGACTATTATGCAAAGGTTATTCATAGCAAGAAGGTATAGATTGTGAGGAAACATTTGCACTTGTTGCTAGAATAGAGGTAGTTAGAATGTTTTTTGCATATTCGGCTAACAAGAAATTCAAAATGTATCAGATGAATGTCAAATCAACATTTTTGGATGGAGAACTTGAGGAAGAAGTTTACATTGAGTAGCTTGAAGGTTTTCCTTTGACAAAAGAAGGAGATATGGTTTGCAAGTTGAAGAAATTATTGTATCAATTGAAACAAGCACCTAGAGCATAGTATGTGAGATTGGACAAGTATTTGGCAAAATTGAGATTTGCTAAAGGTACTACAGACATAAATTTGTATTTGAAGGAGATTGAGAATGGTTTACTATATGTTGAAGTTTTTTTGGATGATATAATCTTTGGAGGTGATGATGAAGCAAGTGAAGCATTTTCTAGTGAAATGAAGTATAGATCTATGATTGGAGGTTTTCAATATTTGACTCACACAAGATATAATATAGCTAATGCAGTTAGCATTGTGGGGAGATTTCAAGCTAATCCTAAAGAATCACATTATGCAACAGTAAAAAGTATTTTTAGATATTTGAAGGGTACACTTGATTTTGGGTTATGGTATGATAGGTCAAATGACTTTACCTTATGTGCATATGCTGATGCAAATTGGGCAGGCAGGATGGATGATAGAAATATTACAAGTGGTGGAGCATTTTTCTTAGTTGAGTAAGAAACAAGACTATTCAAAGAGCATAATAGGAGCAAGTATGTAGCAACAACAAATAATTGTAATTAAATCATGTGGATGAAGCAAATGTTGAAGTACATTGGAGTTGAGTTTATAGAGCTTGTTATCATACATTGTGATAACACAAATCCAATGAGTATATCTAAGAATCTTGTGCTACATTCAAAGATGAAACACATATCTATTAAGTATCATGTTTTAAGAAGAAATTTGCAAAGAAGGAGATTTGATTAGAGTATATCAGTATAAAGGAGCAGATAATAGATATATTTACAAATCCTTTTCCAAAGGATACGTTTGGGTACTTGAGAGGTATGCTTGGGGTTATGCCCCTGCCTACTTTTGAGTAGTTGATGTAGAGATTGCATCAATTCAGTGGTATAGAGCACTATTCTTTATCTAGATTGGGTGCTTGATGCTTTCTCTATGGGGGAGTATCTGTGATTGAGGTGAGCCATGAAGAACTCTTGGTAACTGGTATTTAACAGTGTCTTTGGACACTTGAGCTTATTGAAGATCTTATGAAGTAGAATTGACATAATGATGCCTTTGTCATTGATGTCAATGGGGGGATGTAAATGAAAAAAATCTCATGGTACATCAAGAGAAGTGTACATGAAATGAGGAAAGATATTCAATGGGGGAGTAGCACAATGATGGAGAGATGTTTGTGAGATCCAAATTTGATTGATGAAGAGGATTTGAAAAGGAATAATATGGTTATGCTATAGTGGAACAGTTGTAGTAGAGATACATTTGGTATTTGTAGAACTTAGATGTTTATCATCCATGTTTCCATCAATGCCAAAGGGGATGATTGTTAGCATGATTGTGTGTTGCATTCATGACTGTGTCTTTCATTGATGTCAATATAGTAGTGATTCTATGAAGATTGATAGAACAACAAACAAAGATTGAGGTCATGGAGTTTGAGGAGTTAAGATAAGGCTATGCTCAGTTGAGGATGTGTTATACTGAGTATCTTGATTATATGGTTAAGCACGCATGTGGAAATTTGAAGACAATTGACAATTATTTCGGATTTATTGAAGAAAATGTTCAGATAGAGTTTTTGAGAAGCAATTATTGTAGTTTTGATTATATCTCCTAACCGAGATAGAATTTGGTTAAGCATAGTCATATAGAGGTAGAAGACATGACGAAGATGCAGCAGACAAACACGCATATCCTGATGTTGCGCATGTGAAGGATTGTAAAGACTACGAGCTGATAGTATTATGAAATTGTGAAAAGATGCAATGTAACATGTATTGTATTATCTTAATTTGGTCCTATATAAATTGTAAATTGAGAAAGTCTCAAGGCCGACTCAATAATTAGTTTTAGGACTTGGTATAAAGGAAATTTTTTTCCCTTATGGAATATGTGTATTGAAGAGTGATTAAGTGATGAGATTTGTGTAATTCGAGTATGCGAACTTGTATTTGAGATCTAGTGAAATTGAAAATTAATATTTTGAGATCAGAGAAGTGTTTGATGTGGCTAAGATATGACGAGCTAATAGAGAGACTGTATTTGGAAAAGAGGTTGTTGTTGATTGTTGTTTATTTCTATTATTTTGCAAAGGATAGTTCTAAGGCCAGTTGGACATTGAGTTAGGTGGTCTTGCCTGTGAAGTTGTTTGGACAGTGGGTCCTTTTGCCTTCCACAACTCCTAATAGGGTTGGAATCTCCTCATAGTGATTCAAAGTCTCCTAACATGGAATGATATGTATTGAATGTATTTCATTGACTCCTAATAGGTTCCATCTTCTTGCAAGGAACTCATATATTATTACATCATTTTGTGGGTACCATCCCCACCCGGGTTTAATCTCTAATCAAGGGTTTCCCTTGTTAAAAAATTTGGTGTTATTGTGTATGGTGATCTTGCTATGTTTGTTGCACTTATTGGTTACTTGTTTCAAATTTAACAAGGTTAATGAAATTTGTTTTAATTGGATAACTGATTCTCTCCCTCCCTCTATGTTATCTTGGTGGACTTTACTTTCTAATAGATAGTGGAGTTGAAATCGATACACATGTGTCAGACAAAATGACCAAAGGAGAAAAATGTTCATACAAATTAGTTCTTATAGAGGTTTTGGAAACTATTTGTCCCCCTACTAGGGAGTTCAATGGATAGTTCATGGTGGCAGAAATGAAAACCGGAAGAGTTTTGGGGGAAACCTCCAATAGAACTATAGGCTATGGTGGAATCATCCCCGTAAACATTTGAGGAGGAGATGGTTAGGCCCCTCCCAATTTCAGTAAGACCCTTCATCTCTCTCTCAATGATGATATGAAGACTACTATTAGAAATGAGAGAACAAGGTTAAGAAATGTTGCTATCTTTTTTGCTGCCATTAATTCAGAATTTTTACCTTCAAGAAGGGTTTTTGATGAATGGTTGAATACTATATGGGGAGCCAAGCTAGTAATTTAGATTGGTTTTTATAGAATGCTTCAAAGAGGGTTTTTTGTTATTTTTTTAAAAAACTACACCATGCAGGAGAAAGTGCTTAGAAAGTCTTTTTGGAATGTAGGAAAAATATTTTCTAGGGCCTTCCTGTGGTTGGTTGAAGGAAGATTTGAATATCCTTACCTCAATGGTTAGAGATAATTAATCTCCAACCTATGTCTTGGCCCTTTTTGCCTTAGATGCTAAATAAATTGGGTTCGGTGTTGCAAGTAGAGGATTCTAAAATTACTCTGCTGCATCTTAATGCTAGAGTACTTGTAGCCTTGTCTATCAAAGTGGATGTTCCTAAGAGGTTATCTTTGAAATTAGACAAATGTCTCTTTGAATGCAAGGTTAACTTACTGGTTAATCAAGATGCTTGATTTTATTGCAAGAAGAATGACCATAACAAAACAAATTGCCCTAGTATCAACTTAACTATCCCTAGATTGAGACCTACAGTTCAAAGCACCACAGTTAAAAGCCTTCCTTCTGGGCCTAATACCCTAATTGTTCATTCCACTAAAAAAAAGAATGCTACAGATCAAGCTTATAGCCCTCATATTTCTCATGTGGAACTTGATGTTCGTACCAGTAATTCTTTTGCTCCCTGTCTAATCCCTTGTTTAAAGAGAACTACGAAGTCATTCCCAACAATGAACGATCTAAAGAAGTACATAAGTCGGCTCCCCATATTCAAACCTCAAATACTAAGCATAATAATGAGCTGCATGGTAAGAAAAGTGCCCAACAATTGGCCCTTGAGTCTATCAATGACAGGGCAAGAAGAGTTAATAAGTAGAGTAGTAAATCATCTACTACATCCTTGAAATATAGCAATCTAACCAAAGATTTGACTGTTTGAGCATAGGGAAGGGAGACGTTATATTGAAGGAACCAGATAATGCTTGTAAACAAATCAGCCCACAAAAGAATGAGGAAATTATTGGGATGGTAGAGGCTCCATTGGTTGAGGACATCAATAAAAAAGAGGAGGTGGTAGTATCCAACAACGAGTATGAAATTGAAAATGAGAAAATTAAGGATAATGCTTTAACCATGAATATTTCCACCTCAAATTATGAAGGGTTCACTATGGTTGGAGTCAAAAAGAAGGAAACAAAGGAAAATGCTTGATAAGAACTCAATCCCTAAGAATAATAGCATGAATAATGGAGTTCAAATGTACCATCCAAATTTTCCCTAACCCTAAGTTCCCTTATATTTTAACAATCAAATAGGCTATAAATCATGTTCACATGCATGGGATTAACAGTTATAATAGATTAACTGATTCTCATGAAATGCCTTAATTAAAAATTGTAGATTACTTACTTTATTTGATTACAAATACAAATAAATAGTGTGAAAGAGACATCATTAACTAATTGAACATTAACTATCACTTCATATAGCTAGAAGGAGTAAATGAAACCGCATATCTGTACTTATGTATATCTAGCTAATCTTAAAATGAAGTATAAAGGAAAAGTGAATACTAGGTAAGTCTAAATCATATTAGACTAAGAAAATGCAACCCGAATTATCTTATGCAAGTCTTGGCTTTGGAAGAGAGAAGAAGCATTGTCAGAGGCTTAACCTCCCAACCATGGACCTAGTGTATCCCCTTTCACTCTTAGGTGATAATGGCCCTACCCTACATGAGATAAGGAACAAGAACACCATCTTGTCCTGCCACCAGAGCATCCTAGTGTTAGTGTGTCAACTATTCAACCGAGTAGAATGTGGAATCCTTCTATCAACAAATCCATTTGATTATAAGCTATCCCATCCTCTAGTGATCATAGCAACAACATTTCCACTAAACCTACCTTGACTAGGATTTACATGGACACTATGTGCAACTAGGATTTACATGGACACTATGTGCAACCAGGATTTACATGGACACTATGTGCACGATCACCCACTGCTTGACCTGACAACAAGACTATGCCCTATTGCCCACCATGAGCTAACTTGGTTTACAAATTTAGTTCTTAAGTTTTCTTTAATGCTTAAGTGATCACTTATTTCACTTCTTGATTTGCAAGGATATTCCACATTTCATTGTTCTCGGCCGACACATTTCCTCTTGACCTTGCTTGGTAATCCTTGATGATCCTTTGTGTGACTATCCATTTTTCATGAATAATTCTTCACAATAATAAGTTCTCTACCCAACCTAGGTCTTAGATTGATATTAAGGAAATAACAAGGCTTACAAGTATATCATTATTGTATTGTATTGGTACTTTATCTTCTCTCAAAGGTGTATAATGTTACTGCTCTGTACAAGAGCGTAGAACTTGTGCCATTCTCAAATTGTTTAAAATCTAAAAAGAGATATTCATATTAAAGATTGATAGAAAACATATATTTCAACTTTGTACCAGACAGATCGCATGCATTCTCAATCATTAGAGTTTGGATTTAAAATTCATCAAGCCAAAATGCTTATGAGAACAATTGGAAATCAAACATTGATGGATTTTTCCGACTAGGAGATATTTCAAATATATTTAAGTAATATCATTCATAATTGGCTCGATTACAAAGTTGTATGATTATGAGATTGAAATGGGAAACGCATTATAGAATACGACCTAGGAAGTTGTTGGTGTAAGCAAGTGTATCTAAATCTCCAAATTGCAGGCTACAATTGCCGGTAGCTAGCCTTGGATGGTGCCTCTCAGAGTAAATTGTAGAATATTTACTGTCACTAATTATGTCTGTCAAGCATAGGAAAAAAATGTAGATCCTTGAGTTGCTGTATAAGTTTCATTTTCCAAGCAATGCATGTTTCAAAGTTATAATCCTATCCAAGAGTAGTTACATAAATGGGTGACTTGAAAGGTGGCGTTATGAGTTACAATCTTGATTTGTAAATGCAGAGGTAAAAAATGAGAGGTCGATGGACCCTATGTAATAATTCATTTTTGACACAAGGAAAAAGAATATGAAGTCCTACCCATGATTCATTATAATAATGCTTACATAATTTACACATGTTTGTGCGTGTTAATTGTTTATATACATACATACACGCTATATCTTAAATATGCATATTTTGCACATATGTTATAATTACATATACGCACATAAATATACATAGATGTAACACATAAAAATGTGCGTAAATAATTATGCGTATCATTATAACAAATCATGTCCATGTAATAAGAAGAATTTTAGATTCTTCTAATTCACAATCAAGGTAATAATTGTTTGTACTCCACTTTAATGTTCAAGTGAATATTTATTTATTTTATTAACCTGGATGACCTAGTTAGCTCATGGTGGACACCTGGGATACCCTTGCTTGCCTAGCCTGCTTTCCAATGACCATGGTGGTTTAAACTCATGCCTGTTGGCTTAGTGGTAGGTTCTTGCCCTTGTGCCCTATTCCCTCTTTGGAAATGCTTCCCCCTTCCCCCTACTTCTATAAGAATAATTTAACATGGTGAAAGCATACATTATTCAAAGAAGATCTAGTTATAATAGTTAATAACCAATTTGATTAACCATTTCCAAATAATGTAATAGCATAGCGACTAACCAACATATTACATTTCACATTTCACATAACAAATAACCAATATTCCCATTCATATGAAATCAAAATGAGTTACAAATTTTAACCAACCAGTTCAGTTTAGCTTGAAACACCAATGTGTAGATGAATTTTTCAAAAAAAAAAAAGGCAATGTAACATACCCCCCATGTTTCACCGTCCTCAATGAATATTGCAAAATAAACAAGAAAATATCCTTAATATCTTCTATAAAACTATCATATAATCTTAATAGCATTATGCCACAATGTCTCAAATTAAATCACAATAGTATCAACCTATAGTTCATGTTTTTGGGAAAAAGATCGGGAAATTTTTGGAAGATTTCATCATAAGTAGCATTCTATTTAGTATATTGGTCCCATTGGACCTTGCACTGGGTGACATCCTAATTTTGTAAGCGAAGCTTACACAACACGAGTATTTTGAGTGGTTTTGTTTCCACCACCCTTGGGTCTAGTACCCAAGGTTTCTATGGGGCCCAATTACTGCTCTGCTTGCATGTTGCCTAAGGCTACATGAATCCTTTGCTAGAAAATGGTTTGCTATGGCAGTAAGGGAGGTCATGTTTTTTGATTGGATTCACCCTTACTAGGACACTGGTTAGCATAGTGGTCTCCACCACAAATGAAAAAACCTTTTTTTGGTCCCTTCTTTTTATTCCCCTTGCTGCCATTGCCAATGTTGATGTTGGTTTTGAAATTCTTACTATTATTCCCCTTGAAATCTAGTTTTCTTGCCTTGAGGTTCTTGAAACTCTTTTTATGAGCCTTTGCTTCAGAATTAGATAAAATCTAGTTGGCCTTTCACTTATTATCATGAATGGAATCATCCTTCTTTACCTCCTGTTCTTGTTGCATGGCCTTCTCAAGGGCCTCCTCCATGGTTTTGGGTGCTAGCACATGTATGGTTCCTCCTATCCTATTATTCAATCCCATGATAAATTTTTTGAGCTTGAAATTCCCATCTTGCTGATAGGTAGGAACATACTTCAACAATCGAGTGAATCTGTCTTAGTATCCGTTCACTGTTAGGTCCCCCTATTTAAGGTTTTGAAAATATAACACCCTCTGATCGTAGAAGGATTGAGGTAACCCTTTCTTCTTAAAGTTGGTGTTAGTGTCTTAATATTCAATTCCATTTTTCTATTTTCCCACCAGGTAGCAACTTCTTTAGTAAGCTGGTAGATTCACCAAGACCCTAAAGACAAATTCGTTGTTGCCTCAAAGTGGCTATTTAAAATTAAACAGGCACCTAATGGCAGTATTGAAAAATAAAAAGCTTGATTTGTGGCTAGAGGATTCTCTCAAAAGGCTGGAATTGATTATGAGGAGACATTTGCTCCTATTTCTCAATATATATATGTCAGAACCATCATTGCAATTGTTGCTTCCAAAGGGTAGAAGATACATCAGATGGATGCAAAGACAACATTCCTAAATGGTGTCATTGAAGAAGCATACCTGGAGCAACCAAAAGGGTTTTTTATTCATGATAGGAACACACATGTATTTAAACTAAAAAATTCTCTTTATGGTCCTAAATAAGCCCCCAGGGCATGGTATGAGAGAATTGATCATTATCTTATCAAATTGGGGTACTCAAGAAATGAAGTTGATCCTAATATATACTTCAAAGAATCAAAGGGTGATATGATAATTCTTGTTCTTTATGTCGATGATCATCTAATAATAGGTGAAGATCACCTTATTGCAAGATGTAAACAAGATCTTACGTTAGAATTTGAAATGAAAGACTTAGGACTCCTGCACTACTTTTTGGGGTTAGAAGTATTGCAAAAAGAAGACTATGTCTTCCTAAACCAAGGAAAGTGTACTATTGACATATTAAACAAATTTGGCATGATGGACTACAATCCACTATCCACACCAATGGAAAAAATCCTTCATAAACTCAAATATAGGAAGATAATTGGATCTCTAATGTACTTAATGAATACTCGACCTGATATTTGTGATGCTACAAACACACTAAGTCAATTTATGTGTAAACCTAACAAGATTCATTTCATGGCAGCCAAGCGCATTTTGAGATACTTACGGGGAACCATTGGACTTCATCCAAAATATGACCATGTTAAGCTACAACTTCTTGGATATTCAAATTTCAACTGGTGTGGCAGTTCTACAGATTAGAAGGGCATTGATAGATGTTGTTATAGTCTTGGATCTGCGATGGTATCTTGGTTTAGTAGGAAGCAATCTCTATTGCTCAGATTTCTACTAAAGAATAATATATAGCGACATCTTTGGGAGCTCGAGAAGCAGTGTGGTTACAGAAGTTGGTTGGACTATTCAAGAAGCCTCTAAATCCCACAAACATCCATTGTGATAATCAAAGCTGCATTAAACTCTCTATAAATTTAGTCTTCCATAACAGGTCCAAGCACATAGAAATTCCCTATCACTATATTAGAGATGTGATGGACATAACTGTTATCAAGTTGATGTATATCAGCACCGAAGAGCAGACAACTGACATAATTACCAAACCTCTTGTGAAATTATAAGTGGAATATTTCAAAGGTAAAATTGGTATGGTTAAGATGTAAATGTAATTCCTGAGATTTAATCTCAATTTTGTTTAATATATATATTTCTTTTGTTGATTATTACTCTTGTGGACATGTGTATTGTTGTATGGAAGATGACGATCCTTCTTTTGGATGTAAGGTCTCTATGGTAAGGTGACAACCTTAACAATAGATTGACCTGTTATCATATGACTTCTTTAATTTTTTGTCTTGGAATGTGTCGATTATTATGATGACAAACACATCATGATTGACTTGATTAAGTTGTTGTCCCAAAATGAGCCACAAATCATGATACTACTTGTGTTGTTTATTTCGAGCTCTTGATCCATTGTCATGATAGACTACATTATCTATCCTAGATTGTGCCAAAAGTCATGACAATGATTAAATCATGATAGACTACTTAAGTCCCAGAGTGAGCTAGAGATCATGATTCTTGTCACTCAAGATCAAGATGATATATTTGATAGACAATGTTTTGTCCCAGAATGTGTCAGAAATCAGATAGACTATATTATTAAAGGATATCATTGTAGATAAATACTTTTGATGCTAATATAAATTATTTATATTGAGATATTGATCATATCCTCCCTTGCTAAGAGGGTGTGTTAAAAGTAATAGCTTCGGTTGGATCTGATATCAGTATGTGAAACATATTTACACACACACACATATATGTATATACATACATACATACATATGTATGTACATATACATCTGATTTCATTCACATACTAATATCAGAAGCTATTCTAGTACTTGTGATTATGCCCAAATTTGGCTTCTCATATTATGAGAGCAAATCAATTTATGGTCTAATGTACCTATCTGGTCAAGGCACGTTTATCTTCATAGTCTCACCCTATGATCAGGTACTATGTTTCTCTTACATATGATGACTTGGAACAAAGTCATGTTCAATAGTATTATTATCAAATAGCATATTCACTCACGCACATATGAAACAGTGTATTCATTATCGACATCAGTCTAAAGTTGTGATTAATTATAACCAAGTAGAGTTATGAACCTACGTGGCATATGTCATGCAGAGTCATGCCACTATGTGGTTATAACTCTTCATACCAATATATATAGTAAATCATCAATGCTTGCTTGGGAATAATATGAGTCATAGCAGTAGTATAATTACTACATCAAGTATTCAGCAATTCATATATATTTATTGTTTATCTATCAACAAAATATTAGTATACAGTGATCAAGGAACCACAAAAACATGTTCTAAATGTAATCTTGTTCTCATTGAATTCTCAGATCAAAACTACGATCATTGATTAGTCACAGTAAACTATATTCTTAAGGGAGAGAAATTGATATAGTAGTAAAGTTCATATTTGATATACATTGAAATTCAAAGGCTATTATTATTCTCTATCACTGATCCATATTATTCCTTAACAAATTTGAGATCAACGATGGTGATTAAGTGGGAATAAATGGAAGAATCTGGAAGCCCAGAGATAACTATCAAAGGAGATGTTGAAGACAGTTTTAGGTTGTTGGTTTTGATTGTTAAGGTGGTGATTGTGCGAACTATAGAAGGAGCTGAAAGGAGATAGTGGAGCCTAGTGAACTGAGCAGAGTTGAAGGAAGAAGAAAGAGTTGAAGGAGTGAATCAGCCAGTCAAGAGAACAGAGAAAAGAGATCAAAGTGGAGGATCATATAGAGATGAGAACAAAAAAAGATATCTGAACAAGAAAGGTAGTGCTAAACCTGAACTTATCATTTTTACACTGTTACTTTCTAATCATTGTAGCAAAAAATCCTGCAGATCAAGTGGACCTAACAAGTCTCTGAAATCCTATATGGTAACATTGATTAGTGTTGTTTGCAAGTCCTTTAGAGAAGCCACTCTTTAAACAATATCAAGTAGTGATAAGGTCTAGATGATCTTTTGGTTAAAATCCTCTAACAAGGTCACATTAACAATGTCTATGCAAACCTTTAACAAGGTTGGTTCCTAACAGAGCTCACTTCAAAAAAGTGAAAATTTTGGGTTACTAGTCTCAGGTGTTTTTTCTCTTAACAAGTTTTTCACATTAAAATATTGGTGTCAAATGGGTGAATTTTGTTATGTTGCAAGTTATTTTTCATGTTATTTTCATTTTACTGCAACTCAAAAACAACTAAGTTTATGGTCAGTAATAACTAAGTAATATTATGCTCAGTTGGTGAAAACAAAACAGTGAATGAAGAGTTTGAGTAAAGTGAGTGAATGAGTTAATTGTGAAGTTCAAGGAATACACCAAGTGAAAGTTTATGATGAGTATGAATGTTGTTTGGTACTGATGTTGTTTAAAGGGAATGTGGATAACTGATTCACCCCCTCTCTTAGTTATCTAACATTATATATATCAACACTAAAAATCTTTAAACATGGTCAAAGAGGATTCTTCTATACTTGAAACATTAAATAGAAACTAGTTCCCTAACTATTCGGACTCCAAATGCCATTTTATATTAGGGTTGATGTGGCATCAAGCCATAGAACCTAAACAAGTCTGTTTCAGATGGATTCTATAAAAATAAAATTTTTTGTCATTGCTAATAACCTTTGTATTTATGGTCTTCCTCCCATTTTTTGTACTCTGTGTTGTGCTTGAAACCTTTGAATATATTCTCTTTGAGTGTAAGTATACTATGTTGATTTGGTCCTCTTTTTCTGGCAGACCTATTGATTGAAACAAATTTTTAAAATTTTCATGGATTGAGATTCTTGCTAGTTTGGTCAATTCCTTTGATCTCAAACTTAACAAATTTTGGTCTGTCTTTTCTAATAAAGTCTTATGTTTAATCTGGAAAAAAGAGAAATGAAGAGATTTTCCATATATATAAGAGGGACATTAGTGGGTTTTCTATAAAACTCACCTATCTACTTATTATGTCTCAGGTTCTGTTGTCTTGGAATTTCCAAGAAAAAAAGATTTATGATTCTTGTTACATCCCAATTTTTGACCTAACTTGAAATATAGTTGTTGAGGTTCACATGAAGTTAGTTGGTAGTTTAATTTGTTATAATCTGGCAAAATGGTAAGATAGTCGTTATGATTTCAAGTGAAGATGACATGTTAGTTGATTGTTAATCATGAATTCATGGAATTTAGATGAAGGTTAATTGTTATGATTATTTATGATTAAATAATTTATAATTTAATTATGAATAAATTCTTTGTAGGAAGCATGTCGAAGGGGTGGAAGCATTGTTAGAAAAGAATTAGGTAAGGCATCACCATCACTGGGCAGACGGGTGGAGGACTTGGTGATTTGAAACATGATACATCTGTGGAACCGCATGAGTTATTTAAATAATTAAGTTAAAATATAAAACATATCTAAAAGGATTTTAATTTATCTTTCATCATATTATTTTAATAATAATTTAAATACGTGCATATAATATAAAAATGATTTGGCATCATTATTATTTAATAATAAAGTGACGTACTCATGTAAATATAAATATAAGATTATAATAATGTTCGAATTATAATCATTGAATTATAATAATTTTCAAATTATAATCTTCCAATTCTATTGTCTTCCTTTTATTTTTCTTGCTTTTAACCGATTAATATTTGGCATGTTTAATCGAATTTATGTTTTTGAATTCATATAGACTTCTTGGAATTCAAATGGTCTTATTGTCTTTCCAACTTCTCTTCCAACCTTTTTATTTTCTCTCCTTATTTTTTTCCTTTTTCAATTTGAATTCATGAGGTATTTGAATGGCTTCTTGTAAATGATGGTAGCCGAAGAGCCAAGCTATTTCTTTTTAATAGAGTCTCATTGATTGTATTTGCTATAACTTTATCCTCTTTGCAAACCCGTAACACTTTCAATCACCTGCTTGTACATTTTTCTTATGCATTTAAGCTGAGAAAGAGAATGCTGAGATTTATATCAGCTTCAAAGGCTTATCATCCGATTTCCTTTAATCTTCACTTCAACCTCCATCTGCCAGTTCATGGCTAGGGAAGTGCGGAGTCAAGTATTTTCGGCCATGGAAGGAAGGAACAATCCAATCTCAAGTCACGTAAGATATGCTAAGACCAATAGGAATGTATTCAATCCATTACTTCCTTTTATCTATAATGATATGCTAGTTAGTGCTCAATTTTATTCATCTTTCCATGCTAAAGATTAACATTGTTGCATGTTATATAGAGTCTGAATAGAATATGTTGATAGATATTTTAACATAGCTTCTTAGTATGCAAATAGATATTTAACATAGCTTCTTAGATGGAATCCATAGGGTTTGATAATCATGTCACCTACTGATCATTAATTAAAAAATTTTCACAACCATGGATAAGGAAGATGGAATAATAATGATAGCCATTAATTAAAGATTATGCCTGGATTTATTTCTAATCTTTCTTTTATTCATCATACTGAAATGTAAATATTATCATGAAGTCCAAACACCAAGGAATTCACCGGCAATGATGCCATCAATGGTGAAGAGGTGGAGTTAAAGAGAAATCAATTATGATTAATTAATTAATTAAACATCAATTTGGAAATCTTTAAGAACATAATCACGTGATCACAAATTGTGAAATGTTGGATGTATGTGATCCTTTTTTATAATTGATAGAATCAGTGTTTTTGAGAATTCCAAACACCTGGGACTCACTTATGGGTGATGAGGTGAGAGAAAGGAATCTTCAATAACATGAATCAGTACCAATTATGACATAACAACGCTTATCATTTTAATATGAATTAATTAATAGCTTATGCATAATCCTGTTAAGTTAATCTCCTGCTGCCAAGTCATATGGTGTGTTAAATACCAGGATGCCTAGTGGATGGCAAGATGACCCTTGTCTATTCTAAGTAGGGAGGGCCTTTCTCGTTAGAGATCGTGTGGGGATAAGATTTGGTCCGAGGTTGGGTGGTTAAGCCCCTAACAATGTTTCACCTCTCCATAAGTTACCGAACGTGCATCAGACAAAGATAAGCTATGCATTAAAATGTTTAACGAAAACAAGTTTTATCCCTTTTATTTATGAGGAGGTAAGATTAAATTGAGTTATTTCATTGTTACCATTATTTTACACCTAGATGCAAGAGATAGATTCATGGATTGCTTTTCATTTATATGAATATCAAATATAAGTATATTTCTAATCTTGAGTTACTGTCACAGTTAAGTAATCAGAAGGAAAGGAATCTAAAGCCTTAATTGATTGAGTGATAGCTGGAACCCTAAATGATACAACAATATTAGAAGCCCTAATTGAATCTAGTGGTATTGGAAGCCCTAATTGAATCCATGGTATCAAAAACCCTATTTGAATCAGTGGTATCAGGAGCCCTAAGTGATACAGTGGGATCAGAAGCTCTAAATGAGCTGATGGTAAATGATGCCCTAATTGATATAGTGGTATGTGATGCCCTAACTTTAAATATAGTGGTATTTAATGATAATTTTTATTTGATTTTGATTAGTAGTATTGGATGGAAATTATTATATGATATTATTATTATGGTATTTGTGGACTAATCTGGGTAAATGCAGAAGCATCCCTACAATGTTTCTGAGTTCAAATTTTGAGGTATGTGGATTTTAATTTCTATAGTTAAATTCATTGATCGGGTTTTAAGTTCTTAGTTAAGAAATTTTATCTAACCTATTTTAACAGTAAGTCTCATTCACATGAACATGATTGATATAACTGTCTTCTTATGAAATTGAAGTAATAGTTGTATTTCTATGAGTATGTTTGTTGATAATTAAAACCCAAGAAAATGAGATGTTACAATTCTTCTGCAAAAAAGAGCAAGGCTAATCTATAAGGTGGATATCAAGTCTGCTCATTACTTCAACACTTATAATGAGATGCTTGATGATAAGGAATGTGAGGCAGTGGGCTAGTTCGTGGCTGAGGAGAACATTAATGTGGCTGAAAATAATAGGGGGATCCAAATGATCCAAGCTCTAGATGAACCTAATTGGGGAGCAATAGCTAAGATGCCCCCACTTGATCCACCAGGCAATGCTGATGAAGCTGAATGCAGTAAGAATATCATTGGTACTTGGGATTAGTTGAAATCTGAATAATTTCTCTTACATGCTTCCTTTTGGATATCATTGAAGCATATTTTGTAATCTAAAGTTGCATATTGAAAATTTGTGAGAGACCACTACTCTAAACTTTGATTGTTGATTGATAACAAAAGACATACAATTTAGTTTCATAAGGATCTTTTTGAACATCTAATAGAGATTTGTATTAATCTTCTCAATATTTAATAAAAAAATTTGATTAAGCAAAGGGAGAGAGAGAAAGGGATAAACCTAGTCTGATGGTTGATAATGCGATCCAATTGGATTTTGAACCCACAAATCCTTGATAGAAACTTGCATACAAATGAATAGAAGAAATTGTTGTGGTTGTAAAGAGGCTTGCCTTAGTCAAACCAAATCTTTTGTGTTTCCCTCCACAAATGACCTTTAGGCATGATAGATTTGGTGATAGGTAACCAATTAAGACTGATCAACAATAATAAAGTAAAATAGAAATACAATAAGATAGATAATATTCTCAAAGACACAAGACTGAAAGTAAATGAGAACACAAATGTGTGATACGAGGTCGATTGTGGAAAGCTTGATTGACCCAACAATGGAGAAGCTTGCAAAATCAAGTATATGGAGTATGCCAAGGATGATGATAAAAAATACAATCTAGGAGTTGCAAGAATGAGTACGAGAGCTTGTGAGAATGATCATCAACTTGAGAATGATAGCCAAGAAGACCCAATGAGTTTGCAAGATGGTATATGATGGACTCAGAAGGAATCTATGTAGACAAACCATCATTCTGGGAAGTTACAGATGCAAGTTGGTAGATTCATAATGCTCCAAGGATAACCTGGATATTTGCACACTTGTGGATGAGAGCATGTCATGCAGATGTCTTTGCAGCATGTATTTGTCCAAAACCGTTAAGACAATATGGCAAGAATCTTTGAGTTAGGTTATGAGCAAGCCAATGATAAGGATGACGAGGGTGTTGGAATTTTGCATCTAGGTTGAAGTCGACAAATATGAAAATGACATTTTACATGAGGGTCTAAAATTTACAGCATTATGATAACTTAACTATTTTGTTGCCAAAATTGGACAAGAATTGGCATTAGTAATTTTGGAAGATTTCTAATCTAATGTTTGGATAATTGGAATTGGAATGTGGATAAATTAGAATTTGGTATCCCTAGTTAAATTCCATCTAAATGTGTGGAATTGATCAATTTCCCATTCTAATTCCAATTTGAAAAAATGAGCTTTGGAGAGTAAAATGAAGTTTTTTTTTTTTTCAATTCCTCCTAACCTATTTTCTTGTTATTTTTGTTCTTGCAGGTACAAACATAAACTAAAATAATAATAATTGAGTTTAAAATAAATACATTGATGCACAAGTAAAGGCGATCTATGCAGATAGTTGATGAAATGAGCAAACAGACAAATCAACTAGATTAAGTAATGAAAGGAAATACAAAGTAAAAGAGATTAAAAACATTATTGATGTCAATAGAATTTTATTTATTGTTACTATTCTATCAAATTCACTTCAATGGCCGCGAAAAAAACTAGACATTATTGGAAACCGCTAAGATCTTGTAAGGAAATGAAGTTGTGATTAAGGTTTAGGCTTGAGTGCAGCCTTGAGTGTCTCAATAGTCTGGGCATCTGTCTTGAATGACTTGGACAACACATTGTCTGTTATGCCACTTCCAAAGAGACCAAAAGGAAATGACATTGTGCTTGCACTAGCACTACCAAATGTAGAAATAGGAACAACATTGTAATTATCTTCCGTATTCATTTGAAAAGAGAGCAAAACAAAGGTATATTACAAACTTAACCTATGGTATTTTAGTGGTATTCTAATTCTAGAAATGTGTATTGAAACACATTCAATCTCTATTCTCATTATGAAATCTTGGCAAACTAAACGGTCCCTAACCATATTTCAAAAGCTGGAATCCGAATAGCAAATTCTAGAATTATTCAAAATCAGGGTTTGGACAATTTTGGCATCGCTAGTTCCGACAACCAAACATATGTAGCATCCAGATTTTTAAGGTTCTAATTTAACATCTAACATTCTCAAGGAATATAGATATAATTTCAATTTCATAGGAAGGTAGTTACATTATTCATGTTCATGTGAATATGATATATTGTTAAAAAAAGTTATATAAAATTTTCTTAACTAAAAAGACTTGAATTACCATAAAATGAAATTACTATAGAAAGTGAAAACCACATACCTCAAAAAAATGAGTTCAAATCAAACTAGGGATGCCTCTGCTACCACCCGAGTTAGTCCACAAATACACTATAACAACTTCATATGACAACTATCATCTAAAAAGAAATTGTTTTCTTAAAATCAAATTAAATACATCTATTATTTTAAATTAGGGCATCACTTACCACTGTATCAATTAGGGCATTTGTAATAACCCCAATAGGTTATAACTTCAACACCAAAAATCTTTATACTTCAGTTGTTTGACATTTCGTCAAACACTTTGCAACCAATGGTCCGCTGACTAATATAACTTTTTAGATTGTTGCAATGATTCTTGTTTGGATTTTCCTCAAAGAGAATGCTTACAAAAGACTCCAAATTGTCTAAACAATGACCTAACATAAATATGCAACTAATTTTGGCAATAGTGAATGCATATATGAGTTCTAATCATGAAAATGATCACCTACAACCAACTGGTATTTTAACAAACAGTTGGTATGCAAGTTAACTAGCTGATAAAAAATGATATATTAACAATCAAAGACAACTATTAATGACCAGCAATTGTATCTCCTTAATTGAGAATGAGTATCCAATAAAATATTCATACTAAGTTAGCCAAGACTCTTGGTGTTTACAAAGATATCAAAATAAGATGATTGTTGGTAAAGTAATATGCACCTACAGCTGACAATGAAAACTAATGCAACACTAAATATCTAACTTCAATACTCCCCTACAACAGTATGCTAATCACATGCATGATTAAATACAACTAAAGCCATGGATTGCCAATACCATTGTGAGGAATGTAAAAATGGATGATATATATATTAATGAATGATAGGTCTGATACGAAATGACAATTACAACAACACTCTATAGTGAAAGGAAACTATGAAAATACACATGAGACCTAGCATATGAAGTCGCCTTAGAGAATAGATGTATTATAATACCATTGAACAGAAAATAACCTCCTCAAGTCCCCAAGTTGTGCCTCTCTAGCTGCTGCCCCTGATTGTAGATGGCTGTAATAATTTTCTTTTCTTTTTTGAATTAGCTTTTTCTGATTTTTTTAAAAAATCTTTTGGATTGCTTTTCTGGACCTGCTTTTTCAGTTTTTCTTTTTTTGGACTACTTTTTTGGCTTGCTTTTTTTGAACTGCTATTTTTCGGCCTGCTTTTTTGAACTAATTTTTTGGCCTACTTTTTCAAACTGCTTTTTTGGCTTGCTTTTTTGAACTGCTTTTTCGGCCTGCTTTTTGGACTCAAATATTTTTTTCTCAAAGTAGCACAAATAAAAGACTAAAGTATCTTCCTCCTAGCTGCAATAATTCAAGTGATATTTCACACCCTCAAAATTGTGTACCAATTGAGAGTTTTTGTTCTCAATGGCCTCAAATATTTTTTCTCAATGTAGCACAAATAGAAGACTAAAGTATCTTCCTCCTAGTTGCAATAATTCAAGTGATATTTCACACCCTCAAAATTGCGTACCAATTGAGAGTTTTTGTTCTCAATGGCCAGTTGTGACTATTGCAGAAACCCTAGGCTCCACAATGCACATCAACAAACATCAACATCAATAACAACAAATCTGGATGATTAGAATGAAGCCCTGGGGTGCCTATTTATTCTTTTTCTCCACTTTCTCCAGAAGCTTCTAGAATATTATTTTATTTTATCTATTAGTGACTTTATAAAATATTTTATAATTCAAGTCACTTTATTAAATTAATTAAATATAAAGTTACCTTTTAATATTTATTTATTTGATAACTTTATAAATAATTAACTTAATACCACTTATTTATTTAATTAAAATAATTAATTAGTCATCCTCATAAAATATTCATTATTTTGGACAACCTAATTAATTAAATTAATTAAATCAAATTGCCTCCAAAATGGGGACATGATAGCATTGTTTACCTTCGGTTCATTTAGGGCTTTTGATACCACTATCTCACTTAGGGCTTCCAATACCACAGATTCATTTTAGGGCTTTCGCAACCATGGATTTCAATTTAGGGTTTCAAAACCATGGATTCAATTTAGGGCTTCCAATACCATAGATTCATGTTAGGGCTTCTACAACCACAGATTTCAATTTAGGGCTTCTGCAACCATGGATTTCAATTTAGGGCTTCTGCAACCACGAATTTCAATTTAGGGCTGTCACTCAACCAATTAGAGCTTTAGATTTCTTTTCCTTCCAATTACTTATCAGTGACAATTTCTCAAGATTAGATAAATACTTATAATGAAAACAATTCACAAATCAATCCAAGTGTAAAGTAATGATAACCATGAAATACTTCAATTTAATCTTACCTCCTCATAAATAAAAATGATAATACCTATTTCTGAAAAATAATTGAATGCATGGCTTATCTCTGTCTGACGTATTTCTGACATCTTGTGAGAGGTAAAACATTGTCAGGGGCTTAACCACCCAACCTCAGACCACATCATATCCCCACATGATCTCTAATGAGAAAGGCCCTCCCTACCCAGAATTGACAGGGAACATCATTCCATCCACTGGATGTCAAGATATATAACTCGCCATATGACTTGGCAGCAGGAGATCATTGTAACAAGAGTATGCATGAGTTATTAATTAATTCATATTAATGGTAAATATTGAAATGACATAGATAATGTTGATTCATATTATTGAATATTCCCTTCTTTTCTCCTCCTCACCCTATTCAGGCCTCCAAGCTGGTGATTCCCAGGTGTATTAGGTTAAAGATCATAATGATATCTTACAACTTCTTCACCACATACTGGCATCTTACCTAGTGATTTCCTTCTAGTTTCATTATCTCATTCTCAGTTAAATGTATATTTCAGGATGGATCTGATTCTAAACTAGGTTGATTTACTTTCTTATCATGGATCTGAAGATAATTCAAATAGCTCTACATATATATATATATATATATATATATATATATATATATATATATATATATATATATATATAAGAGAACAAACTTTATAATTTCAACGTCATACCAAATTTGGATGTATTCTGACTCTAATGAATATAAACCATTGCTATAATATTGCATAGGGAAATTGACTGAATTTAGAGGATTTCACTGATCTAAAAGGAATGAAACCGACTTGGTTTTATTTAACTTTAGAATGTAAACAAAGACAGATCTATGAATTTCATTTGGATACAGTTTGTAATATTTTGCATGAAATCAAGATGACATACTTGCATGATTACTGGAATCAAGGACCTTTCAATGTTTTATACTTAGAGCCGACTCAGCATCAGAATAGGTAATTAAAGAAATGCAAAAGTCAAAGGATTACATATTCTGATATTAAAAGATTATTAGTCTTGTTTATAAGTAAAAACATTATTATGTTACTTCAACTGGCAGTCAAATGATCTTTAGTAAATTACAATGAATTTGAAAAGGTTTCTAACTGGCTTATCATTAACTGTCATCGCTATTAAAATAAAGCAGACTATAAATGGGAAACATGATTGGCTTCAATCATAAATTGCAGTCTCTAATATAAAAGAAGAAACGACTATAATAATAATTATGTTTGTCTTAAAACATGACTCATAACACCAAATGAAGAAGAATGAATTTCATGATCATATGACTATTCAATTTTTACAATAGACTTTAGCATTTCAAATCATCAAAGGGTAAGTAATACAGCTTTAAAAAGATCTTAAAAGACCTTCTGTCACTGTGGTCTAAGATGGCCTCTCTGCTTGACTACTCCTGCCTTCCAAGCTTGAAGTTCCACAGTGGATAACGGTGACATACTGCCTCTACAACCTAAAAAGGCTTCGCCTATCTCCAACCCGCCTCTCTGGTCTGTATCCCACAGTGACTGATATCATTATGAAAGGATGCAAGTAATTCAAAATTAGGTGTTACTGATATAGTATTTTTGAGCAAGGAAATCGATGGAAATTCATGTATGAAAGAAAATTTATTACCCCCCCTCTTGCCGAGTTATGTTGATGGTTTAAAAATATATTTTCGAGCCAGACCTTTTGGCATCCTATATAAGAGATGAATAATGACTTTCCATCTCCCATCGGTTATAAAGAAAGCCCCCTCAAATTACCAATATGAAAATATGAATACATCAAAAATTCCAATTTAAAGATAAGGAAAAGAAGTTGGAAAAACTCAATTTGCTAAAAGTTTAAATCGATTAATTATGCTAGGTGTTATCATTTAAAAGTAAATAATATCAAATTGGAAGAATAGAGTTACAAAGTTATATTTCAAGGATTATAATAATTTATTATAATTCTAATGTTATTAAAATCTTACATATACAAGCAACATTACTTTATTAATTAAATTATAATGGTGTCAAATCATTGTTATATTTAAATGAGCATGAGCATTTATAAACAATTATTAAAAATATAAAATCCTTTAATATGCGTTTAATATTTTATCCCAATTATTTTAATTAAATTGTTAAATAACTCATGCAAGTCCCGTAGATGTATTTTGGCTAGGTCTTTTACCCATCTACCTAGTGATGGAGACATCCTGCCTAATTCTTTTCTGACAATGCTTTCACCCCTTTGACATGCTTCCTGCAAGGAAATTCTTTGTAATTAAAATATATATTATTTAATAATAAATAATCATAACAATTAACCTTTCATCTTAATTCTAGGAATTCATGATTAATGATCAACTAATATGTCATTTTCACTTCAAATCATAATGACCAACTATCTTACCATTTCGCCTAATTATATCAAATTAAACTGCCAACTGACTTCATGTGAACCTCAATGGCTATATTTCAAGCTAAGTCAAAAATAGGGATGTAACAACAAGCCTTAAGCTATATTTATTTATATTCTATTACGATGTTTGAGAGTGGATTCATAGGAGTTATAACGAAGATTCTAGATTTTGGGTTATTCTAAAAAAATTTAGACTCGACCAAATTTTAGAAATTAGCACGTTTGTAGACTCAATAAATTTTCTTGAGCTTCTAACATAAATTTGATATTAGAACAAGGATTTTTTTAGAATTCTAATTCATTTGATCAGAAATCTCTTGACTTCAATTATGCATCCTTACTAGCTTGGCCCAACTCTTGCTCATATCCTTGACTGACTTGACTACATGGTGAGCTAGAGTTGCTCAAACTTATCTCTTAGATTCAAAGGTTTGAAAATTACCACTAAACTAAGACTACCTAGGACAACTAACTTGCTACCAAGTGAAAAAGGGGGGTCCCAATTTTCTGTGGGTCGATGGTGTGAAAAGCTCACAAAATCTTGCACCCCCCCAAAGAAATGTTCTTGGAACATTTCACGGATCCCAACTCTTGCTCATATCCTTGACTGAATTGACTCCCTGGTGAACCAGAGTTGCTCAAACTTATCTCTTAGACTCAAAGGTTTCAAAATTGCCACTAAACTAAGATTACCTAGGATAACTAACTTACTACTAAGTGAAAAAGGGGGGTCCCGATTTGCTATGGGTTGATGGTGTGAAAAGCTCACAACATCTAGCACCCCCCCAAAGAAATGTTCTTGGAACATTTCAAGGATTTAATTTGTTTGGAATTTAGAACCTTTGATCATTTCTCTTGCACTTATCAAACAACTAGGAAATATGCTCCAAATGGAAGAAACTATAATTGAGCAGAGGGCCCTCATCCTTGATTACTCATGTGTGTGCAAGTGTATTTATTTCCCAGTCATTAAGACCATTGAAAGGCCCTAAGATCTAATGTAGTTAGTTACATGAGACATTCGTACATCAAAAGCATCTGAGATAGAACCTTGCTGCTAGTCAGGCATCCATAGCCCCAACAAGGTTATTGCTTTGATTTCCATAGGTATTTTTCTACTTTTGGTAAATTTGCATTGAATAGTACCAATAGAGATATCCACACACCCAAAGCCAAGATGCTTCAAATATCTTTTTTCATTTTACCAACTTTCAAATAATAAGGTTGGAAAGCCTAATCCAAGGTCAATGGAGGAGCATACTTGTTGCCCAAACAAACTCACCTTCTTGTCATTTACAAACACTACTTTTTCCTCGTCCTTTTCAATTTTTACCCATAACCAATGAAGCTCATAATAGGTTTGGAAAAACCATAGTGGCGGTGAAGTAGGCATAAGATCTTTTCACTAACTCCAACTTTTTGAAGACTCCAATGACTTAGAGAAATTAAGTTTGAGTAAAATGTTGTAATCAAAAGACTTCGGTACTCTAAACACAATGTATGACTCCATTCCAAATTTAGGAAAAATCCTTTTCAAAAGATAAGGTCGATAGGAGCAATCTCCAATTCATGAGAACCTCACAAAGAGATATTCAAGAAATAAATTGAAAATATCTATCAAGAAAACACTAGAGGCATGTTGTATGATACATTACCTATCTAACAAATGAGATCCCTTTAAACAAAACTAACCAAAGCGGGAATACCTAAGCTAAAGCCAACTAAACAACTAAATGACTTGGGTCAAATGACTTAAGGAAAATCTATCAATTGACGCGTGAAGGAAAACTAAACTAAAACAACTAAACTTGGGCCACTAAAGAATCTTAAGTCAACTAACTCAAGGCCGCTTAAACCACTAGGATCCTAAGACAACTAAATAGATAGAATGACAACCTACCCTAACTTCTTGAACCAAATAGCTCAAGAATCAAGACATACCTACTTTAACTATATATAAGGCACTTAAAGGAACAACACTTGGAAGGCCATTATATATACTCTTAAGTTACCAGATTCTCTCCAACAACCCTCAAAGTCTGGTTCAATTCTGTACAGAGTTTGATCCTTATCAAATTCTCTCCAAATTCTCTTGCAGAGCTATGAATTTGATGCAAATCCTATTAGAGAAACTCGGGCAAAATTTCCAGCAAATTTTGAAGAATTTTTTGTACAAACCTGGGCTGAATTTGGTCTCGAAACATTTTTTTAGACTTTTTAAAGTGTTTTTTGACCTCTCAGCCCTATTGTGACCACTAAAAAGACCAAAAAGATGTTTGCATGTCATTTATGCATTTGTGTATGAAAATGAAAACTTGCTTAGGAAGGAAATCCAAATTGACAATAGGTGACTAAATTGATGATTATAGAGGAATGTCTTTAAAAATATATGATATCTGTGAACCCAGAAGTTTAGATTTTTATCTCACCTTTTCATATAGCCTGGTTAGAAATTCTCTAACCAACACAAAATAAAAATTCAGATAACTGTAGTTATCTTTTGACATTTCCTTTCATTCTCAAACTGTCCCGATGATATGGAAATATGTTCCATGCATGTGACCAAGCAAGTGTATCAAGTTGTATGTATTGCTAAATGATGCAATTAATGTCCTATTGAACTTAAACATAGATTTGGTGGTGTATTTTGCTATGTTCCTTTACTATTAGCAAATTCAAGTATGGATTTATTTTTTGTTGCATATTTTACTATACACATACATATTTTTAAAAAAATATGTTTTTGTAAGGATGAACCCAAAATGAATTCGAACTCAAACCCCAAAAAAATTAGATGAATTTCAAACCCGCATCCATACCAGAATCTGAACCAGCAACTTAGTATATACTTTTTCTAACATTGTTTCTCAGGATGTTTAAGAGAAACAAGGATTGGTGATGGTTCTCACTATGGAAAACTTATCCTTGTACTCAAATAATTTTTTTTGCTACCCCATTTTCAAATTCAGGAATTTTATCATTCAAACTCAATAGTTGAGGTAGTTATATGGGATCATGGTTTGTCCAAATATAGGTTGTCCTTCCTACATCACTATAATCAAAATGATAACTTTCACACATAAGATCAGGAAAAGAAAGAACCCAATGTACCTTATTTTTCAATGTACCTTGTCGATCATTCATAAATTTAGGAGGCTGAAGTTGGTGGTTAATCATCCCACTGGCACCAACATTAGACTCGTGAGTGGAGATTGCAGGATCAGTCATGAACTTGGGTTCATGGAATATTACTTCCAGTAGCTTTTCCTTATGTAGCATGAACCAGGCATCCTTGGGAATCTCTTCAAGTATATCCTCAAAAATCAATAATTCTTTGATGATTTGTGCCTCAAATATTTCCTCGAGTTCTTTAAATACAATATTGGATAGCATCCCCTTGAATTGTCTTTCATTTTTTTATTCCATGGGGGTAGTGTGGTCTTCACTTAACATAGCTTGCATATTCTCACCTAATACACTTGAAGCTTAATCATCTAACATATTGTTTCCTTGTGTGCATGAAATCTAATCTTGTAGTTTTCCATTTGTGAATTCATCAAGCACAGTGTCTTTGAAAACAATAAGTGGATCCTGAAACACTTTCTTGAGTTGTGTATCAAATTCAATCTCAAGTGGAAATGAATCTAGAGGTCAAAGTTGATGATGAATCATGCCTCTTGCAACAATTTGTCTATCTTGAGATGTCATTGGAAATGGCTTCATTGCATTTCCTTCATCAGAACTTTCAACACCTACCCATAAATCTTTGTGATGATGATGCCTTGTAGTGCCTCGGTAAATTGTTCTTCATATTTGGATTTTTCCATGATATCTTGAAGTTCTCTATTCAACTTGCCCACTTGGTTTTATTCTCCAAGGATGTTTTGAATTTCTTGCAATTCATTCTTAAGAATCTCCTCTTGCAGCATGAATGAAAGTTCACTAAAAATTCCCTCTTCTTCATATTTGTGATTATCTTCTTGTGGAACGATGACTTGTAGTGTTGTTATTCTACTAGGCCTAGATATGTACCACTTCAAGTTCAATGCATAGGCAACCATGTGCAAATGAGTGTTCAACTTCTACCCCCTGCAGTGAATGATAGGCTCAATGTGCTCCATATAGAATGCTAAAGTGGGGTCTCTCTCACACACAATAGCCCTCATCTGTTGAAGCATGGAATCAATGCACTCATAAACCTCTCCAAGGCTAGGTGAATTTGCATCTCCATATCTGATCACGTGAAACATTGGAGTAATGATAGAGATTATGTATTTTTCATGACTCAAAAACTGATCACTCTTCACTATTTCCTTTACCCTCTTCCCCTGCTTTGTTCTGGACTTAGGCCATCAATTCCATTTTTTTTGTTATAACCATGAGTTGCAATGTCTCTTGCAACTGAATCATTCTCTCCAAGAGAATATAATATGATGTGTACCTAGTCTCAACTGGTTTCAAGAATTGCAAAGCTCCTGAAAAGTGCATGTGATGTGTGGTGATTGCAGAAAGACATCTGCACCTCTCTTCCATCATTAACCACCTTTCTAATCCACTCTATTTTCCCCATGTCTTTGAGTGCATTGTTCATGGCATGCACACAACATGGAGTCCACCAAATATGCCTATAGGCTACCTCAATAATCCTCCCTGCAGCTTTGCACACATGTGCTACAACTGTCACAACTTGGACCACATTTTTTGGCCCAACCTCCTCAATGGCTTCCCTAAGCACATGAAACTGAAAATCAACATTTTTACAATGCACTGAACAATCAACTACCTTCAAAAAGTATGGGCCCTCAGTGCATGTAACCATAATGTTGATGAGTGGATGATGACTAATGTCCGTCTACCCATCCATGATAATGCTACAGCCTGAATCCATCCAACATGTTTTCATTTGCTCCATCAAGATCCAAACCTTGTCATAGGCTCTATGCAACACTGTGGCCCTCAACTTCTGGTCACTTGGTGGCACAAATGATGGCTCTCCCTCATTCACTGCCATGGACATCATCCTCACAAAATAGGGAGATCGAGCCACATGTGTAGAGATGCCATTGGCAAAGAAGAAATCACCAACAACATCATCTAACCGGTCCCTTGCATGCATGTTAAATAAATGAGCAATGGGGTTACTACCACTATGACTTGTAGTTGCTTTCTGTTTCACCCTACCGCTATCCCCTACTGACCTGTATGAAGGTGAGGATAATGATGGTGTAGGTGACATACTCCTTTCTCTCTAATGCAAGATATGAGTAGAATCTTGCTACCCTTGTAACTGCTATATATTCTGTACTTGTTACCTAGCAGATAAAGATCTAGGGACTGGAACATCACTATCATCAGGAATGCTCCATAGTTTGTTCACTTCAATTTTTTATTTAATATTCTTAGGATTTGACAAGAATATGCATTGGTTCATGCCATAGCCACTCCAAAAAAGGTGTGAATTAACTCTTGTAATGCTTCCAAACCATTCTGCGCCACATATATTGCACTTACATTTACGTGTATCACCACTTGAAGGTGTAGGGCGTGTAATTTTTGTAACAAATTGTTTTAGAGGGGACTTTGGATCATAAGGACCTCTAGCATACTTTGTCAAAATCTTTGAAGGGCAATCAATAGAAAGCACCCCTGGTGCAACATAAGGAGGCAATTCCTTAGGCTCAGATTGGCCACCTAGATCAGCCCCATGATCACTTTCTTTGGGCTCGGGCTCAGGCTCATAATCATATGCACTTGCCTCATTAATTTCTATGTCTTCTGCACTTTGCCTAGATCTAGATGCCATGTATAAAATTGAATTTTACAAAATGAAAATAAAATTATAAAAATGATGACGATACATTTCAGCCCAAGTAAAAATAAGTTATACAAACTAGTTTTAGCCTACCTAAAACTTAAAACTTTATATGTTTCAGCATATGCCATATTGCCATATTTTTATTTTAAGAACAGTGAAAAAAATTAAAAATTAATATAGTTAATAAAAATCATAGAACTATCAACTATCAACAAGATTCAAGAATGAAACATTCAAAAATTTAAGTTGAAACTTGAAAGTAAAACTAAATACTAAATATAAAAATTATAAATTGATTTCTAAAACAAAAGAAAGTTGTAAAATAAAAAAAACCTACTTTAACTTGAGGAGACACTTGCCAAATCAAATCTTCTTGCTCCTCTAGATCTTGCAATCCCTTGAAAAATCACCCACTAAGCTCTCACAAACTCCTCCAAACTCTTTTGCTCACTTAGCTCCTTGTTGCTCCAAAACAATGAAATGAAATGGTGAAATGAAAATGAGGTCTATTGGTCTTATTAAATCTTCAAATAGACCACATGGGACCCACACCCAATTAGGGTTAGCATGCCTAGAAAGAAAAAAATAAAATGCAAAAACACTTTATTTTTTACTTTTTGACCAACTACGTAGGAGCATCCCGAGAGCACCCAGGAGCACCCGTGCACCTGCCACCCATCCGAGCACCCTAGGAGCACCCATGCACTTGCCACCCACCTAAGCACCACATCCCACTTAGGTGCTCAACCGGTGTGGTAGTGAAAAATCAACTAGTGGGGATACTCAGGTGCATGACACAATCGCATTAGGTGTGTCGAGGTTTTGACTCGGGTGTGTGCATTCGGGTTACACTGGAAAATACACAATAGAGGACTGTATTATCAAATTGCTCAAAAGAAATTACAATGTTGTTCATAACAGAGAAAAATGCTGAATTTGGTGGTATCTCAGTTATAAAATTGGAATCATCCTTGTGATATCATAGTAGTAAAGACTGGAACCAACATGTGGTATCACAATCATGAAAGAAATTTCAACCAAATTGGAACTATCCTCATGGTATCATAGGCTACAATAATGAAAAATATCCAAGAACTGGAACCCCTTCCTCCAAATCCTAGAAATCCTTACAAAGAGAAGGATTGCAACAAGTTTTAGATGGGAGGTCACCTATCAAAATTCTACAAATACAAAGATATTTCTATACTGTTACATTCACTACATTTGAACAAAAATTGGGGAAGTAGTTGCAAAGCTAGCAGCAGGTAATTATTACAGGAGCCTTCATCTTAATTTTGTTTGTCTTCTACTGCCCTTAATCATGTAAATCTCTAACTACTTCTTGCTGACAAAGCCTTGATATTTGTAACTACTTTCAAACCATTTAATTCTTTCTTGATGGCCGTTCAATGAATCTGATTTTATCTGATTTTCCTTACTATCATACTCCACCTGAAAATCCAATCACCATCAAAACTGTGCAGCTTGAGCATCAACTCATCCCTTTGTTCGTTGCTGACTTGTGCCTTTTTTTGTTGATGCGATTTAACATTGAAACCCCTCGTATTCTTGTAAGCCTGGAAAATGGTCTTTACAATCCTACGATCACTTTCTTTATTGCATGATCGAGGATGCCTTTCAAGTCTTCTACGATCTTACGAGCACAGTTAATTGACTCTTTTTTGTAACTTTGGAAGCTACCTCTTTAATTGTTGCCTCCACCTCTTGACAACACGCCGACTATTACCTTTCTTTATCGCACCTTTGGAGGCTCTAGCTTTTACCTTTACAATCGTATGCCTAGCATATCATTGTAGCTTCAAAAATCTAATTGCCCTTATGATCTCATGCTAGTCCACTCTTTGTAAAATCATAACCCTTTACATCCTTGTCACTTTATATCCTTGCGATCTTATAAAAACACAAGCTTATAATCTAGCATAGCATGTCAACTTCATCCCTTTTACATCTCGACTATATGACATCTCATAGCATTAGAGCTCCTCCATCTTTATCTTACAATCTCATGAACATGCATAACATCGCAAGTCTACACTCCAAGTCCTTTTGAACTTACGACTGGCCTCTCAAAGCATGCCACGGGCACCCATTGATTGGTTGGATCTACTACCTTTCTTACTGCATCATCAGGTTGTCAGCACATGTCAGCTTATCGCACCATCGAGGCCTTTGCCCTTGACTACACTTTAACTTGAGCAACCATGTGCTTGACCCTTTTTTGCATCGTCAGAGCTCATTTCTTTGACTGTGGGTTAACTGGAGTGACTACATGAAATAAGCTTTCACACTCTCGAAGCTGATTTTCTTAACCTTGAATTAGATGTTGCAACCATGCAACCAATGGTTAACTGGCCCTCTTTGCATTATTGGAGTAGTTAGCCTTAATCGTGAGGTCACCCTTGCAATGTTGTGACTCTTCATATTTTCCATTATCGCGCCTTCATCACAATTTATCCCTTTTCTTCATCACTGGCTGTGACCATGTGAAAAGACTTATCCCTAATTCTTTGCAGCTTCATTGTAGTCTAGAACTTAATATTTTTCTTCGTTCGTAGCTTTGCATCTTCAAATCTAAACCACAGCTTTGACCTTTTGATAGTGCGATCTCAAGCTTTTGCAACTTTGCCACTATAAACTTTAGTCAATAACAAACTTTTGTGATATTGCAATGGTCTAAAAATTAACTACCTGATTACTTAATCGTTCTATCGCAACTTAAATTTTCATTCCATTTCAAAACCTTGGGACATTGTGATGAGCATTCTTCTGATCATCAAATATTTTTTGTGGCTTCAAAACTTATGATCTCAGCTTCCAACTCACTCGTGTGATCCTCTGATAACTGTTAACTTGACTGTCTCCTTCATCATCGCTGCTTTGCAACCTGAGGATCTGAGTTAACATTTAACCCTGCGACAGTGTGACATCCTTAAAACTTATCTGCATGGTCTCTTTTACTTCGAGTCCACTAATACATGTGTCATTACCTCCTATCCCGCTTTGTTTAAACTTTGCACAACTTCAGAATGCAGAGATACGCTGATCGTCGATCATAACATGATCCATGATCAATAAAAATAACTCTCCAAGGGTTAAGATTTTCAAAAGGACACTGCGCGAATTGACCCAAGGTAGACCTAGGGTAAAAAGAAAATATGCGCTAGGTTAAGGATTTTCATGGGAAACATTTAAAAGACCTTGAAAAACATATGATACAAAGGTTTTTTCAAAAGTACTTAGGGCTTTATAAAGCCTTGTGTGCATTTTGAAAATGTGAATAATGAAAACCCATTTTTAGGAACCTAGGGCACAAAGGACATTATGGAAACAATAATTAAGGATTTCTTATGAGGAATGACAAATTTTCAAAAACCCTAAACATCAAAAATACTTTTTTCCTGATTGTCACAAGGTATTTTAATTTTTTTCGGTTGGGTGAAAAATTAGGCCAACACCTCTCTTATAATATGCGTAAGGTCTAATATTCCTAAAGAGTATTAAAAGTTGGTGTATTGCCTTTCTATTGGTGCTAGAAAACATTAAGATTTCACATGTAGGACATAATTTGTGGTCTTCCATAGGCTTTCACCTGCATGGGAATTGATACTGGACATCAAGGTTATGATCTGCAGATGGTAATATTGATGTGAATCGATATATATATATGTATGTATATATATGTATATGACATGCATTATGTATTCAACGAAGGTGATAATATACATATGGCATGCATTATGTATTCAAAAAAGGTGATAATATACATATGGCATGCATGATGTATTCAACAAAGGTGATAAGAAGCCAATGCTATTAGAATTAGCGGCATCATTGTTTCCTTCAATCACAATAGGGCCAAACATTGTGTATTTTTGAAGCTGAATGTCATTATATGCTCAAAAGGACATTAATATTATAACCCTTCCCCTTAAATAAAATAAATCATTGAATTTTGAGACTTGTTTGACTATCAAGAATTGCCATTGCAAATGATTCACTACCAAGTGGCCCGAATATAATATCCTGTGTATACAACAAAGATGGCAGGATTTGCTGATCAATGGCTATGTAAATTTAGTTGAATATTAATGTTTTGTCATGAAGAGTAATATTTGTAGCACTTGGTTCAATATATTGTTTTCTGCATACTTCATGGATGGTTAGGAAGTGAGGTATGTTAATTACTAAAGCTCTCCATAGGCAACAATTTAGTATATTGTGACGGCATGCTTTAAATTCTGTATGGTTGTGTTATCTTTCCTATTTCCATTTTGGTCTACTGTGAGTTCTTCCTGTTGGTGGTGCTTATCTCTGGGGTTTTTTATTCCACATTAGATGCAAAGCATTGGTGGCATTCTATCTCCTTCATTCCTAAAGATCACCATTTTTGGAAGCAAATGCTTTATATCTGCAATTACAAATAAGCTAAAGATGTCATTTACTAGAATCTGTAAGATTCAATGTTGAGTGTATCTTAGATTTGAGTATGTGATATGCCCAAAATTATCATGTGTTAATAGTTGAGATATCACAAATTTCTTATAGTCATATCAAAGCTGTTCTTTTCTGTGCTTAAGTTTGATTAGAAGCAATACCAATGATTTGGCCTTGTGTTTTGGTTGCTTCTTGCCTCTGCATCCCAATTTTCATGATTAAGTGCTTCTTATGATATTTAGCAACATTAAAACTCAACTGCAATTGTACATAAGAGCTCAAAAACTCAAAACCAACTTTGTTTACAAACTGTTTGAAAAAAGTTCAAAGTTTCAAAACTAAAATTTTGGGGCAGAACTAGTTAGGAATCTTATAATGAGGTCCCCAACATCTTCTCTGAGATTTTTCTTCATTAGATTGGGTAACTGAGAATGGTTTCTCTTAGGTCCATCTAGCCACTCCTTATTGACAAGCTCGATATAGTGACCAGATTTGCTGTAATATTCCTCATGGATTCCATATTTGTCTTGTGAGCATAAAACTTATGCTCAGGGATGTTAAAAGAATTTCTTAGAGCATTTGTTCCCACGTGGAAGTGAAACTTGTCTCTGGTGCCTTTTCCTGCATATCATCCTTCATCTATGCTAACCTTTGTGCTTTAGAAATTTCATTGTTTTTGGTTCCTTTAGTCTTCATTGTTGGATCTTTTCCTTCCTTAGCTTTGATCTTGAACTCGATGTTTTCACCATCTTTATCCATGATGCCTAACTTGCCATACAAGATCTTAATCATGTTTTAACTTTCTTTTAATATCAAATTTGCAAGATAGTAAATTAAATCTTGAAGTTGCTAGGTGCTAGCATGTTGAAATCAGACTTATAAAACTTTAAATCAGAATTTTGAAATAACAAATTTAGGTCTGTAATAGCTTGAAATACTTGCAATTTCAATCAATTCTCAGACCTACACATCACACTGCTTTTGCTTACTCACTTTCACTTCGTTGTTTATGAGAAAAAGTGACTTGGATCTGTGAAATAATGCCTGGAACATAACTATATAGTGGCACATAACTATATAGTTTTGATAAACAATTTTGATATTTTCCTCTAACAGCAGCAACATTGTGGAAGGGAAAAAATTCAAGTTTTGTGCTGATCTCTATAGATTTCAGGCCTTGAATTCGCTAGAGATGACTGAAATCAAAAATTTATTTGCAGTTAAATGCTATTATCGGTCCTCCTTTGACATGAAAACTTGAAGAAAATTATTTTTTTATCAGCACCTATATACAACCTTGCATCAAAATTGACTAAAAATCTTCCTCAAATTGCTCTTTGCTGGTTCAAGTTTCTCCTAGTATGCCTGCAATCAGATTTGAAATGATTTTCTTTTAAATGGTGAAATGACATTGTTTATATAGTTGATCACTTAAATTGATTTCATCTTTCAAGACTACAAAAGATTGAATTTCTACCATCAAATGTTAGATGGCAATATTGATGATAGATTCCATTTTCATTCATTGTATGGCCTTTTATTAAATTTAATCCTCTCACCATTTCAAATTAAAAAATTAGGCTCTCTAATTGGATTTAATTACTCTCTATGTCATATAAATACAATTCTTCATAAAACTTGGGTCCCCCTTGGTTGAATTCGAGGCACATCAAGGCCTAATAAAGGTTCATTATTGAATTTGATGAGGCCTTGTATTAAATTGGAGTGTCGAGGCCATGACCATTGATTTTGAGCTCATCTGTTTGCTACCAAGGCTCATACATTACCTTTATAGGCTGGATTCATTGAATATAGGCCACACATTTCCCATTTGAGATTTGAGGCCTAAAACCTATTTTGTTTGAATTCAAACCCATGCCTCGTTTTAGGGTCAAATGCTTAGAACTTGAGCTCATATGTTTCATATGTTAGCTTTATAAGGCCCAGATTTGGGGTTGCATTAATTGATTTGGGGCTGCCTTATGGTTTCAAGGCCACATGTTACTAGTTTAGGACCTTATCTGGAGTTTTGAGCCTATATGTTTGGGCTATAGGGCTAGATTTGCATTGAATTTAGGCATGATTTAATCTTACTAGGTCTACACATTTCATTTACAATTCTGATTTGGGGAGAGGCCTATGTCTTTGGGTTCACCTATTTTCTGTTGGAGGATAGATTTGGCCCTATCCTAATTGAATTAAGGCCCGATATTAATCAGACCAGGCTCACATGTTTCATATTCAAGCTGATTTGCATTGAGTGTAGGCTCTTCCCTAGATTTTAGAGTCCATACATTTGGAGTTTGGGACCTAGATATTTACGATTAGTCCATTCATTTAGTTATTGGGGGCTTCAAGTTGAATGTTGAGGACATATCTTGCAACACATTGCTTGTTGAGGCTACTCGAGCCATAGGAAGGGGCCATATGGTTGGTTACAAATCCTTCATACCTTTCTCTTACATTGTTTCTCACCTTATTGAATATAAATCTCTCCCTTAGACTGATCTTCTTTATTCCATTACCCAATAAATGCAATTCACTCCAATGCCATTTAAGGAATTGGATTCTTCCATTTTATCTATCAAATTGCCACTTAAGGAAGTGGATTCCACCCTTTTATTTGTCAAGTTGCCACCTAAGGAAGTGAATTCCACCTTTTTATCTATCAAGTTCCTACTTAAGTGGATTCCACCTTTTTATCTGTCAAGTTGCTACTTCCACCAGTTTATCTGCTTGCCACTTAAGGAAGTGATTTTAGTTGTTTATCTGTCAAGTTGTCACTTAAGGAAGTGGATTCCACCTATTTATCTGTCAAGTTGTCACTTAAGGAAGTGGATTCCATCTATTTATTTTTTTGCTATTTAAGGAAGTGGATTCACCTTCTTATCTAGCAAACCTAAAGAAGTAACATTTGACATTTGTTTTCTCTTACGACAATTTAACTTATGCAATATTAAAAGGCCAAACTATGCACTGGTTTCGTATTTGCAAGTTGCCACTTAAGGAAGTGGATTTCCACTTTTTATCTAGTAGGTTGCCACTTAGGGTGGTGGTTTCCATCTTCTTATTTGGCAAGGTGGAACAACCTTCCTATCTAACAAAGTGATTTAAAGCAAAGCCTTGCTCCCCTTTTTTAATGCTAATGACTAGCTCGACTGTACATTTGACTCTAACTTCTTTAGCCAATTTTTGCAAATGTTTAATTTTTAACACTTTGGCTTGAGAGACTTGCAAGATTTCAAAGTGTTACCTATCTTTTCCCCCACCTAAACCTACGAACGAGAAGCAAAAGGATGGGGGTCCCTATTTCGAATGGGATGATGGTGCGAAAATATCACAACACAATCCTAATTGGGGTTTTCATATAATATCTTGGTCATTTATTCGAATCAATCTAGGGGCTTCATTATAGTTGAGAGGTCTATATAAAGGTTGGCTTTCTCATTTGTAAAGGATTAGATCATTAGAAGGGATTAGAAGATTAGATAGCAATAGAAGTAAAGTAAGAGACAAGAAATTGTTGCCAAGATTATGGTGAAGTTAATATACATTTTTCTTTGAAGGCATTATGAATTTGTCTACGAGTTTCTACATTTTGCATGGTTTCAACTTCTCATAGTTTAGTAAAAGTTTACTAGTTAAAATGAAGAAATGTGAAGATGAATGATGAATCCAATGTCCATACCTTTTGTTGCTTATTGATTGCAAGTTGCAATGTAAGGTGAGTCTTACCTTGCTTAAATACTAAGTTCAATTGTGGATGTTCCTTTGGATTGTGCCAACATTGGGTATTTGAATGAATGATTAAAAATATGAAAACTTTTGGTGTTGCCTTTGGAGTTTTCATCATCTTTGTGTAGTAGTTTCATTTGGCAAAGAAAATTTTGGTTAAAGGAATTCAATCATCTAAGAATCATCCATTGTCATGATTGTTCTTAGGAATAGAGTAGATTTCTCTAAACCCTTTAAAACAAAATCCATTTTGTTGTTGTTGAAGTTGAGTTGGTGTTCCAAGTTCTAGCCATTTTGAGGAGAGGAGTTGTTAAAGTCTCGGAAGAATAGTACAAGTCCCTATGCAATGATGAGCATATCACATTATTAAACTAAGTTTTATCCAACGTAAAGTCACATATTCATATCATAAACCTTGGGGTTGCTTCATTTGATTATTCATTTGTCAGAATGTTTAGCATTTGTGGTTTCCTTGTACAAGACAAGATAGAATACTTAGTATTTTATTCTACATGTTTGAGTGGTCAGAATACTGACATCAACGCTTGGTATCTCCATTGATGCCAGGTCTCAAAATCTAAGGAGACACATTGAAGCACTAAAAAAGGTTTCATACGTATCTTCAAGGGACATTGCATTATGAACTTCAATTTTAGCATTCATATAAGAGTACGCTGGTTGAAATTTTTGATTCAAATTAGGAAGGTTCTATAGGTGATTAAAAGTCTACTTCTAGTTGTACTTTTAATCTTGGATTTGCAATAATTTCATGGAAGTCCAAGAAACAATCCACTGCACCTCTTTTTATTGTAAAATTTGAATTGCAAAGTTGCTATTTTTGTTGTTGGTTAGGTAGTTCGGTTGAAAAGATGGATATAAAATATGCAAAAAATCCTTTGTTGCTTCCTAGGAAATTTGGTCAAGGATATGATCATAAGATATTGATCATCTCCTCTATTGCTTGCTAGGTAGTTTGGTTGAGGATATAGTTATAAGATATGCAACAAATCTTAAAATAGTCCCACTATTTTGTATTGTGATAATTGGAGCACTATTTAGATGAAAAAGATTCCAGTGTTTTATTGTAGGACTATGCATATTGATTCAACACCACTACATTAGTGAGTGAGTTAAAAAAGTTTTGGTTGAGCTTGTCTATTGTCCTGTCATGACACAACTTGTTAATATCTTCACAAAGCCCCTAACATGAGTTCAAGTAATAATTTCTAAGATTTGTATAGAATTCTTCCAAATTTTCACAATGGGGGAGAACAATAGAATAATGACTAATGTTTTCAAGGCTCATCATGGATCTTGTAGGATGATGAACATTTATGGTTATTTTTAACAACTAGTTATTTAGTAGTTGTAGATTTCAATTTTCTATTATGTTCTATTTTTTGGACTATATATGTATGACATTTTATACATAGAAATCAATAGAGTGCTTTGGTGTCTTTTACCATTTCATTGTATGGTTGTTTGTGGATTATTTACATACCACCTTAATTTAATTTGTAACTCTTCTAAATACTTACACATCACTTACAAAATTACCAGCCATTTTTTATTATTTTTTGCTAGAGTGACATGTATAACTCATTTGTCGCATTAAAAGGGTAGTTGTTTAATTTAATGTCTCAAATTGTACATAATAGTTGCTATCATCAAACTTCCTTGGAGGTGATTACTATAGTATGCAATGAATTTTGTTCCCTCTAGAGAGTACTTAAATCCAATTTTCTTCTAGTGTGTCTGTATGAAAATCCATGAAATTTAAGATAATGAAGAAATCAAGGTTGTTTGCAATCACCTAGATGTCATCCATCTTCTTTCATAATGCTTTTAAATGATTTATACCTCCAACATCAATGTTATCTCTAAAGCTATATAAGAATCTTTGGAAACATAAGATTATAAACATGTAGATGATGGCCATGTATTGCAACATCAAAGCAATAGGTCCTAAGTTTTAATAAGTGTAACGACCACTTTTTTTGGGTCTTAATTAACAACTGACATATTCAAAGAAATACAGTTATTACTTCATTTTCATTGGAAGACAGTTAATTCAGTTACGTTCATGTGAATGAGATTTAACAATTACAATTACTTAAACATAAAAATCATAGCTAACATTTGAAAATAACATCAATAAATTTACTATGGAAATTAAAATCTACATACCATGAAATTTGAAACCGAAATCAATCTAGCACTGCTTATGCAAACACCCAGGTTAGTCCACAAATACCACTATATCAATTAGGGAATCACATATTGCTGTATCAATTACCATTTGATTGTTTAGTGCTTCAGATTCCATTGTATCATTTAGGGCTTCAAATACCATTGTATCATTTAGGGCATTAGATACCACTATATCACTCATTTCCTTCAGATTGCTTAACTGTGGCAATAAGATTAGATGATATGCTCATAATCATTACTCTTATAAATGAAAGATTGAAATAACAATCTATTAGATAAATCTATCTCCCTCAAATAAATATATTCCATGCTCATTTAGAAGATCAACCGATCTAATTGGTTGCCAATTATATTGACGATAAGAGTTGCTTTCATTTAAAGAAATAACTGTAATGATGATACAAATCAATTAAGCTTACCTTCTACTTGAATATACATCATAAAAGTAAAAATACCTTTTTCTGCCAAACATTTGAATGCATAGCATATTTTTATCTAATGCATGTCCGACATCTTGTGGAGAGGGGAAATATTGTTAGGGGCTTAACCACCCAACCTCAGACCATAACTTATTGTAAACATCAATGTTAGTCCACAAATACCACTATAAAAATTAGGGCATCACATACCGCTGTATCAATTATGGCATCAATTACCATTGGATCGTTTAGGGCTTCAGATACGAATGTATCATTGAGGGCTTCAGATACCACTGTATCATTTAGGGCATTAGATACCACTATATCACTCCTTTCCTTCCGATTTCTTAACTATGTCAATAAGATTAGATGATATTCTCATAATCATTACTCATATAAATGAAAGATTAAAATAATAATCCATTATATAAATCTATCTCTCTCAAATAAATATATTCCATGCTTAGTTAGAAGATCAACCGATCTAATTGGTTGCCAATTATATTGATGATAAGAGTTGCTTTCATTTAATGAAATAAGTGTAAAGATGATACAACTCAATCAAGCTTACCTTCTACTTGAATATACATCATAAAAGTAAAAATACCTTTTTTCGACAAACATTTGAATGCAAAGCATATCTTTATCTAATGCACGTTCGATATTTTGTGAAGAGGGGAAACATTATCAAGGGTTTAACTACCCAACCTTGGAACATAGCTTATCCCCACACAATCTCTAATGAGAAAGGCCCTCTTTACTTGGAAGAGACATTGAACACCTTGTCATCCACTGAGCATCTTGGTATCTAATCACACCACTTGACTTGACAATAGGAGAATAGAATAAACATGATCATGCATGAGCTATTAAATGATTCCTTTAAAAAAATGATAAGCATTGCTATGTCATAACCGATTCTATTTCATGTTATTGCAGAGTCCTTTCTCTTACCTCTTCACCCTTTTGCATGGCTAAACAACTAGTGAGTCCTAGGTGTTTAGAATTTTAGAGAAAACAACTCTTATTGTTTCATGAAGATTATGAACATGCAACATTTCACAATATGTGATTTACGTGATTAAATTATTTAAAAGAATAAATGTAGAAATAACTATCATCTGATTCCAATGACTAATGGAAAAAAAATAACATACGATTCCTTGTTATAGACACTTTACTTTTCATATTGGTAAGAAACTCCCTAGAGTTATTTAGCTTTGAATGAGAATAATCTTTAGCTTGCAGCTATCGAAATAAAATTGTAGAGACATTGGAATAACATTAATTGGAAATAATTATCACGTGACCTGAAATAAAATTAGAATTGTTTGGTGTCTTACTAGATGATTTGTATCAGCTCTTCTTCAGATATTTGAAGACATAGCCATAGTGTTTGAATACTACTTGAATCCTCAACAAGGAAAAGAACATATACAACTGACTATATTAGGATGGCATTGCTGTGAGATGGAAAGGTCTTCTGCCTCCCTCATCTTCAACAAGGATGAACAATATATGACATACTTGTAATGAGAAAAGCATTGCTATAAACTACAGAGATTTTTGAATGGAATATGCATAATTTCATATGGTTTTTGAAGAGTATCGGGTTTAGAGGGTAGTTAGAATTGAACAAGGAAAATCATGAATAATAAAAGGAAGTCGGGTATGCTTGAAACATATGGAAGTCAGGTGAATGAAAGAATAGATTTATATCTGCCTCTCCCTCTCAACTTCTATTAAAAAGAAATAATTTGACTCCTTGGCTTTTGTAACATAGAGAATATCTTGGCTCTTTGAGCACCAATTAAAAATGCCAAGTGTTAAATCAATTTTCAAACAAGAAAAATAATAAAAAGATGGAAGAAGATTGAACGTTATAATTTGAACATTATTATGATTTATATTTATATACGTACATGTAAATATATTGGTGAGGTGGCCTCATTTTAATTTAATAAACTAATATGATTGTGTTACATCATTTTTATATCTATGTGTACATACATAGATATATTATATAATAAGATAACAGATCATTTAAAATCCTTTGAGGTACGTATTATATTAAATTAAATTAGTTTGTTTTAAATTATTTATTTAATAGCGCATGTGGTTTCATCGATTGTATCATGGTGTTCAGATCACTAGGTCCTCAACCTATTTGCATAGTGATGGTGATGTTGTTGTGCCTAATTCTTTTCTAACAATGCTTCCACCTCTTTGACGTGCTTCCTATAAGGAAATTCTTCATAGTTAAATCATATTACCAATCAAGTTATTTAATCTTAAATAATCATAATGGCTAACCACCTTTTCAATTCTATGAATTTGTGATAAATAAGCAACTGACATGTTATCTTTCCATTATAGTGACTAACCATCTTACCATTTCGCAGGATTATACCAAATTTGACTGTCAACTGACTTCATGTCAACTTTATCGACTATATTTTAAATTAGGTCAAAAATTGGGATGTAACAATAAGACAACAATACACAAATTCTCTTTCCATGGAAGTGGTCTCTTGGTTTGCAAATTTATGACATTCACTGCAAGTTTTCTTGTCAACATTTAAGAAATTTACCCTTTTATTGGAAATCCAATCCTAGATAAATAGAAGTTGGAATCTGTTTCATCATGCAACACTACATCGATAACGAGGAATCCTAGATCACTCGACCTGATCACTATATATCTCAGTTTGTTGTTGATTGGATAACTGAAAGAGACTCAAGTTTACAATCCTTTGATTTTTTTTCCTTATAACTTATTAATGTTATAGTTTATTTTCTTTGTTACTTTCCAATGATCACTCTCCTTTCTTGGAACACTTTTTCTTACTTAATAAGGCCTTTGCTTATAAGAAGAAATATTTGAAATGATAAACTCTTTTGTTAGGTTAGGTAAATGGTAGCAAAGGGACTAGCAAAGAAAATATGTGTTAGAGTGATGAGATAGCAGGACAAGAGAATAATGGAGGCCTAGAAGAATGACCATGATAATCCTCTTGGAGTTGGTTTGATCCTTATAGTGTGACCCATTTAAAGATGTAAACTTTGGAGCCTTGATCATGAGGAATAAGCATCTAGGAGAGAAGAAGAATGTGATAGCCAAAGAGTGAGAGCTTATTGGAGAAAGTGGATTCTGTGAAACTGATTTGCAAAAAAGTAAAGCTATCGTAGTCAAAATTTAACTGAAAAAACCCACCAATTTAGGGAAACAAAAAAGTAGACTGTTACTCTTATTGCTTTTTTCAATTCAACTTAGCCTTGCAAGGCAAATGATTTGATATTTTCATTAGTAATTTCTTAGCTGATAATAGTGTGGTTTCGGTGATTGAATGCAATCTCATGCTTTAGAAATGAGTTTTTTTGTAAGAGAGATGCCATGGTGAATTCAAAGATGAGTATTGAAACTCTCCTTTCAAAGGTCTAATCCAACACTTCAACATGATACCAATAAAAGAACAAGGTGAAAATGATAAGGGAGCAATGCTTACAAACTAAAGAATGCAATTTGAAGATCACCAAAAATTTGGCGTTGTCCAAGGGAAAAACAAAGGACAAAGAAAACAACTTAAAATATGGCTATATCCAATATGGCAATAATTAAGCTTCCAACAAAGAGGTGTAATGGAATCATGAAAATGAATGTGTAGATTCACCACAATGACAAAATAAGTGATTTATAAATGCAAAATGGAACATGGATAAAAGCAAAGAAAGAGGAATTAGGAATGAAGAAGATTTCACCAAATGGTTTATCAAAATTTGAGCAACAATAAAACAAAGGAAAAGGTGAGCTGAAAAATACACAACAAAGAATGAAACAAAATGAATTGTGAGTCCATGTTTGAGGATTGGTACACTTCAGTGTTTTTCCATTCATTTCTAAATAGTCAACTTGGTAGATGGGTCTAACTTCTAAGGATGAAAAACTTACATTCTGGCATATCGTGTAAAATCAATTTTTTGTACACATTCAAATTAGGTGAAAATAAGTTTCATATATTGCAGATAATACAATTAAATCTCATCTTGATTAGTTAGCACACAGATTATTGAAAAATATTTAATCATTTGACTAGATTAGTTGAAACATGAGTTGTTAGAAAACATTTCATTCTTTCTCTTGTGATAGTTCATTGTAGTTGGTATAATCTTACTGTCTTTCTTTTGTACTATTTGACATCTTCAATTCAAATGTAAGTTTTTTGTGTAAATTTAAGCAGTACCCTAGTTCATCATGAACCAAGCTTCAGAACATTTTTTTCTAGATATTCTTTATTCAAGTAGTTATTTTAGACATGCAATTACACCCAAAAGAGATGCAATGTTTTAGCCTATAGAAACATATATTTATACTGAGAGGCATTCTATACAATGGAAACACAAATTCCCAACATAGGAATATGCCAAGATTTCTTGTGAATAAAAAAGAAAAGGGAGTAGTTACGAACTTCTAAATTAAATATTAAATTATTAAATCATAAAATTAAAAAAACATTCCCAAAATAATAGTTGGCCAAAATAATAGGAAGCCAAATGGAGGCTGAAATAATAGGCTTGAAAAAATAGGGACTGAAAAAATAGGGACCAAAAAATATGCTCAAAAAGATACGGCCCGAAAAAATAGGGCCGAAATAGTTTCAATATGATTTTTTTGTCAAATATAATTGTGCATGCACATTCATACATATTTTTTGTGGGGAGTGAGGGAATTTGAAATAAATTTGTGGAATGTGAACAGACGTCCATTGGGGGATATGGGGAGCCTCTCACAAGTCATTTTCATTTTATGTTTTTGAACAGATTAGAGTATATTAGAGTTTTTGAAGAGTAGATTAAAGTTTTGGAGTAATTTTTTGCATGTGAGATTTCTATTTTAATTTTAGTTTTGCATTTAGATTCAAATTTAGTTATGTATTTATATTTAAATATAGATTTAGTTTCAAAATTAGTTATAATATTTTCCTTTGATTTGGATTTCAATTTCAATAAGTTTCATATAGTTTAGCCTTGTATGTTTGATTTAGATTTCGAATTCAAATTGATTCAAAATCTATTTGATATAGATATTTGATAACACATTTCATTTGCAGATTTATTTAATGTGCATGTTTCAATTTAATTTTACATTTCCATGTTTCATATTAGTTTTAGATTTGCATATTTTAAAATGCTTTTGGTTTGCATGTTTTAGATTTGTATGTTTCATAATAGTTTTATATTTGCATGTTTCAAAATATTTATATTTTTGATGTTTCATAATTAAATTTTATCATTAATGTGGATGGCAAGGTCACTTTATCAATAAAATTTATATTTTATTAAAATTAATGATTAATTTAAGATAAATGAATCATATATTTAGTTTATATTTTGTCATTATTTAATTAGATTATGTATGTGTCTTATTTAAATATTTTTCATAATATATATAGATTTTTATTAATATTTATATTTGTAATGTTTGAAAAGTGGAAGGCAATGCCATCATATTTCAAACATTACAATCTAACTATTTTATTTGAAATAGTTTTGATTTTTATTTATGTTATTTTGAACATTGTTCATTTGAAAGAATTTATGTTAACTATTAATACTTTTTCATTCTAATTATTTTTTTATGTTGATGGTGTTTTTATAAGTTTGTAGGTTACTATTTGAATTATGGATGCCTCGAACAGAGAATCAAACATTATCTGATACTAGCCTGACTACTTCAATGACCTCACATGATTTCTTTGAGACAGAGTTTGACAAATGCCTACAAATAATTAAAGAGACGTGCACAACTATAGTTAAAATTGTGGAGAATGCAATATTTCCAGTAGACTATGTTGAGGAAATGGAAGTAATGCATATAAAATATGCATAAAAATTCATGTGTGACACATATACAAAAGTGGATGGGTTTCCCTCAATGATGAAAGAAGTCTTTCACAATGATTGTTTAAATAAAGGTCACAAAAGAATCTTAATCATTGAAGGACATGACATGTATTTACACCATTACAAAGATTTTTTTTTTGTATATAGCTTTTTTTGGTCTTCGGTTTCAAACTTTTAGTTCTAATTAGTTGTATTGACAGTTTTGTTTCCCCAATCTATACAACTTTCATAAAGAAGAGAATAAGACAAAATAAATTTATTGTTGTACAAAACATTTCTTTAAATGGATGTGGCTGCTAAATATGTTAATTAAGAAAAAAAATCATAAATCTAAATAGATGTCTTTAATCATAGGCATATTTATTGATTTCAATTCTTAATCATTGCAATAAAAATTGCATTAGCATTATTAAAAATTCAACAATATATAATGTTCTGACATCATCATGGAGAAATAATTTCCATAAAATTGATTCGTATATATTATTTCACACTTTTTACATCATCTAAATTATTGTGTTCAGACTTATAATTTCCCTTTCATGAATTAATTTTTTCCCACAATTCGAGTCATTTGTATAACATATATCCCAAATTTGACCATAGTTGTACTCCAAATACTCCAATAGTACACTTAAATCTCGTATTTCCCTTAACCATGTCCCTTATTTCAGTGCAACATTTAACCACTTATTAACCCTAATCATAACATCGAGTGTCATACAAATGTAAACCTTGGATCCTAACTCTTTAACTCTTACTATGTATATGACTATTCTAATCATTTAGTAAATTATATACCTTACATAATCTTGTATGTACTAGTAACTATAAGTAATATTATATTTTTTTATAAGTGAGAATGTGTGTGTGTGTGTATAGAGAGAGAGAGAGAGAGAGAGAGAGAGAGAGAGAGAGAGAGAGAGAGAGAGAGAGAGAGAGAGAGAGATTAGGGGTGTATCTAGAGAGCATAGAGGGAGAGAGAGATTAGGAGTATCTAGGGAGAAGGGTGATAGAGATAAGAGAGTGTATCTAGATATTAGAGAGAGGGATTAGGGGGAATATCTAGAGACTAGAGAGACAGAGAGAGAGAGACAGAGAGAGAGAGAGAGAGAGAGAGAGAGAGAGAGAGAGAGAGAGAGAGAGAGAGAGAGAGAGAGAGAGAGAGAGAGAGAGAGGATGGGAGAGGGAGGGAATACATTATTAAAAAGGTTAATAACTTGTATCACAATAACAATATAATAGAACTAACCCACATTAAAATTTAACTTGTCAGTTATCCTAACACTAAGGTAAAGTGTAATAATAGCACTAACATCAACTATAATGTAATTAGCAACCCAAAAATAACCATAATCACAATAATAACACTGACTCTAACTTTAATTCTAACTTGAACTCTAACTCTAACTCTAACTCTAACTCTAACTCTAACTCTAATTATAACCCTAATCCTAATTCTAATTCTAACCCTAACCCTAACCCTAACCATAACTCTAACTCTAACTCTAATTACAACTCTAATTCTACCCCTAACCCTAACCTTAACCCTAACTCTAATCCTAATTCTAACCTTAACCCTAATTCTAGCGCTAACCCTGAGCCTTACTATAACTCTAATCCTAACTCTAATTCTAACTCTAATGCTAAATCTAACCCTAATTTTAACCCATATTCTAACTCTAACCCTAACTCTAACTCCATCTCTAACCCTAAGCCTAATTCTAACCCTACCCCTAATTCTAACCCTAACCCTAAATCTAACCCTAACTATAACTATTAACTATAACTCTAATTGTAACCCTAACCCTAACATTAACCCTAACTGTAACCTTACTCCTACACCTAATCCTAACCCTATCATTATATAAAGCTTATCCTAATCCTGACACTATATGTAACTATAACTCTAACCCTAACCCTAATTCTAATCCTAACCCCAACCCTAATTCTAACCCTAACTTAACTCTAACCCTCAATATAACCCTAACTATAACCCTAACTCCAGCCCTAACCCTAAATCTAACCCTAACCCCAACTCTATCTCCAACTCTAACTTGATCTCTAACTCTAACTCTAACTCTAATCCTAACCCTAACCTAGCCTCAATTTTAGCCCATATTCCAACCCTAACACTAACACAACACTAACACTAACACTAACACTAATTGTAACCCCAAATCTAATGGTAACCCTAACTCTAATCATAACCCTTATGCAAATCCTAACCCTAACCCTAATTATAACCCTAACTCTAACTCAAACCCTTGTTCTAACTCTAATTCTAGGTGAAACCCTAACCTTAACCCTATTTCTAACCCTAATTATATTTGTAACCCTAATTCTAGCCCTAATCCTAACCTAATTCTATCACTAATTATAACTATAATCCTAACTCTAACCCTAATTGTAATTGTAACTATAACTCTAATTCTCACCCTAACCCTAACCCTTACCCTAACCCTAACCCTAGCACTATTTCTAACCCTAACTCTAACTCTAATGCTAATCCTAATTCTAACTTTAATTCTAACCTTAAATCTAACTCTAACTCTAATTCTAACTCTAACTCTAACTCTATCTCTAATTCTAACCCTACCCCTAACTCTAACTCTAACTCTAACTCTAACTATAAACCTACCCCAAATCCTAACCCGAACACTATATATAACTCTAACTCTAATTCTAATCTTAATCCCAAACCTAACTCTAACCCTAACCCTAAATCTAATAAGGTAACTTTAACCTTAACCCTAACCCCAACTCTATCTGTAACTCTAACTTGAACCCTAACCCTAACTCTAATTCTAACCCTAATTGTAACCCTAACCTTAACCCTAATTTTAACCCTAACTCTAACTCTAATTCTAACTCTAACTCTTATACTGACACTAACACTAACACTGCCTCTAATTTTAACTCTAACTCTAATTGTAACCCTAACCCTAATGCTAACCCTAACCCTAACACTAACCCTAACATTAACTCTAATCCTAATTCTAATCCTAACCTTAATTCTAACCCTTAATATAACCCTAACTCTAACTCTAACCCTAACAATAACCCTAACTGTATTTGTAACCCTAATTCTAATTCTTGCCCTAATTCTTACCCTTACCCTAACCCTATCTCTAACTCTAATCCTAACTATATTTGTAACCCTAATTCTAACCCTAACCCTAACCTTAACTCTAACTCTAATTCTAAACCTAACCCTAACCCTAACCCTTACTCTAACCCTAACTATAACTCTAACCCTAATCCTAGCACTAGCTCTAATTATAAACCTAACCCTAACAATAACCCTAAATCTAACCCTAACTCCAATTCAAACCCTATCCCTCACCCTAATTTTAGTCCTAATGCTAACCCTAACTCTAACTCTAACACTAACCCTAACCCTAACCCTAATTCTAACCTTAACCCTGACTTTAGCTCTAACTCTAACCCTAACCCTAACCTTAACACTAACCTTAACCATAATCATTAATCTATCCCTAACTCTAACCCTAAATCTAACTGTACCACAATTGGACTCTAACCATAACCCTAACCCTAACTTTAATCCTAGCTCAAAACCTAAACCTAGCCATAACTCTAACCTTAACTCTAACTCAAACCCTAACCCTAAACCTAACTCTAACCCTACTATAACGCTAACCCTTACTCTATCCCTAACCTTCACCATGAACACAAATCTAACCCTAACTTTAACCATAAACATAACTTTATCCCTAACTCTAACTCTACCATAATTGGACTCTAACCCTAACTTTAATCCTGATTCAAACCCTAACCCTAATCCTAAATCTAACCTTAATCCTGACTCAAACCCTAACCCTAACCTTGACCCTAGCCCTAACAATAACCTTAAACCTAACCCTAACTATAACCATAACTCTAACCCTAACCTTAACCATGAGCATAACTCTAATCCTAACCTTAACCATAAACATAACTCTACCCCTAACTCTAATCCTAAATCTAACTCTCATAATTGGCCTCAAACCCTAACCCTAACCCTATCTTTAATCCTAACTCAAATCCCAACCCTGACTCTAACCTTAACCTGACTCAAGCCCTAACCTTAGCCTTACTATAACCCCAACCCTAACCATACCATAGCTCTAACCCTAACCTTAACCATGACCATAACTCTTACCCTAACCTTAACCACAAACATAACTCAAATCCAAACTTTAACAACAATAACCATAACCATAACTCTAACCCTAACCTTAAACATAACTCAAAACCTAACCTTGACTCCAACCCTAACCCTAATGGTAACCCTAACCCTAATTCTATCCCTAAGGTTAACATTAACTATAATGGTAACTTTGTCCGTAATCATATATCTATGTTTGAGTATAACATTTTACATTACAATATCCCAAAAATAAAATTATTTTATTATCTAAATTAAACTCCATATATTAATTTTAAAAAAAATGTTTTAAAGCATAATTTTACAGTAACTTTATACAACTCTAATTAAAAATTAATTAACAATTTTATAATATCCTTATCAAAATATAAATAAAAAGTAAATGTTTTTCCTATTGCATCACAATTGCCACTAGCTTGCTTATATATATATATATATATAACGCCAAGAGTAATCATTCTCAAGGCGCCTATTTTTATTTTCATAAATCCCAATTTCGATTAAAATAACCTTGAATTAAATAAAAATAGGCACCTCAAGAACAATTACTCTCGATGTAATATATATGTTGGTGTAAATACGTATTTACTATTTACACTTTACTTAAGTTTACTTAAGTTAATGCATTATTTTGTTATTATGCATTATTTTACTATTTCTTAGGTGAGACACTTAGGAGTTTGCATACTTTTATGAGTTGTGATGTTGACAACATAGAAGTAAGGAACTCTAATTTAGCACATGGTGTCTACAAAACTGGAGTTTGCATAATTAACTAAGTTGTCATGTAGACAACACAATTATCTGCACTCCTATTTTAGCACATGGTGTTACCACATTATTTTGTGTGCTACACTTTTGCAAGCTTATCCTCTCATTATCGCATGTACTCTTGTGCTTAATGGAGGATAACCCACATCTAGTGGACATGTGCTTGGTTGTATGAATTATCATGTTATTGATTCCTATGCATTCTAGAAGCATTCCAGAGGCCTTTATATACAAACACTCCTAGTGTACTCTCACATTGAATTGAATGACAATAAATCAATTTTGGATATTGTTATTCTGATCATACCTTCTTGGTCTATTATTGTGCTTGTGCTTGGGTTCCTTGATCTTGGGTGATTTTTCCCTAAGGCAAATTTTTATTTGGTATCATAGCTATACCAAATTCTTACATGGTATTAGAGATAAGGGAGATTCTCTTCACATAGCCATTGGAGACCATTCTTGCTTCAGCACCTTGACCTAGATTCAGAGTATCGCTGTCATTAGGAGCGTCCAGAGCCAAAGTGGACCGTGGCATTACGTCCAAAATGTCAATTTGGTGAATTGACTATAAATTTGCCTATGTTGGACCATAGTCAAAATTGAGGCAACAATTTTTTTGCAAACGAGTAACCTGAAGGCCCAATTTGCAAATTTGGTATGATCATTTCAGATCTACATTTTTTTAATATGCATCTCTACAATTTTTTTCAAATCTACATTATTTTTTTTGAAAAAATTGGCCATTAGGCCTGTAGGAGAGATTTTTTGCAAGTGAAGATTGAAGCTTGCTAGTGTAAATTAGATATTTGCATCGCATTCAGAAGGTCAAAAAACTCCCAAATCAAATTTTGTTTCATCTAAATCAGACATCTAAGGCAAAATCTAGAGACATTTGATTTTTGGAGGCACAACAACAACGATTCAAGAAAAAAAATTATAGCAACAATTTTCAGACATCGATATCTCCCTCATATAGACTCCTTTTTGCGAGCAATTTTTTTGTTTTGGGGTAGAATTTTTTGATCTACACATTGGTGCAGGTGGTTTGAGATCTCTGTTCCTGAATTTTTCTGCAACTCGCAAATCTCAAATTTTGCCACTTTAAATGCTTAGTACAAGCTCATTTGGACACATAATGGGATACCATTTTTTTAAAGTGCATATTTTTTTGTCTACTTTCTAGATCTACAATCAGATTATAGGATCTATGGATAGAAATCTTTCTTTCAAAAACAGGCCCTAAATTGGCTATTGTACACACACTACCTATAAAATGCCTGAATCATAAATTAGGGGGATTTTCTTTGATTATTTTTTTGCATCTTGGGGGGTATATTTATTAGTTCATCATAGAAGAGGAAGATTTAATTACCTTGACAAAAAAAAAATATAAGCAATGGAGTCAATTGGTTATCAATTATTTTAGTCAGCATAATGCATTGCCATATGCGAAAGAACTTTCATACGATAGTGACACTAGTTCCCTCATTTTTTCGTACACTCTTTCTCTATATGGATATGGAGGTTATGGATTCACTTGATGACATGAAGCCATCTAATTTATATGATTATTGGATCTATCTTTGGGAGCTATATGGAGATCCACACATTCCTCCATTCTCAAAATATCTTTTACCTCCAATTGTAGTTACATCCTCTTCAGATGAGATCACACCTCTAGATGCTGTTGTTGCTACTCCTAATCTAGTTCTAGCCACATTTTCTTTGGATCTAGTGCAATAGGCTACTCCATGTCTTCCTACTTCAGCTTCATGGGACAAATTTCTTCCAGCCATTGCAACATTGTTCACGGAGTTCTACATTGAAGATGTGGGAGACATCATCTATTCATCTTCTCTTTGTTGAGGTGAATACTTCATCCATTGCCATAGTGATAGGTCCAACATAGTAGGGTACACCTTGTCTTCTAGCTCCGACAACAAGGGATGACTACATAGTAGATATTTTCAGTTTGTTTGTGGAGTCCCACATAATAGACTTGAGAGACATCATCGATGATATACATCTTCTCTTTAATGAAGAAGATCCTCTTCAATTGTTGCAAGGGCTCACTCTAACCCTCATGTCCATTCTCTACATGATCGATCTTCATAGATTGATATGATTGTGGATCTTTATGTACAATATTTGCAGGAGGTCTCTTTATCATTTGAGGAGACAGTTAGTTCTTTGGGATATGTTCTACATCCATCCTTATCAGATTTGTACTCATTCTTTTCAGTAGCCTTTGAAGGGGCGACCATCAGCATTGACACAAGGATAGTTGAGCATGTTTTAGAGGCATCATTGACCATTCAGATTCTCTCTACACACAGGGGAAGCATCTCACTTGTACCTTTGCCATTGTTTCTTCTGAAGGGGAAGAACATTAAACAACACTCACGGACCAGCTTCTTCCTTGGAGCAACTATCACTGATTGGAACTCTTCATTAGGGGGGGTGATTATCTTGTCTCTCTTCCTCTTCTTTCTTATGGGGAGGACTTTTTACTCTTATGGGGTTTTGTCCTTCTCATACTTCACTTTAGTATATATTTGATGTATGTTGTAATGGGGGGGTCATGATTACTCAATCCTTCCGTGCATCTTGTCTTTTCATCTCTTTTTTTGGGGGAGGGTTTTTCCCATGAGGTTTTCCCTCTTTCTCAGCTTTATGAGAGATTTCATTTCATTATGCACATGGGTACTTAACATGGCCTAGTAGCCAGGACCCATTATGCATTTCATCCTAGCTTTTGCAAGCTTAAGTGCATTCCCCTAAGTTACACTTAAGGGGGGTGAGGGGTGTTGGTGTAAATATGTATTTACTATTTACACTTCTTAAGTTTACTTAGGTTAATGCATTATTTTACTATTTCTTAGGTGAGACACTTAGAAGTTTGCTTACTTTTATGAGTTCTCATGTTGACAACATAGGAGTAAGCAACTCTAATTCAGCATATGGTGTCTACAACACTGGAGTTTACATAATTAATTGAGTTCTCATGTAGACGAAATAGTTATTCGCACTCCTATTTTAGCACATGGTGTCTGCAACATTATTTTGTGTGATCCACCTTTGTAGGCTTATCCTCTCATCATCACACTTACTCATGTGCTTAATGGAGGATAATCCACACCTGGTGGACATGTGCCCAGTTGCATGACTTATCATGTTGCTGATTCCTATGTATTCTAGAAGCATTCCAGAGGCCTTTATATATAAGCACTCCTAGTGTACTTTCACATTGAATTGAATGACAATAAATCAATTTTGGATATTGTTATTCTGGTCATACCTTGTTGGTCTACTATTGTGCTTGTGCTTGAGTTCCTTGATCTTGGGTGATTTTTCCCTAAAAAAAATTCTTATTTGGTATCATAGCTATAGAAAATTCTTATAATATATATAAGCTAGTATATTACAAAGTGAAAAAAACATCAAATGAAACATAAAAATACAATGTACTTATATTCTCAAACTATCAATTATAGAAGTACCATTTGCTGCAAGATTGACACTAGTGGCTAAATCCATTCTGAGATGAGGTGCCTTCTCAAAAACATTGGCCTTAATCCCATGATGGTGAAGGCCAACTACTAGAGAAAGCCTAGCTAATCCCCCTCTTGTAATTGCTACATCTACCTCCATATCAACTTTCTCTCCTCTACTATTCCCATTCTCTCTTCATCCCATTCTCAGCTTACTTGGGGATTCTAGAAAAATGGAAATGAGTTGACAAAAATTATTTTATTATGCATTATAATCTTTTTCTGGTTTCCCATACAAATGAATTACACATTTTTTAGTTCATTGTATTAGAATCTCTTGTCTTGCTTTGCATGGTGGGGTCCTTTTTTCAAATGATGGCTGTGTATAAAATGTGGAGATTATGTATTAGAAGTGAAAGCACACCATTTGTAGGTGAGTTCATAGTTTTACCACAATTATCTTCAACTGTGTCTCTATAAGATCTTCAATTATATGTCTAATGTGGTTTTGAGAATACAATGTGGGATTGACACATGGGTTTTATTTGGCTCAAATTTCTCTATTTGTGTATCGCAATTAGTGTTTGCTTGAGCACATGCACCTTTAGATTGTTCATGCACTTTTTTTGTGGGCTTATTTTAGATGCCTTATACTCTCCTATTGCTTGGCCTAATTATAGACATTTATTGCCCTAGATATTGACCATTATTTAACAAGGATATTTAATATTTATCATATTCATTATGACATGCATGGTTCACTTTAAACTTGATTAGGAGGAGTATATTATGGTCCTTTGGTGCCCTTCTAGAGCCCAATAGTTTTCGTGATTCATGGGTTTTCTAGTTTGCTACATTTTTTCAAAGTGTGCATTGAAAATTTAATATTGTAGATGGCCATGGGAGGAAGACTTTTTTCTTTAAAATTGGAAGATCTCACATAGTCGAAAGTTTTTTCAAGATTATACTTTTATGAGATGTTTAATATTTGAAGGGTTTAGAAAATTGTAAGAAAAGAGGTGTTTGACAAGGAAGGTCACATAACATTGATATCAAAATTAAATTGAAGCAGAGATCTCTGAATTACATTATAATATGAAGATGGAAACTCAAATGGGCACTGTTGTGGTTGAACCATTCACAGCTTTATTCATTCTATCTATGATTGTGATACAAATGAATGTAGTTTATGGAATGTGTGATTTTAATGAAAGATGAGAAAATTTGGGTTTTAAGTTTCATCATAGGAACATTTAGAATCTCATTTTTATTAATGTTATGAATTTGAATCAATCCATCAAATTAATAAGATTGTTGGAGGTATAGTGCAAATGCATACCAAAATCAGCAATATTTGAGCCATGCACAAACCACTACTTTGTCCATGATATTTTCATGAAATGAATACAATTGTGGTCCATCTTAAACATCACATACTAAGTTAGATTCCTAGACTAAAAGTGTTAAATATTCAAAGTTGACTTATTTTTTCTATAGTCGATGGTAAATAACTTATAGTATCCCACAAAATGTAGAAACATAATTCAGAACAACAAGGGATAGAGAGCCATAGAGAAAATTTAAAAACATACTGAAATTCACATTGCAATTGATTATAAGAAATTCACCTTATTCATCATGGTAGTAGATTGCAATAGAATGTGAATTCACACAACTTTAACATACAAATTAACACAATTTCATTATTTTCCTTTAAAATTGGCAATCAAAAGTCTAACACTACAAAATGAGAAAATGTGGGAAATCTTTAAATAATTATATTTCATAGTTTAGGGTAAATTTCTCCATTGGACATTTTATTAAGTTGGTAGCAATGCCTTTCTCTCCCTCTGAATCACTTATTAATTTGTTTTGTAGTAAGGTTATTAGTGCTTACACAACTGACAACAATAGTTTTAGTGTACGTCAGTAATGCAATATCATTTAACATTAAAATTACTATAGTATAAAAATTTGACATAAAATAAAGAGAAAAACATATATCTGGGTTTATGAACCTTTTATGTTACATTTTAGAAGTTTCTGGTTTGGATTTTTAGTCATGATGAAATCATATTCGTACTAGTATTATTGCATTGAATCATAAATAAAATTATTCCATTCTTACATTCTTTAATAGAATAGTCAAACTATTGTGCATTCTATTATATGCCCCAAAAGTTGATTGCAAATCCATTTCATAACATTTGGCTCTTAAAAAGTAGAAATCATATCTTTCTATGTAGGAGAATCCATAGCTTTAACATATGGCAACAATACCAGTTTAAGCCAGGTGGTGGTCAATGTGCATAGCTTTCACAAAGACATCAAGATTTCATTGTTTTTATTATATGGTATGCCCAAGTTGATTACAAGTTGTTAATCATATTTTAATTCCAACCAAGCCTTCACTTTCAATTTTTATGTTGATTTACAGAACCATAATGCAGATGCAATTGTTTTTGACTTTAGAATGCATATAGATGATCCACACTATGTAAATATGCAGGTAGACATTAATACAAACAATTGTCATGTAAATTAAATATGAGAGAGATAACTTTTGACATTTAAACTCCTTGTGACTAAAAAAATGTTAGAATGCAAAAAAATTGCTTAGGAAATGAAATGATAGGAAAAAGGTCAACTTTTGGTTTACAAAAAATGTATCTGATGCAATTACCAAACTCCATAAATTCCTACCAAAATGATCAACATTGAATTGAACCATACCAAACATACAATACTTTATTCAACTCCATTTTTTAATATGTTGCAACTTCATTCAAATAGTTTAAGTATGAACTACTTGCTTCTTAAAATCTACATCCTACTAGAAAGGCCTTCTAGTAGGTGATGGATTTGTATGGCTAGGTATAAGCCTATGAGTCTTCCATATTTGCCTAGAAATCAATCTTTCTACTACAAATATGAATAAGATATACTTGACCAAATATCATGAAAGTATGTGCAAAACAAATACAAAATATATGAAAAGAAAATAAACATATAACCATTGAAAACTAAATAACTCCCACAATATTGTGAATTTGACTTAACCATTTGAAGTTGAAGTTGGCATAATAATTTCCCAAGTGAGAAAATAATTTTGTGTAGGATTATTGGATTGAAGATTATTCCAAAAAAATTGAGATTTATCCTTGATATGGGCCCCCCTACAGATGTCACTAGACTTAACTCTTTCTTGGACACATTGGGTACTTCCAGAAGAACTTTGTAGAAAAATCCTATTGGTTGGATAAGTTGACTCAAAATGGAAAACCATGCACATGGGAGATTGTATAAGGAGAGGCCTTAAAGGAGCTCAAGTGTGTACACCCATTATGGCATAGCTAAATTGGTACACAAATTTCTTGTATGGCTTGCCATTTCGAGTCAACTTATCCAACCAATAGGACTTTTATGCAAAGTTCTTAATGAATTTCTGGTGTCCAAGAAAGAGTTGAGTCTAGTGGCATCCATAGGGTGCTCCATATCAAGGATAAATTTCACTTTTTCATGAATCATCTTCAATCCAATTTTCTTTTTTTTTAAAACAAAGGAGGTTGGTCAAAAATTTGACCAATGGTGGTATGGCTTGGTAAAAAATTTGACCAAACTTATTCAAATTTTTGACCAAGTCATCAACAAGGATGTCATCATGGGTTTGGAATCTTAATCAATGAAGGATGACCAATAGGAATTTTTATTTTTAATAAAACATTAACAAAATTTTGACGATTAGAGAAATTGGTTGAAATGTTGACCACAAAAATTGTGACAAAACTATTGGTCAGAACTTCGACCAATATGAGTTCAAAATTTGACCAATTTTGGTTGAAAAATGAGTCAAAATTTACTAGTGACTTTTGGGAGGAATCTATCACAAAACGATCATGGTTATTGGACCCCCCCACATAGACTATTGGGGATTTTCCCCTAATATTAACTAGCGTATATATATATATATATATATATATATATATATATATATATATATATATATATATATATATATATATATATATATATATATATATATATATATATATATATATATATATATATATATATATATATATATATATATATATATATATATTACATCGAGAGTAATCGTTCTTGAGGCGCCTATTAGATTTGTATAAAGTCACAATAAAATTATGCTTTAAATTTTTTTTAAAAAAAATTAATATATGGAGTTTAATTTAGATTAAAAAATTAATTTAATTTTTGGGATATTGTAATGTAAAATGTTATAGTCAAACAGAGATATATGGTTAGGGACAAAGTTACCATTATAGTTAATGTTAACCTTAGGGATAGAATTATGGTTAGGGTTACCATTAGGGTTAGGGTTTTAGTTATGGTTAAGGTTATGGTTAAGGTTAGGGTTAGAGTTATGGTTGTGGTCATTGTTGTTAAGGTTTGAATTAGAGTTATGTTTATGGTTAAGGTTAGGGTTAGGGTTTGAGTCAGAGTTAGGATTTGAGTTAGGCTTAAAGATAGGGTTAGGGTTAGAGCCAATTATGGTAGAGTTAGATTTAGGGTTAGAGTTAGGGGTAGAGTTATGTTTATGGTTAAGGTTAGGATTAGAGTTATGCTTATGGTTAAGGTTATGGTTAGAGTTATGGTTATAGTTAGGGTTAGGGTTAGGGTTAGGGTTAAGGCTAGGGCTTGAGTCAAGGTTAAGGTTAGAGTTAGGATTAGGGTTAGGGTTTTAGTCAAGATTAAAGTTAAGGTTAGGGTTAGTTTTAGAGTCCAATTACGATAGAGTTAGATTTAGGGTTAGAGTTAGGGATAAAGTTATGTTCATCAGTAAGGTTAGGGTTAGAGTTATGCTCATGGTTAAGGTTAGGATTAGAGTAAGGGTTAGGGTTAGGGTTAGGTTTATAGTAGGGCTAAACTTAGGGTTAGGGTTAGGTTACAGTTTGAGTCATGGTTAAGGTTAGAGTTATGGTTAGGGTTAGGTTTTCAACTAGGATTAAAGTTAGGGATATGGTTAGAGTCCAATTATGTTAGAGTTAAATTTAGGGATAGATTAATGTTTATGGTTAAGGTTAGTGTTAAGTTAGGGTTAGGGTTAGACTTAGAGTTAAGGTTAGGGTTAAGGTTAGAATTAGGGTTAGGGTTAGGGTTAGTGTTAAGGTTAGGGATAGGGTTAGGGTTAGAGTTAGAGTTAGTGTTAGCATTAAGATTAAAATTAGGGTGAGGGATAGGGTTTGAATTAGAGTTAGGGTTAGATTTAGGGTTATTGTTAGGGTTAGGTTTCTAATTAGAGCTAGCATTAGGGTCAAGGTTAGAGTTATAGTTAGGGTTAGAGTTAGGATTAGGATTAGGGTTAGGTTTAGAATTAGAGTTAGAGTTAGGGTTACAATTAGAGTAAGAATTAGGGTTACAAATATAGATAGGATTAGAGTTAGGGTTAGGGTTAGGGTAAGAGTAAGAATTAGGGTGAGGGTTAGAATTAGGGTTATAAATACAGTTAGGGTTAGAATAAGAGTTAATGTGAGTTAGAGTTGGAATTAGAGTTAGAATAAGGGTTAGAGTTAGAGTTAGAGTTAGGGTTATATTTAGGGTTAGACTTAAGGTTAGGGTTAGAGTTAGGGTTAAGGTTAGGGTTAGCATTAGGGTTAGGGTTATAATTAGTGTTAGAGTTAAAATTAGAGTTAGTGTTAGTATTAGTGTTAGTATAAGAGTTAGAGTTAGAATTAGAGTTAGAGTTAGGGTTAGAATTAGGGATAGGATTAGGGTTAGGGTCAGGATTGGGGTTAGGGTTAAAATTAGAGTTAGCGTTAGGGTTCAAGTTAAAGTTAGAGATAGAGTTGGGGTTAGGGTTAGGGTTAAAGTTACTTGGTTAGATTTAGGATTAGGGTTAGAATTAGGGTAAGGATTAATATTAGAATTAAGGTTAGGGTTAGAGTTAGAGTTATATATAGTGTTAGGGTTAGGATTAGTGGTAGGTTTATAGTTAGAGTTAGGGTTAGGGTTAATGCTAGAGTTAGGGTTACAATTAGAGTTAGAGTTAGAGTTATAGTTAGGTTTAAAATTAGAGATAAAGTTAGAGTTAGAGTTAGAGTTAAGGTTAGAGTTAGATTTAAGGTTAGAATTAGGATTAGCATTAGAGTTAGAGTTAGGGTTAGAAATAGTGCTAGGGTTAGGGTGAGAATTAGAGTTAGAGTTAGAGGTAGGGTTAGAGTTAGGATTAGAGTTATAGTTAGGGTTAGAATTAGGTTAGGATTAGGGCTAGAATTAGGGATAGGGTTAGAATTAGGGTTAGAGTTAGGGTTATATAGGTTAGGATTAGGGGTAGAATTTGAGTTACAATTATAGTTAGAGTTAGGATTAGGGTTAGGGTTAGAATTAGGGTTACAAATATAATTACGGTTATAGATTGAGTTAGAGTTAGGGTTAGGGTAAGGGTAAGAATAAGGGTCAGGGCTAGAATTAGGGTTACATATATGGTTAGGGTTAGAAACAAGGTTAGGATTAGGGTTAGATTTTGAGTTCTAAGGGTTTGAGATAGAGTTAGAGTTAGAGTTAGAATTAGTGTTAGAAAAAGGGTTAGAGTTAGAGTTAGGGGTAGGGTTAGGGTTAGCACAAGGGTTACGATTAGAGTTAGGGTTAGAATTAGAGTTAGGGTTACAATTAATGTTAGTGTTAGAGTTATATTTAGGTTAGAGTTAGGGTTAGAATTGGGGCTAGAATTGAGGCTAGGTTAGGGTTAGGGTTAGGGTTAGGATTAGAGTTAGAGTTAGAGATCAAGTTAGAGTTAAAGTTAAAGTTGGAGATAGAGTTGGGGTTAGGGTTAGATTTAGGGTTAGGGTTAGAGTTAGGGTTATATTTAGGGTTATAGTTAGGTTTAGATTTAGGGTTAGAGTTAGAGTTAGGGTTAGAATTAGGGTTGGGATTAAGATTAGAATTGGGTTTAGGATTAAAGTTGGGACTAATCTAAGCCAAAATTTGGCCCAGAACACAAATTAAATACAAATACACAAATTAAATGCCACAAGTCAGCCTACAACAACAATTAAATGCCCAAAATTGATATCTAAGTAAAATTGTGATATCTCCTAGATCCAATTGAATTAGAACTCATACTTCAAATTGTAGTTAGTACTCTAGGCCCTCTTCAACCCTTGCAATTTTCATCCTCGAAATCATTGTGGAAAATTAGTTACATGACATGCAATAGACACCAAATTCCTAAGCAAGGCCAAGCTCCATAGACCATGTTGAGCAACCAAAGACCATGCTGAGTTCCCAAATCATGCTGAACAACCACAGACCATGCTGAGTTCCTAGACCATGCCAAGAAACCAAAGACCATCCCAAGTTCCCATACTATGCTGAGCAACCAAAGTCCATGCCGAGTTCCTAGACCATGCCAAGCACCATTATCTACTAAGCTCCACAACACTTAACCAAAATCCCTCCAAACATACAAGATCACAAGAAAACCCAAGATGCTTCTACATCATCTTTTCTTATCTCTAATCTCTCTCTCTCTCTCTAGAAAACATGTCTCTATAAGAAACATAATATGAGCTCCCTCTTATCTATAAATATGCTCTCTCTCTCTCTCTCTCTCTCTCTCTCTCTCTCTCTCTCTCTCTCTCTCTCTCTCTCTCTCTCTCTCTCTTTACTAGTACATATAGGGTTAGGTTAAGATATATAATTTACTAAATGATTAGTACAGTCATATATAGAGTAAGAGTTAGAGTTAGGATCTAAGGTTTACATTTATATGACAGTTGGTGTTATGATTAGGGTTAATAAGTGGTTAAATGTTACACTAAAATAAGGGACATGGTTAAGGGAAGTATGAGATTTAGGTGTAGTGTTGGAGAATTTGGAGTATAACTATGGTCAAATTTGGGATATATGTTATACAAATGACTCAAATTGTGGAAAAAAATTAATTCATGAAAGGGAAATTATAAGTCCCAACATAATAATTTAGATGATGTAAAAAGTGTGAAATAATATATAAGAATCAATTTTATGGAAATTATTTCTCCATGATGATGTGAGAACATCATATATTGTTGAATTTTGAATAATGCTAATGCAATTTTTATTGCAATGATTAAGAACTATAATCAATAAATATGCCTATGATTAAAGACATCTATTTAGACTTATGATTTTCTTTCTTAATTAACATATTTAGCAGCCACATCCATTAAAGAAATGTTTTGTATAACAATAAATTTGTTGTGTCTTGTTCTCTTCTTCATGAAAGTTACATAGAACAATAGGGAAACAAAACTGCCAATACAACTAATTAGAAGTAAAATTTTGACTAGAGACTAGAATGAACTATATACAAAAAAATATCTCTTTAATGGTGTAAATACATGTCATGTTCTTCAATGATCAGGATTCTTTTGCAACCTTTATTTGAACAATTATTGTGAAAGACTTCTTTCATCATTGAAGGAAACCCATCCACTTTTGTAGATGTGTCACACATGAATTTTTATGCATCTTCTATATGCATTACTTCCATTTGCTCAACATAGTCAATTGGAAATATTGCGTTCTCCACAACTTTAATTATAGTTGTGCACTTCTCTTTAATTATTTGTAGGCATTTGTCAAACTTGGTTTCAAAGAAATCATTTGAGGTCATTGAAGTAGTCAGGCCATCCATAACTCAAATAGAAACTTACAAACTTATTAAAAAAAATCAATGTATAGAAATAATCAGAATGAAAAAGTATTAATAGTTAACATAAATTCTTTCAAATGAATAATGTTCAAAATAACATAAATAAAAATCAAAACTATTTCAAATAAAATAGTTAGATTGTAATGTTTGAAATATGGTGGCCTTGCCTTCCACTTTTCAAACATTACAAATATAAATATTAATAAAAATCTATATATATTATGAAAAATATTTAAATAAAACAAATACATAATCTAATTAAATAATGACAAAATATAAACTAATTATATGATTCGTTTATTTTAAATTAATCATTAACTTTAATAAAATACAAATTTTATTGATAAGGTGACCTTGCCATCCACATTAATGATAAAATTTAATTATGAAACATCAAAATATAAATATTTTGAAACATGCAAATATAAAACTATTAACCAAAATCATTTTGAAATATGCAAATCTAAAACTAATATGAAACATGGAAATGTAAAATTAAATTGAAACAGGCACATTAAGAAAATATGCAAATGAAATGTTTTATCAAATAGATTTTGAATCAATTTGAATTCTAAATCTAAATCAAACATACAAGGCTAAACTATATGAAACTTATTGAAATTGAAATCTAAATCAAAGGAGAATATTATAACTAATTTTGAAACTAAATCTACATTTAAATCTAAATACATAACTAAATCTAAATCTAACTGCAAAACTAAAATTAAAATTAAAAATTAAAATAGAAATCTCACATGCAAAAAATTACTTCAAAACTTTAATCTACTCTTCAAAAACTCTAATCTACTCCAATAATCTCCACCTCTTCCTCCCTTAAAAAACACGAATTGAAAATGAAATGAGGAGCATTTCTTTTATAACATATGAGAGACTCCTCATATCCCCTATTAGATGTCTTTTGACATTCCACAAATATATTTCAAATTCCCTCACTCCCCACAAAAAAAAAGCATATTAAATGTGGATGCAAAAATATATTTAACAAAAGAAAATGTTTTATATTTAAAAAATTTAACGAAATTATTTTGTCCCTTTTTTTTTGGCATTATTTTTTTGGGTCCTAATTTCTAGCCCTATTTTTCGGGTCTTATTTTTTGGCTCCTATTTTCGGGCCCTATTATTTTGGCTAGCTATTATTTCGAGAATATTTTTTTAAAATTTTATAATTCAATAATGATAAAATATATATTAAATATATGATTCATCTACTTTAAATAAATCATTACCTTTGATAAAATACAAATTGTATTGATTTGGTGGCATTGTCATCCACATTAATGATAAAATTGTACTTTGAAACATGCAAACCAAAACTATTTTGAAATATGCAAATCTAAACTAATATGAAACATGCAAATCTAAAACTAATTTGAAACATGCACTTTTAAAATATGCAAATGAAAAGTATCATAAAATATATCAATCAAATAGGTTTTGAATGCAAATCTAAATCTAATTCTAAATCAAACATGCAAGACTAAATTATTAAATGCAAGCCTAAACAATTTTGAATAGAAATCTACTAAATGAAACTAATTCAAATTGTATTCTAAGTCAAAGTAGAATATTATAACTAATTTTGAATCTCAATTTACATCTACATCAAATATAAATAAAAAATAGAAATCTCACTTTCAAAAAAATTACTCCAAAACTTCAATCTACTCCTGTTCAAAAACTCCAATCTAATCCTCCATTAATCTCCACCTCTTCCTTCTTGCCAAAACATAAAATGAAAATGACCTGGAGAGGCTCCTCATACCCCCCAATAGACGTCTCTTCACATTCCACAAATTTATTTCAAATTCCCTCACTCCCCACAAAAAATAAGCATGAATGTGCATGCACAATTATATTTAACAAATATATATATATACTATTTTCAGACTGATTTTTTCGGACATATTTTTTGGTCCCTATTTTTCTGGGCCTATTATTTCGGCCTCGATTTGGCTTCGTGTTATTTTGGCCAACTATTATTTTGAGATTTTTTTTTTGTATTTTTTGGTTTAATAATTTAATAATTAATTTAGAAGTTTGTAATTTATCCCTTTTCTTTTTTATTGACAAAGAATCTTGGCATATTCCCATGCTGGGCATTTGTGCTGCCATTGTATAGAATTCCTTTTAGCATAATGAATGTATTTTACCGAGGATTGAGGGCTCTGGATGGTTTGAAACCTAGTCTATCAAAGCAATTGGAGGAGATATCAATGTCAACTACCTTATATAATGTGGTAAGAGATAATGATGGTTGTGAACCTAAGCAATTGTTACTTGGAGAGTATACTATGGTAGGCTAGAGGTTTTGCCAACAAGTACTTGCTGATAATGTGGACAACTCCAAAGTCCTCTATAATCATCATTTTATGTCATTTAAGCCAATAGAGATGTGGATTATACATGATAAGTTTTGATTTTGACTATTAAATTTGAATTCTTAAGCTTCTTTTTATTCATGCTATTGAGACTAGCGAAACAATGCCTCTTTCATTTGATTCAAATGCTTTATTTTCAATACTATAGCCAATCCAGTCATGATACTCAAAGTTGTTATGCTTTGATGATTCAAAATTTTGTTGATATTTATGAAATATCTATGGATGCTTGTTCAGATTAACAATACAACTAAATCGGTTGCACCTCCTTACCATATTAAATTTTTTTGATATTTATGTAATATCAATGGATGCTCCATTGAGTCCCACTCATGTTGTCCCTCTTTTATAGTGGAACACGTTCATGATGGAGCTCTATGTAAGCCATTTTTTCAATGTCTGTGTGGAGAGCTAGAAGATTGGGATGTGAGAGAATTAGGTAAGAACAATATCTTGATAGAATGCCATTGAATGAATAAACTTGTTGTCCTCCTTGGATACATGGGAAGGCGTGCCAACATTAGGAGCAACACCAAGAGAAGAAACAACACTATCATCAGACCTGCCTGAACTAGGAGGAGCAACAGTTGCACAAGAAGAGGGAGTTCCATCAAGACAATATTCATGTCTCTCACAAATTATTGTCGCAATATGTCAGGTCAAAATGAGATCCTCCATCTCCAAATCATAAGCCCACTCTAGATCTTTGTATCCAGTTGTGATCAAGTACACATCATATTTGTAAATTCTTTCCCTGCAAGCTGCAATTTCTTGATCTATAGAACAAGAGGCCTTGAAATTTTCAAAGATAAATCATAATAAAATAATTTTAAAAATCAAATCTAAACAAGAAGAAGAGAATTGTAAGATAAAAATGTTACATCAATGCACTCCAAAACTTGCATGAGCAGATATTCAGTTAGTTCCATAGTTGTAGCTATTTATCATCAAATAGCCAAGCATAGTCCAAGAGAAAATTGAAAACATAGGTGATACTTAACACCATTATAAAATATCAATGGAAGAAGGATGAGCTAAAACATTGGGAACTTGTTCCTACAGATATAATGGACATGTAAGTGATAACAAGCCAACAAAAAAATTTAAAATTATTAATAAAACATGTTCAAAACTACAACATTAACCTTAAAAATCCATCTCCATATGAAATCCACCCAAAGAAGAAAAGAGTTTGTGTAACAATTGCTTGCTCCCTTATACTCTAGCTTCTTTGCAAAATAAATTGAAGGTTTTTTCAGTATGAACCCTAATGACATAGAAACTCAAATCATTCCCTATAAAGACCCACAACTCATTTTAATGGTTGGAGTCTTCCTTTAATTTTACTATCCTTGGACAAGGAAACAAACTCATAAAGATATTTGTAAACTACTTGAATGAGGCTTCAATACTGAAAATATGAATCTTCATTTAAACAATGATTTTACATTTTCTTAAAAGGTGAAAGAAAATGCAATTGAACCACAAAGAAACCCATGATCACTTCTCCAACAACTCTTGAAGAATATAGATCCAAAAAATTTCTTACTTTCAAAAAGATCAAACTATTACATAGTTATCCAGCACTTGGACTTAAGGGAAAATGGAGCTTCAAGATCTCACTCAGTTTAGAAGACTAAACATCTATGTCAAAAAAATGTGAGTTACAACACTTGTCCAAAATAGTTTGAAGAATGACCAAAAGAGAAATGACTTTTATACAATAGACAATTAGATTCCCTAATCTACTACAAAAAAATACATTTGAAGCCACAATAATCTCTGAACTAGGACAAGTGGAACATGGCATGATTGTGCTGCAATAAAGATTATAGCTACCACCAGGATCAACACTAAATATATTTACCTTCCAAAAGGCAACATTTTTAAAAGCTCTAAAGTTTTTCAAAGCTCTAATCTATGTATATTCTCAAGGAATTAAAAAAAGGGAACTTAAATTTAGAAGAAATGGATGATGTCATACACACCTTTGAGGTCAACTATAAAATTGTTTATCTTGCCAGACAATTTTTGATGTTCATGTTAAAAAGATGTATTGAAGATGATTACACATAAGAAAACAAGCCAACAAGTTATATTCTAATTATCACTTATAGATGTACAATTATGGAGTGTGCATAGATGATAGATCTTTAAAAAAATCATCTTGATGTGCTTCTATTGTAAAAAAAAAAGAACCATTTAATATAGACCTAGAAATCTTTTCCTTTTGTGATTCTAGTCACATCAACATGTTGGCCAAAAAAAAAATGGTGAGCAGTAATGGGAGTACCAATATGAAGAAGGGCATCCTCTATTGCGCTCCTTGTGACCTAGAAAAGCCCAACATAGGCTTTGTTAGCTACATTCCTTTCTTCTGCCTTGCCCCTATTTGTTGTGCCCTATCAATAGGAAAACCATGTTATAAATCCAATCTGATTCTTTAAACATATAAGAAGCTCATTCTGCACTCCCAATATTTGAAGCAATTGTAAATTTATTAAATCAACTTGGTTTCAAATTCTTCAATACAAATCCAATTCCCATATCCTTGTTATACAAAATTTACAATACCAATTCTAAAATTCCTCATACATAGAAACAACTAAGAGGAAAAATCCATGACCAAATCATAGAATAAATACTCTAACTAGAACATATATAAAAAAATTCAATGAGGCGTAGTTTACTTGCAATTTCTCAACAACCATTATGGTTATGATTTTTTAGTGGGTATGAAACTAAAAAGGTGTCCTATATTTTGAGGTGAAACATTATGGAAAAATAGATACATATCAAAACATTCTAATTATTTCATTTCTCAAGGTATGGATTGAATGCATGGTGTATGTATTGGATGTGGTATCCAAAATAGTATCATGGTAACAAAAAATTGCAACATAAATCTTGCAACAGAAAATTGCACTACAAGTTTTTAAAATTTTTTTTACGTATAGTTTGAAGCCCGAATAAGATTTCATCTTACTGCATCAACATTAAAAATTATGCAGAACTAGAGAAAATTAGTAAGAGTGCAAATTTTAACTAATACAACAAAATAGTTAGATTTTTTTTGCACATTTAATTGAAATCCAATTTCTTTTGCAACTGATTGTAGTAGACCTGAAGTTTTTGAAGAAATGTGCTAAGAAAATTTGGGAAAAATAGAGTTTCTACTCATCAAAAATTTAGGGAAACCTACTTTAAAAGTAAGTCAAAATTTAAAATAGAGGTTTGATACACACTAAAAAGAAATTATGTGAATATTACTCGATAAATTGGCCTAGTCATCAAATCCTCTTGAAGCATTACTATTATATAAATGAGTTATTAGCATTGACAACATTTACAGGAATTCTTTCCTAAGTATTGCACAGAAGACAAATCTGCTTATGGATCATCTGCAAAGTTAGGAATTTTCCCTTCATTGATGCATCTAGCCATCCAAGTCTTAGAGGAATTTTCCAAACTTTCGCCAGAAATATCTTTTGTACAAAAAATTGAGGGAAGGCTATAATTTTGTTGGTCTTAGTAGAGAAAAAAATAAAGGAAAAAGAGAGTCTAAAGTTGCAAACATTTCAATCGGGTTAAAGGTTTACCATTTCTACAAAATAAGAATGAATCCAAACTTACTAGATTTCACATTTGAAGATCTCCACTATGATCCTATGAAAATAAAATTGAACATATCTCACATAACATGTCTTTTGGGTAGTTTGAACTTTCATAGTGACATATTCAAACTAAAATACCTCAAATCTACCACTTTATTGACAAATCTTACTACCTTAGAAAATTGAAGCATTCAATGCCTTTTAAATGGTGGACTATTTCCCACAAAGATGGAATATTAAGGCTCCCTACCAATGCCAAGGCTTAGAATATTGTTAATAATTTTAAGAATGTGATCAAAGTTTTTAGCACCAAATACATACTCTATATGCACCGTATCTTGACTATTTGATGAAAACATACAAAAAAGTTAAAATGGATATAGAAACAAACAACTAACCTCGACATATGGCAATTCAAATTCCCAACTATAGTCCTGAATCATTCGATCTCCACTATTCATTTTTCTTCTGCATGAATTTTACTGCAATGGTAATGCTGATAGTTGTAATAAGAAGCTCTTTCAAGAGCTAGATCTTAGGCTCCAAAGTAGAGATAATTGAATGTTATACCTATTAAAGACCCATGTGTAGCCTTCCAAATCTAAAATATTCTCCATTGACTGGGGCTCAGACATGTGGAATCTAGTGTGTTAGGCACAAGATGCAAATAGGAAAGGAAATGCAAATTTAGACTTTAAACCCGATCTTACAAATCTAAGACATAGAATACATAACACTGCTGAAAATGTCTAGAGTATAAAATACACTCGCTAATAAGAAGCCTTGTTAAGAGCTAGATCTAAGGCTCAAGAGCATGGGTTTGTCAATGTTCATAACAATGAATATCATGATTTTCATTTTTTGATATTATTAAGCTAAGCTGGTCAAAATTTTGACCAACTTGGGAACCCCTAAGTTGGTCAAAATTTCAACCAATTTGGGCATAAAAACCAAAAAACAAGTATTGAACAACTCTCTTAAGGAGTTGGTCAAAAATTTAGGTCAAAATTTGACTTCTAATGTACTAGTGAATTAACTTTTTGAGAGCCAATACATGTAAAAAGAAAATACCATATAAAAAAATGATACTCACCCAATAATCATTTTCCATTTGATGTAGGAACATCTTGGGTTTTCTTGCAATCCTACATGTTTGGAGGGATTTTGGTTAAGTGTTGTAGAGCTTGGCAGATATTGGTGTTCGACATACATTGGGAGCTTGGCATGGTCTGGAAACTCGACATGGTCTTTGGTTGCTCGGCATGGTTTGGGGACTCGACATGGACTTTGGTTGCTTGGCATGGTTTGGAACCTCAGCATGGTCTTTGGTTTCTTGACATGGTCTGGGGAGCTTGGCATGGTCTTGGGTTGCTCGTCATGGTCTATGGAGCTTGACCTTGCTTATGAATTTGGTGCTTGTTGCAGGCCATGTAACTAATTTTTTGGAATGAGTTAGAGGATGCAAATTTCAAGGACTAAAGATGTCTAGAGTAATAACTATAGTTTGAAGCACAATTTATAATTCAATCAAAGCTAGGAGATATCAAAATTTTAGTTAGACATCAATTTTGGGCATTTAATTGCTATTGCAAGTCGACTTGTGGCATTTAATTTATTTATTTGTATTTAATTTATGTTCTAGGCTAACTTGTGGCTTAGATTGGTATAAGTAGGGGTTGTGGGGAAGTTATTTGTAATTATTCATCCATGGTGGAGAAGAAGGAGGTGGTGGAGGAGCAAATTTGGAGAAGAGCTAGTAGCTACCGCTTGGAAAACAAGGAGATTCCTTGGTGGGCTTGTGAGCACAAATTGAGATCTTCCTTGGGGATTTCTACCAGAGTTTGGATCTGGACAAGCTAGGGTTTGATTTGGATCTTGAGGGATCTTGTAAAACTATTACTTGCTTTGTATTTGGCCATAACTAGGAAGGCCTTACAGCCCGACACATTGCATGCAATGGATCATATCTATGAATAAACTATTATGAATTGGCTTCAAATCTTTCATTGTTGTTTGTGTTTCTATTGTGTGGTTTATTGTTGGGGGCTAGGAAATCTCCTTTGGAGATTCTCCTACCTTACATTGCATTAGATGGTATCAGAGCAAAGGTTTGTTCCTAAATGTGTTCACAAATCACTGAAGCTGAGGTAGTTTATACAAGGATTTGCAAAGAAGATTGATATTGTGGCTGGTTGATCTTCTGGATTTGTGGATCTGTTGTTTAGGGTTTGCTAAAATTTTGGAAGATTCCTCCAATAAGATTGGACCCTAGGGAAATTGAGGATCTTAGTGATGTTATGGAGTAGAGGATCTTAGAGAAGATAAGAGAAAAGTTCATATCTGAGATTGCATTGATGAAGAGTGACATGATTACTGAAATTGTAAGTACTTTAGGTGGTGTACCTAGGCATGTGAGTACTGAAGGTAGTTATGAGGAAGTTTTCAAAGACTTTGAAGTTTCTAGATTGATTAGTGAGGAAAAAACTAATCATGTGGAGAGACCTATTAGAATTAGTGTTGGTCAGTTTGCTCGACCTGGATCTCAGTTGAAGCTAAAGCATAAGATGGAGGTTTCTAAGTTTTTAGGTACATTAAATCTTGAAGACTTGATTGATTGAACTGGTGAATTGGAAGACTACTTTGAGCTTGAGGATATTGAGGATCCACTCAGAGTAAGGTTGGAACAAACTAAGCTAAAGGGACATGCTGCTCTTTGGTGGAAGGAACTACAAAAGGATAGAGAAGAGGAAGGTGAAATGAAGATCACTATATGGAAATTGATAGTGGCTAAGTTGAAGGCTAAGTTCATTCCTGCCAATTATGAACTTGAGTTGTTTAAGAGTTTGCAAAATGTGAAGCAGAAGGATATGACTGTGAAGGATTATACCGATTTCTACAAGTTGACTATTTGGTATGGGCATAAAGAATTGTCAAAGGAAAAGATAGCATGGTATATTAATAGTTTTATATTCAATATTCAAGATGACATTGGTATGCTAAATATTTCTTTAGTTGAGGATACTTTTTGGTATTCTTTGAGAGCAAAGGAGAAGCTAAAGAGGAAGAATCAAGGTAGCTCCCCAGGGAAGGAGAAGCAAGATAGCTCAACACAAGTTAAACTAAATACAAAAGGTGAACATAAAAGAAGGATAGGTGGAGGTTGGTTTCGAGGTAATTGTTTCAAGTGGGGCCAAGAAGGGCATAGATATTTTGAGTGTCCAGTTTCAAGGAAAACTACTATTGTGAATGAGGATATAGGCCCAGATAGTTAGCTTGAGAAAGGAGAGAGCTTGCTAGCTCAATGAGTACTGATTGGTGAGAGGACATTAGATTCTTGTCAGAAGACTAGTTTGTTCAAAACTCATTTAAGTCTAGTGGTAATGATGCAGGAGCATCCAAAGGTATAAGGGCAATCTTGTGTCACCCAAAAAAATGTACATAGACTTAGTTTCTATTTCATGTTTTTTCATTTTTGGATACCCATTTGGGTCAAATAAAGGTTACAACTCTCACAGTTCCACTATCGGTGTTCTAGGTTAGAGTATTTGAGCACCTTGGGATATGTGTAAATGCCAAAAAAATAGTAGTATGTAATTGAGCCATCGTTTTGGTGAACTAGAAGGTGTAAATTGGTTCAATGATTGTAATTGTAATTTAGAGAATTCCAAAAAAAGAATCAGGTCAAAAGTCTCCATGGTTTGAAAGTTATTGCAATTTTCAATTTCTAAGACCTCCTAAGAGTGCTTCAAAGTCAAGTTCAGGGCATTAAATGACCTCATATAGGGCCAAAAAATGGGGGACAAGAAAATCTAGTCCATATGCCTATAAAGAACTTTGAGAGCTTTCTAGAAATGTAAATTGTTTGTCAATCGGAGCTATGGTTCAAAAGTTATGCCTCCTAAAAGTTTGGTTACCATTTTTGGATTCTTCTAGTTTTGCGCCAACTTCTAACGTAGCTTCTGGAGCCTTATATTTGGTTGGTGGATGCCAACTAGCACTTTCTAGAATGTATTCCTAATCCTTAACCCTTTGGGGTCTATTTAAGGACATTTTTGGCATTGTAAAAGACAGTTCGGAGTGGAGTTTGAGAGAAGGAACTAGGAGAAGAAATTATTTCCTAATTCATACTATTGTAAGCCCATAAGGCATGTTTTGAAGTCCATTTTCTTTGTACTACATGTAAAAGCATATTTAAATAGTAAATAAAATTTTCCCTTTCCTATTGTGTCCATTCTGTGCTTGGGTTGTGTTTCCATCAAGTGGTATCAGAGTGAGTTTTCCTGAGTGTGTAGACAGAGCATCGACTATGAGGCAGTTTGGACTAGGACTGTGTGGTTGCGGATTTGAATTAAGAAGATGCCTCCATGAAGAGAGCATGGTGGAAGGGCTAGAGCTATTAATCCTGAGGAGGTTAGAGCCCTCCAAAGGCAAGTCAAAGCATTGCAGGAGGAGCTCCGTAGGGGAGAAAATATTGCTGCAGGTGATGAAAGTGAGGATGACAATGAAGACAAAATTGGACAAGAAGGGGAAGTTGACGAGGAAGTTTTGAATCAAGTAGAGGAAAGGCTTTTTAGGTCCATTACTAAGATTGGGAAAAGACCTACAATTGATGTGGGTGTATTTTCAAGAAGTTTGAAACCAGATGAGTTGATCGACTGGATCAATGAACTGGAAGAGTACTTTGAATATGAGGAGATCAGGGATCTAGATAGGGTTAAATTTGTGAAGACCAAACTAAAAGGCCATGAAAAAATTTGGTGGCAAGAAGTTCAATTGGAAATAAATAGAAGAGGAAAGGATAAGATCACAAGGTGGGATCATATGGTGGACAAATTGAAGAAACAGTTCATTCCTGTTAACTATGAGCTTGATTTGTTTAAGAAGATGCATGGGTTAAAGCAAGCAAGAAAATTAGTCCATGAATATACGGAGGAGTTTTACTGACTTTTGATTAGAGTAGGGCATGCAAAAGCAAATAAGGAGAAGGTTTCTTGTTATATCAGTGGGTTGCAACCTAGCATCCAGGAGGAATTAAGTCTGGTAAGAATGACCAGTGTTGAAGAAGCATACCAGTTTGCACTATAAGTTGAAGAAAAGATAAATAAAAGGTTTGAAGGGAGACAAAGAGGGTTTGATCAAGGAGGAAGGAGTAGTGGTAGGTCATCTTGAGATTGAAATGAGACGGAAAAGAAAAATGAAGATGTGGGTACTAGTAGGAACGAGGGTTTCAATTGCTCCCATGATCAAGACTTTGGAAATAAGAGAGAAAGAGGTAGAGGATGTAGAAAAGGAAGAGGAGGCTTTTGTGGTACCTATTTCCATTGCAATGAAGAAGGTCATCATGCCTTTGAATGCCCTCAATGTCAAGGAAGGACAAATAGGAGAACTAAAGGCCAAGCTAGGGTTGTTCATGTGGATGAGGATGCACAATCATCACATTTAGAGGATGCAGAAAGAGGAGAGACTTTAGTAAATGAAAGGGTCCTACTAAGTGGTGAGATTGAACCAGGGAAAAGGAGGATTTTATTCCATACCAGGTGCAAGTGTGAGGATAAATCTTGTGATGTGATCATTGATGGTGGTAGCACTAATAACATGGTATTAGAGGAGATGGTCTCTAAGCTGAAGCTCAAGAGGGAGAAATGCCCCTAGCCCTATCAGATTGCTTGGGTGAAGGATGATCATAAGGTCCTAGTAAGTGAACAATGTTTAGTGAAGTTCAAAATTGGGACTTACCATGATGAAGTTCTCTGTGATGTTATTCAAATGGATGTTTGCCATCTATTGTTGGGTAGACTGTGGCAGTTTGACAGGCATCCAATACATGATGGTCATGCAAACACATACTCTCTAACAAAGGATGGAGTTCTCCACAAACTGAAGCCCATGAAAAGGGAAGCCGAAAAGGTATGTAGCAGTGCTAGGATTTGTCTTGTTGATGGAAGGAAGTTTTTAGATGGCATGAAACATCATCATATGTGCTATGCTTTGATTCCTAGGAAAGATAAAGAAGGTAGTAGTGAAATACCACTTGAAGTTTTAGATTTACTAGGTGAGTTTGGAGATATCATCTCTAATAATGTTCTAGAAGGATTTCCACCAATAAGGAAAATTAGTCATCAGATAGATTTAATCCTAGGAGCTAGTTTTCCTAACAAGGTTGCTCACAAGATGACTCCTATCGAAACTGAGGAGCCAGAAAGATAGGTTTAGGAGCTATTGAGGAAGGGTTTGATTCGGGAGAGCCTGAGTCCATGTGTAGTACCTACAGTACTAGCACCAAAGAAGGATGGAGAGTGGAGAATGTATACAGACTCTTGAGCTATAAATAGGATAACCATCAAGCATCGATATCCTTTGCCAAGGATGGATGATCTTATAGATTGTTTGAGTGGATCTTAGTACTTCACAAAGATAGATCTCAAAAGTGGCTATCAACAGATACAGATATGAGAAGGAGATGAGTGGAAAACTGCCTTCAAGACCAAGGAGGGTCTTTATGAGTGGTTAGTTATGCCCTTTGGATTGAAGAATGCCCCAAGCACCTTCATGTGGCTTATGAATGAGGTACTTAAGAAGTTTTTGAGAAAATTTGTTATTGTCTATTTGGATGATATTTTAATTTTCAGCAAGACTTTGGAAGAACATTTATTGCATATTCGTAGTGTCTTTGAAATTTTAAGGGAAGAGAAACTATTAATTAATCTAAAGAAGTGTATCTTAGCAAAAAGGGAGTTAGTCTACTTGAGTTTTGTTATATCACCTAAAGGTCTTAAAATGGATCCAAAGAAGGTAAAAGCCATCTTGGAATGGCCTACTCCAAGATCTACTACTGAGGTAAGATCATTTAATGGTCTGGTTACTTTTTAGAAAAAGTTCATTAAGAATTTCAGTGGCATATGTGCACCCCTGACTGACACAATAAGAGGGGATAGAAAAGAGTTCAAATGGACTGTAGCAGCTACGAGAAGTTTTAAAATGCTGAAGAAGAAGGTGACAGAACAACCTATGTTGGCACTTCTAAATTTTAGAAAGGTGATCCAGGTGGATTGTGATGCTAGTGGAAGTGCTATTGGAGGTGTATTGAGCCAGGAAGGTAAGCCTATTGCATATTTTAGTGAATAATTTAATGATGTGAAGAAGAAGTATTCTATTTATGATCAAGAATTCTATGCAATAGTTCAGGCCTTAAAGAAATGGATACATTATTTATTGCCAAGGGAATTTTTTTTATATACTAATCACCAGGCATTACAGTATCTAAATAGCCAAGGTAAATTGAACTAGAGGCATATGAAGTGGGTAGAGTTCTTGCAGAGCTATACATTTGTGTTGAAGCGTAGAAGTGGAAAATCTAACAGGGTTGTAGATGCATTAAGTAGGAGGCAGTTGTTGCTTACAGTAATGCAGGTTGAAATAGTTGGGTTTGATGAACTCAAGAATCTGTATCCTGAGGATCTTGATTTTGTTGAAGCATGGAAAGCTTGTAAAGAGCCTGTTGTTGTGGACAAAACCAAGTGGCTAGACTATTTGATTCAGGATGGTATGTTGTTCAAGGGTAGTCAATTATGCATTCCAAGGAGTTCCATGAGGGAAAATTTGGTTAAGGAGAAGCACAATGGAGGGATGGCAGGACATTTTGGTCGAGACAAGACCATTTCCATTCTTAGAGAACATTATTTTTGGCCTCAATTATCATAGGATGTGAAGAAGTTTGCACAAAGTTGTCAAGTTTGTCAAGTGGCCAATGGATTTAGTCACAATACTAGACTATATCAGCCATTACTTGTTCTATCAAAGCCATGGGAGGACATAAGTATGGATTTTTTTCTTGGATTTCTGAGGACACAAAGGGGTAATGAATCAGTATTTGTGGTGGTTGATAGGTTCTCCAAAATGGCACATTTCATTCCATGCCACAAAACTCATGATGTTATCCATATTGCAGACTTATTTTTCAGAGAGGTAGTGAGACTACATGGTCTCCCAAGGAGTATAGTTTCTGATAGAGATACTAAATTTGTGGGGTATTTCTAGAGGACATTGTGGAAGAAGTTGAGAATAGACTTGAAATTTAGTTCCACACATCACCCGCAGACTAATGGTCAAACATAAGTGGTAAATAGAAGTCTGGGAAATTTGCTGAGATGTTTAGTTGGGGATAAGCCCAAGGGATGGGATTTAATTCTACCACAGGAAGAATTTTCTTACAATAACTCTGTAAATAAGAGTACTTGTAGATCACCATTCCAAATTGTATATGGAAGTAACCTAAGGACTGCACCAGAATTGAGGAAGATGGAGCAAGGGGAGAGGACAAGTGCTAAAGTAGAAGAGTTTGCTGAACATATCAAGAGCCTACATGAGGAGGTCTAGGCACACATTATCAAGATGAATCAAGAGTATAAAGATAGGGCTGATCAAAGGAGAAGACATAAGGAGTTCCAAGTAGGGGATCTAGTCATGGTACACTTAAGAAAGAAGAGATTTCTAGTAGGTACTTACAACAAGTTGAAGATGAATAAATTTGGCCCCTGCAAAATTCTAAAGAAACATGACATAGGGAATGCATATGAGGTGGAGTTACTAGATGGAATTCACATTTCCACTATCTTTAACATTGCAGACTTAACCGAGTATCATGATGATGGTGCAGATGAGGAACTGATGTTAGAGCCATGTCCAATTCCTGCTTCTAAGGAGGAGATAGAAGAAATTCTAGATCATCGTGTGGGTAGGAGTACCAGAAATAGGTAGTATGAAGAGTATTTGGTTAAGTGGAAAGGCTGACCATTTGAGGACTCAACTTGGATATCAGCAGCTGAGGTTTCCCATTTGGGATTTCCTCTACCATCCATAAAGTGACAAGGTCGCTTTTCAATCTACCCTGGGTGTCTGATGCAGGAGCATCTAGAGGTATAAGGGCAATCTTGTGTCACCCAAAAAAATGTACTTAGACTTAGTTTCTATTTCATGTGTTTTCATTTCTAGATACCCATTTGGGTCAAATAAAGGTTCCAACTCTCATAGTTCCACTATTAGTGTTCTAGGTTAGAGTATTTGAGCACCTTGAGATACATGTAAATGCCAAAAAAATAGGAGTATGTAATTGAACCATCATTTTGGTGAACTAGAAGGTGTAAATTTGTTCAATGATTGTAATTGTAATTTAGAGCATTCTAGAAAAAGAATCAGGTCAAAAGTCTCCACAGTTTGAAAATTATTATAGTTTTTCAATTTTTTGAGACCTCCTAAGAGTGCTTCAAAGTTAGTTTAGGGCATTAAATGACCTTGTACAGGGCCAAAAAATAGGGGATGAGAAAAGCTGGTCCATAGGGCTATAGAGCGCTTTGAGAGCTTTCTGAAAATGTAAACTGTTCATCAATCAAAGCTACGGTTCAAAAGTTATGCCTCTCAAGAGTTCAGTTACCATTTTTGGATTTTTCCAGTTTTGCGCCGACTTCTAACATGGCTTTTGGAGCATTCTATTTGGTCAGTGGATGCCAACTATCACTTTCTAAAATGTATTCCTAATCTTTAACCCTTTGGGGTCTATTTAAGGACATTTCTGGCATTGTAAAAGACAGTTCAGAGTGGAGTTTGAGAGAAGGAACTGGGAGAAGAAATTATCTCCTTATTCATACTATTGTAAGCCCATAGGGCATGTTTTGAAGTCCATTTTCTCTAAACTGCATGTAATAGCATATTTACATAGTAAATAAAATTTTCCCTTTCCTATTGTGTCCATTTTGTGCTTGGGTTGCATCTCCATCAGGTAAAGTTTGCAAAGTGATTGTGGATGGTGGTAGTACTGATAACCTTTTTTCTAAGGAGATGTTTAAAAAACTTGGTTTGAGAGAGAGTGAGACATCCTTATCCTTATAGGATTGGTTGGTTGCAAGGTGAGCATGCTTTGGAAGTGAGAGAGCAATGCCTTGTTGATTTCTAGATTGAGTAGTACAAGGATCAAGTGTTGTGTGATATTGTAGATATGAATAGTTGTCATGTATTACTCGGTAGACCTTAGTAGTATGATTGTAGGGTTGTGCATGATTGTGTTAGAAATGTGTTTACTGTTGAGAAAGGTGGTAGGAAGCTTTCCCTGATTCCTTTATAGAATGAAGAGCTTGGTAGGAGGAACTCGAGTATTGGTAGCTGAGTTCAATTGGTAGATTCTAAGAAGGTCAAAGATCAGCATGGAAATCATACCTATGGAACACATGTGGTGGATGTAAAGAAGAAGAAGAAAAATAAGGGAAAGAATGTACAAGTTGAAGACTTGGAGGACATGTATGTGAAGAACTAGTGTGGGTTTTATGTGTTGAATCCCAGAAGATGTTCTTCTAGTTACTAGAACATCTTTTCAAACCTAGGGTGTCTGATGTAGGAGCATCTTAGGTTTTCTTGCAATCCTACATGTTTGGAGGGGTTTTGGTTAAGTGTTGTGGAGCCTAGAAAATATTGGTATTTGACATACACTGGGAGCTCAACATGGTCTGGGAACTTGACATGGTCTTTGGTTGCTCAACATGGTCTAGGGACTTAGCATGGTCTTTGGTTTCTCGGCATGGTCTGGGAACTCGGCATGGACTTTGGTTGCTCAGCATGGTCTAGGGAGCTTGGCCTTGCTTAGAAATTTTGTGCCTATTGTAGGTCGTATAACTAATTTTATAAAATGAGTTAGAGGATGAAAATTTTAGGGATTAAAGAGAGCCTAGAGTAATAACAATGATTCCAAGTATGAGTTCTAATTCAATCAAAGCTAGGAGATATCATGATTTTACTCAGACATCAATTTTGGGCATTTAATTGTTGTTGTAGGCTGACTTGTGGCATCTAATTAATTAATTTGTATTTAATTTGTGTTCTAGGGTGACATGTGGCTTACATTGGTATAAGTAGGGGTTGTGGGGACGTTTTTTTTCATTATTCATCCATGGTGGAGAAGAAGAAGGTGGTAGAGGAGCAAATTTGGAGAAGAGCTAGTAGTTGCGGCTTGGAAAACAAGGAGATTGCTTGATGGGCTTGTGAGTACAAGTTGAGATCTTCCTTGGGGGTTTCTTCCAAAGTGTGGATCTGGACAACCTAGGGTTTTATTTGGATCTTGAGGGATCTTGTATAACTATTACTTGCTTTGTATTTGGCTATAATCGGGAAGGCTTTATAGCCCAACACATTGCATGCAATGAATTATATCTATGAATAAACTATTGTGAGTTGGCTTCAAACCTTGCATTTTTGTTTGTGTTTCCACTATGTGGTCTATTGTTGGGGGCTAGGACATCTCCTTTGGATATTCTCCTACCTTGCACTACATCACCGTTCCACTAATTAGTAAACACTTAAAATAAATGGTAGTCGACACGTGCTTATTCTAAGAGATACCTTGTTTAATATATCAAGGGGTTGAAAGGAGGGAAAATAAAGAGTATTATCCTCCTTTTGCTCCTTCTATTTTTTCTTTTCTCCTTCCACCACATCTCCATCTCCTTCTCCTTCTTCTCCATTGTCTTCTCCTTCTCCTTTCCTTTTTTTGCTTCTTGAACATTGAGTCTTCTTCCTCTCCTCCTTTTCTCTCCCTCTCCCTCTCCCTCTCTCTCTCTATCTCCCTTCTCGTCCTCCTTTTTGTTTCTCTTCTTCTACTTCTAATTTTTCTTCTCCTTTTTCTTCTCCTTATGTTATCCCTTGTGTAATTCTTCTTCACTTTTTCCTTCTTCTCCTTCACCTTCTTTTCTTTCTTCCTTGCATTCTTCTCCATATTTTTATCCTTCTCTTTTTGCATCTTCTTCCCCTTCTTTTGTTGTTTAAGGGACGAGAGAGTGTCCTATATTATTTTTTCTTGACCACTTTCTTGACTATAATTATAATTGCTTATATTGATTTTTCAATATAAGATGTAAAACATCCAATTTTGAACTATATGTTTTGCATAAAAGATATTGGTTTTTCTACATTTTTTTTATATAAATGATAATTATCTTAAGAAACAAATAAGATAAAAGATATTTTTGTAATTAAAAAAATTAACTATTTATAATTGATAATAATTTTAACAAAAAAGAACATAAATTTTTTTATGAGTAAAATCAACATATATAACTTAATGTACAATAGAAAACACATGGCATGTGGTAAATACTAAATTATAAGCCAAAAATAGATGTAAATAGGAAAATAGAGTACAAGAAATATAAAAAATTATACTTAATTCAAACTTTTTGTTATAAATATAGTCTATAAAAAATAAATTTAATTCACAATCTAAGATTTTATTAAAATTGTATTTTTCATTGTAAAATGTATACTGCAATTTTTTCTATAAAGGGAACACACACACACACACATAGATATAGATATATATGTATATATAGATATATACATGTATATATATATGTATATGTGTATATATACATATATGTATGTATGTATTCATATATACACACACACACATCCATATATACATATATATATCTATATATACACATATATACATATATACATATATCTACATATATGTATATATACACATATATGTATATATATATATGCTTTCTTTATAGAAAAAATATAGTATACATTTTACAATGTGTATATATATATATATATATATATATATATATATATATATATATATATATATATATGTATGTATATACACACACACAATATAAGATTTTATGAAAATTATATTTTTTTCATTGTAAAGTATATACTACAATTTTTCCTATAAAGGGAATATATATACACACATATAAATCACGTACATATATGTATATATGCATGTATGTATGTATGTACACACACATGATTTTATCAAAATTGTATTTTTCATTGTAAAATATATATTACAATGTTTTTTATAAAGGGAATACACACACACATAAATACATGTACACATATGTACACACACATAATTTTATAATGTTTAAAAATATTTTTTATATAGATGTATACATTAAATAACTACTAAGAAAATAAGTTTTGTAAAAACTAATAGATAGATAAGATAAGATAAGATAAATTTATTAATGTCCAATAGGAGACCAATGAGGGTCTAACGGAGAAGGCCAAAATTAGATAAGAATAAAAATTACTAAAAAGATAATAAAAATTTATCTGTTAGATACTACTCAAAATTAAGATTAAATTGATTCAAAAGTGAAAGCCAAAGCAAGAGAAGATCAAATCAAATAATATTAAAGTTGAAAACAAAATTACATGAATGGATTAGATCATTTTCATTCGCCCATTATATTTAATACTACATTTATTACACTTCATCTGGATTGTTGTATTTATTAATATCCAACAATACTTCACTAAAAAATTATATTTGTTGTTTTTAAGTGCCTTTCCCATGTTTTTTTTTGTCTTTTTAGATAACTTAGGAAAATTTGATTTATCATCTTTGACATCATATTGCTCCCTTTCCCATCTTTTGGAACACTTGGCCAACTCTTCTTGTAGATTTTTCCATCACACCAAAAGCACTTATTGATGGTGGAGAGGGATCTCATCGAGGATATAGTTGCTACATGAACACCTCCCCACACATTGGAGCTGGATACAACCATTTATCATGTGGGATTTGCACCCACCGCATACCATGTTGATAATCCAAGGCTACACAGATGAAGGGTCAAGGGGCTTGAGGGACTTGAACCAATGACTTGTACTCTGATACCATGTAGAAGTTGAGAAAACCAATTTCACATATCCCAAAGAACACCTGCATGCAAATATCCTACAATGAAGAGAAGCCAAAAAATGGAAAAAGAAAAGCTTAGAAATTCTCAACGAAGTGAGAGCAAAAATGTATTCCAAGTTATGAAAACAAAAAGTACAAAGGTTCAACCTTAAAGGTGAACAAAACCCTAAAGGGAAAAAGAAACTAGGTTTGTGCAATATAATTAATATAAAATATTAATTATATGCACCTAAGAGAGCTAAAGAAACTAGAGTAACAAATGACTTACTCTAACACCCTCCCTTAAGTGAAGCTTAGGAGGAAGCTAATCTAGAAAAGCTATGAAAGCAAGAAAATGGGTCCCAAAAACAAGGCCTGATTAGGTACCCAAAAGAAGGAAATCTCTATAAAATAGAGATAGAGGAGAAAACTTAGTGGGAAAAATCCCTCTCCAAAAACAGATAGAACAAACATGCTGAAAAAACATGAAGGAAGGCCTCAAGAAGACCCCCCAAGGACAACTTCCGAACTCCAAGAATAGACTACAATTGAAGATAGCGTGATGATGCAAATGACTTGGTGAAGATGTCGACAACCTATGCATTAGTGAAAATGTATTACAAAGAGAGAACACCATCCTAGATCAAATGACAAATGAAATGCATATGAATCCCAATGTGTTTAGTGCATTGATGCTCCATCAAGTTGTGAGAAATATGAATACCACTCTAATTATTGCACCACAGAATAATGGGACAATTAGGAGGAAAACCAAATTTACTCATCAACTACTGAAGCCATAAAATCTCTTGACTAGCAAGCAATGTGGCTCAATACTCAGCCTCTGTAGATGAAAGTGTGTGAACCTATTGCTTCTTGTACGACCATGTGATAGGACCAGAGCCAAGAAAGAAAACAAAGCCAGAAGTAGACTTTTGATCATCAACATCACCAACCCAATCTGAGTTAGTGTAGGCAACAATGTGAGGTGTCCCTAATGTGCAATGAATGCCATACATTAGTGTGCCCTGAATGTATCTCAAAATATGCTTGGCAGCTTGCCAATGACTCTCATGAGGCTCATGTGAAAACTAAGAGACAAGACCCACTGCGAATAGGAGATTAAGATGAGTGTGTGTCACGTACAAAAAGCTGCCAACCAACTATCGGTACAATGTGGGATCTACTAAAGATGAAGTAAAAGAGGTAGACAAAGTAACACCTGACTGAAAATTTGTAGGAGTGGGCTTGCAATCAAGCATGTCAAAGCATCAAAGCATGTCAAGAGCATACTTCTGTTGGTAAAAAAGATTCCAGCAGGGGACTGAACAATCTAGAGACCAAGAAAATAGTGTAGTAGTCCAAGATTAGTCATCTTAAATTGTTCCATCAATGCTCTTTGAACATCCTTAATCATAGAGGATGAGCTACCTATGAGAAGAAGATCAACAACATATAGTGCAGTGATCAAAACCTTAGCCTCAAGATGTTGAATGTAGACTGTAGGATTGGAATGGCAATGTGTGAAACCTATAGAAATAAAAAAAGAGTCCATCTTCTCATACCAAGCCCGAGGGGTCTGTTTGAGACCATACAATGAATGTCAGAGTCTGCAAACCAAGGTGGAATCCTACACAAATCCTTGAGGTTGCTCCATGTAAATCTCCTTAGTAAGATCACCATGCAAGAATGTACTCTTCACATCCATTTGAAAAATGTTCCATCCTTGTGAAGCTATGAGGGATAAGACAAGGCAAATAGAGTTCATCTTGGCGATAGGGGAAAATGTCTCAATGTAATCAATACCCTCAACTTGTGAAAAACCCTTTGCAAAAAGATGTACCTTGTACTTATCAATAGAGCCATCAGTAACAAACTTAGTATGATACAACCATTTGCATCACGCTACCTTTCTTCCCTTAGGAAGAGAACAAAGATGCCAAGTATGATTCTTCATCAAAGAAGAATAGTCCTCCTCCATTGCACTGTCCCACTTAGGATGTCCTGTGATTGCTACAAAAGTCTAAGGATCATCACAAATAGCATGAGTAAGAAGACTAGAACCCATAGTATATGAATGGGTATAACAAGAAGTGGTAGGGTCACCAGCTAGAGATCCTGTAGCCTCAACTATAGCTCGAGCACATTTAAGCATCTGCAAAGGATCCTGTGGTAGAGGTAAATGGGGATCAACATGATCCTCATCCTCATCATCTAGAAAAGAGATTGGAAAGGACGAGTGAGTGGTGGTAAGTGAAGTAGACTCTGGAGGTAGGGTATCTAGTGAAAACTGATGGAGAATACCATGTTCAGAGCAAAAATTCCTAAATGCTTGGTTCACATATTCCTGCCAATTATATGTGCATATCCACCAAATAGAAAGACTAGACTACTTCTCAACAAATGTCTTAAAGACTCAAAATCAATCCAAGACATTAGACTTGTACTTCAAAAAGTACACCCATGTACATCTGGAGAAGTCATTAATGAAAGTAAGTACATATTTAGCACCAAAAAAGGAGTGGAAAATGACATGAGGTGACTATGAATCAACTCTGGTGGTGCCAAAGCATGAGTGGCTTGTCCATGTGGAAAAGGATCCCTATGTTGTTTGCCAAGTGCACAACCCTAACAATCAAAAGGACTATATCCTAAAGTTAAAACTTTAGGAGTTTTTAAATTATTGAAAAAAGAAAGTGTAGACCAGAAAGCCATGCCAAGGAACTAAACTTCAAAATAATATTCTAGGTATTTTCGATAAGTGGATATATGACTATTATATATCATCAAAACTGGGAGAAAGAGATTTTTCCATTTTGGGGGTTTATTTTTGCACATGAAGCCAGTAGTTCAAATTATGCAAGGTTTTGTGTCAAATACCCATTTTTCAATTTCATTGACTTAGGGCAGTTCATATCTGATCTCTAATGAAATGGTAAACTAGATGAACATCAAAGGTAGTGTGAATGCATTTAGGGGTGGATTTTTTCATCTCCAAGTCCATTTGGTGAAGGTATTATTAGTATTTCAGATACCCTAGCAAAACAAGGGTTTTCATCATTAAGGAAGAGATATTTCCCAGTTTGTTATAGACAATGATGAGAATCATATCATATTTCAGCTATAGAATGAGGAAAGACATTTTGGCCAATAGAAGGGAATGAAGATTCGAGTGGACACATGTCAGTTCTATATTAGATCATGGATTTCATTCTTTTCCTATATCTCTCTCTTTCTCATCCATTGTAATGGTTCCAATCTTGAGTTTTCTTAGTATTGTGAGACCAGGTTCTAGTTTTTGATATATTTTTCATGACTATGATACCATTCTTCAACATATCTCCCTTGTATGAACAACAATAGTTAAGCTAATATAGATAGTTCTTCTCTATTTAGGGGTTTTATGAGTTTTTTACATGTATTTGAATGTATAGTTTCAAAGAAATGAATACAATGAGTAAGAATCTTCTTAGTTTCATTTTGATTCTCGTCTCCTATCTCTATAGTCTACAATGTTTTGACATTTAGGGACAAAGAACTTAGACCCTTTTACATCCCCTTAAGGTTGTATGTCTAATATGTTTTGTTGTTGGAACAAAGAGCCAAGTAAATGCTTGATGTATTTGACAAAATTATTGGTTATTTGAGAAGGATATGTCATGAGAAAGAGGTCTTTATGAACACCAATGTCTAATTCACAAAATGATAAGATAGATTTGATATCTTGATATATGGAATATGCCACTAGTATCATAGATGTGTGTGTGTGTAATTTGTGGATTTGCTGAAATCAAAATTATAATCATCTATTTCCCTTTCCATTTAAGAGTTGAAAGGATGCCCTCACTTAGCTTATCAATTTCTTAGGTCATGTTATTAGCTGTTTCGTGTCTATGATCTTTGCATAAATATAGAAGATATAAGGGTTTAATATTCTTTGTTTAGATTCAATCTATGCTTTGAATACTGGTACCATATGAAGAATCTAATAGGTCCACCTGCCTAGGTTTTGCAGAGCCTGAAGTGGGAGAAGCGTCTAGCCTTATAGTTGGCCTAATGTTTGAAAGGATATGTTGTAGATGGGAAGTAGCTACCCCTAGACATATTCTGTTCTCATCGAGGTAATTTGAAATCATGACATTTCAAAACACTAATAGTACTAATTTCCAACTATTATTGTTCTGAATCTAGTATATTTCCTCATTCATAGAATTTACCTAATCTTCATTTTCTAATGAAGCCTTAACTATTATTCATTAAAATCAACAATTAAATAGGTATTGTCTCTTAACTTACTTCTTATATGTACTCTAGCACTCCTATCTCCAATAATTTATTCACGAGAATCATAATTTATCACACATTTGGCCAATGCGGGTTCAATTCTCTAATTTTCAACATTTTCTCCACTTGGTAGGGGTTCACCTTCTTGTTTAGATTATTGATTAGAGATATTTATGACCTATTTAATTTCATACTTTATTCCATTTCATGTTCTTTCATACTCACTTCTCTATTCCATTACCATTCTATATCATCCCATTTTACTACTTCATGTTGCATGTGATCTTATATATATTGTTGATATGAGATTTTTTTAAAGTGAATAACCTATAATAGAACAATCATTATTTTTTCAATGATGTCAAACTTTCCATCTACTGGTGAGACAATTCCTTTTTGGTTTGAAAGCTATCATCTAGTTGATTGATGAAGAGGATTTGAAAAGAAGAGATAACAATAGCATCTAGAGAAAGGTTGAGTTATTTGGTTTGTAAAAGAAGCACTAAGACCAAGTAAGACATCAATACTATAGTTTATTTTTTATCTACTTAAAGTCTAAAATGAAAGATTACTCAAGTTAAGACTAGAAGAAAATCAAGTGAGAAAAGTGTATGTTAAGCCTTGCTAAGCAGTCAATGCAAGCTGAGAAGAAATTAGTGGAAGCTAAGTGAAAATCAAGAGATGTCAAACAAAGATGAAAAAAATGCAAGCTGATTCATTGTTAGTATATGCCTAGTAAAGTTTAGTTGATGCTGAGTAGCAGTTAACTTTAGTACTTTCCAAGAGAATAGTATAGACATCAAGTAACATCATATTGATGTCGAGTGCCAGTAAACTGTGTTAAATCAAAGATTTGACAAATTTGAACTGACCATTTTGGTTTTTTGAATTATGTGAAGCATGTGGAAGATAACTATGATGAGCTGGTAGAATAGAATTCAAGGTAAACCATTTTGAGGTGAATTCAATGAAGATTGTAGAAGAATTTTCTAGAGGAACCAAATGGAAAAGTGGGTAGACTCATTGTATCCTACCTAATCCTACCTAACGCTAAAATGGACAATTATGGTTAAGAGGAAAAAGATCTTAGTTCCCTATTTATAAAGATATCTAGTTAGAAGAAAAGGTTGTCATGTGTAAGAACCTAAGGAAGACAAGGAGTCTAGGGTGTTGCTTCATTTAGTGACTGAACAGAGGTGATTGTAGTTGGCAAAGTAAGAAGGCTTAAGAGTATGTATGCTTGAAGAGTGAACAAGTTATCAAAACTGAAGTTTGTGATTGCCAAGAAGAATGGAGGACTAAAAAAAAGATTTATAATATGCAAGTGAGTTGTAATTTTTTATTCAATCAAGCCTTCTTGTTACTTTCTAATCATTGTATCAGTCTAGGATAAATCCTTTGGATTAATGTTGACCTAATAGTCATTTATAAATCCTTTAACTAGGTGACATTCTAATGGAATGGTCTAAAGTTCTCTAACAAAGCTCACTCCTAATAGGGTGATTGAAATCCTTTAACAAGGTCACATTTAATAGTCTATATTGTAACCTTTAACAGGGTTGGCCTTTCATAGGGCGTTAGTTCAAAAGAGTGAGAATTAGTAACATGTTACTGGTGGTTTTCCCAAATTTAGTTTCCACATAAAATCCTTGTGTCAAATTGTGTGAATGTTCTTATGTTGTTTCATGTTTACATTTCTTCAAAGTTGTTTTAACCTAGAACAGTAAGCTACAAAGTTTAAGTATTGTATGATTTAATGGATGGATGCATGATAAGGTTTTATGGATATGGATCTACTAAGCATTGAAAATTTTTACTTGTACATCTAGACCTTGGATAACTAATTCACCCCCCACCCTTTCAGTTATTCTAAAGAATTCCAACAATTGGTATCGAAGTCATCATGCTTAAGAGAACTAGTTTGAAGTTACTAGAAGAAAAATATCAAGATGTCCAAAAGAGAGGTACCCAAGATCAATAAGGAAAAATTCCCTACATGGAAAAGTCTAATGAAGCTACACCTAAGAGATCTTGGAGACCATGCACAATCTACCATCAACATTGAGCATGTTGACCATGCTAGAGCCCTAACTATCGGGGATTTGAAAAAAAAGAAGAACACAATTAGGCTTTGTTAGAAATTGCATCTACCCTAAGCTACACCAAGTTTGATGACATCAAGGAATGTGATACTAATGAGAAGATGTAGGATGTTATAGAAAAGATCTATGGAGGAGACAAAAATGTGTTGAGAGCCACAAATCTGAAAGTCTAAGAGGTAAGTTTGATGATATGAGAATGCAAGAAGGTGAGAATATAGTTCAATATTGTGCTAGAATAAAAGAAGTAGTCAATTATATTAGAGGAACAACTTGTAAGATTGAAGATGAGATTGTGATTATCAAAGTACTGAGAACCTATCTATGCTATTAGAGTCTCTACCATACAAGAACCAAGGTGCACACCTGGTAATGATCTAACCCTTGAAGGATTGATAGGTAGACTCATTACCTTTGAACTCTCTAATTTTGATAATTTCAAATCAAATAATGTTGAATCTTCTTTCAAAGCTAAATTGTCATTAAAGGAACCTAAAGAGAAAAAGAAAATGGTCAAATGTGTTTCTAGCAATAGTGATATAGATGAGGAGGATGTATAATAGCTTGAAGCATTGCTACCAAGGAGATTTCATAGAGGCAAATGAAAATTCAAAGGTAAGCTAACTATCATATGTTTTAATTTCAATTAGGTTGGTCATATTGTTGCTAAATGTCTAGAGAAGAAGAACAATAGAAGTGGAGACAAATACAGAAGCAAAAGAGATGAGGACAGCAAAGATTACAAAAATAAAGGAAATAATTCTTGCTACATTCTTGAAGAGGAAGCCAAAAATGGATCTGATGACCATGATGATGAAGTGGTGTATGTTGAAATGAAGGATGATTCTGATGAGGATGAGGAAACTACACTAGTATCTTATGTGAACAAGAGTGATAGATGGATCATTGATAGTGGGTGTTCACATCACATGATTGGAGATAAAAGTAAGTTCATTACCATTAACTATTATGATGGAAATGGTGTAAGGATTGGTAATGATGCACCATGTCTGATAAAAGGAAAATGATCAATAAAACTCATAGAAAATATCATGTGTGAGAATGCTTATTATGTAGAAGGACTTAACTATAACTTTTTGAGTGTGTCACAACTAAATAGTTTAAGTAGTAAAGTTTAGTTTGAGAATAAGATATCAAAGATCTATGAAATAGATGGGAAACTAATTGGCAAAGGTGATCAAACTAGACATAATCTATTATATTTTTATATGAATGATGCTACTTGTCTTGTTGTAAAATTTGATGATGTGTGGTTATGGCGCATGAGGTTATGTCAAGTTAACTTTGACAACTTAATAAGTATCAGTAACATGAAAAGAGTCACAGGTTTGCCTAAATTGAAGAAACTTGACAATATGATATGCAAACAATATTAATTAGGCAAGATGACAAAATCTAGTTTTGAAATTAAGAATTACACCTCTAAAGAAATTTTGGAGATTGTTCATAATGATTTGTCTAGACCAATTGATGTGCAAAGCTACAAAGGTGACAAGTACATTACCGTATTTGTTGATGATTATTCTAGGATGATGACAGTTGTGTTTCTAAAATAGAAATTTTATGTTTTCCAAATATTTAAGTGGTACTTAGCTAGAGTTGAAAAGGAGATAAGAAAAAGCTTGAAATGTCTAAGATCCAACAAACGTGGAGAATTTACATCAAATGAGTTTGAGATATTCTATAATGATAAAGGAATCAAAAGATAGACTTCTTCACCTAGGACCCCTCCACAAAGTGGAATTTCTAAAAGTTGGAACCAATCTATAATGGACTATGCTAGGACACTCATGATGGAGAAGAATGTTGCTTTGAAATACTCAAGAGTGGTTGTAAGTATAGTTATCTATACCTTGAGCTGTGTGCAAGTCAAGAAAGATACTCATTCAACACCTTTTGAATTATGGTTTGGATACTCAACCAATGTAAAATATTTTAAGGTATTTGGAAGCAAGTGCTACATTCTTAAGGATTTCAAGAATGGAAAATTAGATGCTAAAAGTGAAGGTATATTCCTTGTTTATTCCACAAGAAGTAAAACTTATAAGTGTTTAAATACTAACACTGAAAAATTTATGGAAAGTGAATTTGAAGTTCAATGAATATAAAAAGGCACATGAAGTTGAACCTATGAAAAAAACCTAAAGAGTAAAAATAATTTGTATACTTTTATTAAGGTATGCCTTCTGATGAAGATATTGTAAACTAAGTTGCAAATCAACAGCAAGTTTTAGTAACTAATGAGTCACATATAATGAATGCCAGGTTGCATTTAGGAACCAAGTTACAGTCAGGAGTCGAGTTGTAGATAGAAGCTAGGGCACATTCTAATTCTGAGATAATTGTACATGAAAGAGATTGTTAATTACCTAGTAGAGAAGTACATAGTAATTCTAAAGTTGAAAACCTACTGAAGAAAGAAGAGTAGAACCAATATTGTCAAATTATGTCAAAAAACATCACCCTGTTGAAAAAATTATTGGAGATAAAGAAGCTAGACCAATGACAAGAAATAGGTTGAGAAGTGATACATGTTTTTTGAGCATGCACGAGCCTAAGACAATGAAAGATGCCTTATAAAATGAGGCCTGGAGTAAAGCCATGAAAGAAGAGATTGAGAAAATTGAAAAGAATAAGACATGGACTCTAGTTCCTAGACCAGAAGACAAGAATGTAATCAGAACCAAGTGGGTGTATAGAAACAAGTTAGATGAAAATGGTTAAGTTACAAGGAATAAGGAAATATTAGTTTGCAAGGGGTATGCACAAGAAGAAGGAATTGACTATTAAGAAACATTTTCCCCTGTTGCAAGATTGGAAGAAGTAAGAACTCTTCTTGCTTAATCTACATACAAAGGTTTCAAAGTTTATCAAATGGATGTAAAGTTAGCATTTCTAAATGGTATATTAGAAGGTTTATATAGAACAGCCAGAATGATTGTTGATGCTAACAACAAGAACATGGTAGCTAGACTATACAAAGCTTTATATGGTTTGAAGCAAGCCCCAATAGCATGGTATGAAAGGCTTCACATTTATCTTGTGAAGATTGGTTTTTAGAAGACTAATGATAACAACAATTTGTACTTTAACATAGAAGGAGGTAAAGGTATTTTACTAGCTGAAATTTTTGTTGATGATATCATATTTGGAGGTCAAGATACATTTTGTAAAGGATTTGCAAATGAAATGAAGAAAGAATTTGAGATGTCTATGTTTGGAGAGATCAAGTTATTTGTTGGTTTGTAAGTATATCAGATGAAATATGGTATATACATCACTTAGTCTAAGTATGTGAAAGAAATATTAAAAACTTTTGGATTGGAAGATTCAAAACTAGTGAACACACTTATATTGATAGGATACAAGTTGTGAAAGAATGATGATTCTGTTGATGTGAATCAAATATTGTATAGGTCTATGATTGGAAAATTGTAATATGTGGTACATAGCAGAGCTGACATTGCATTATCTATTGGGATTGTTGCAAGATTCTCTGCAAATCCCAAGGAGAATCATTTGATGGTTCTTAAGAGAATAATGAGATATCTGAAAGGAACATAAGAATATGGTCTATACTACAAAAAAAAAAAAAAATTGAGTTGAGAGCCTATACAGTTGTTGATTGGACTAGAAATATTGATGAAAGAAAGAGTACAAGTGATGGAGCACTTTTCTTAGGAAAGAGGTTGGTAACCTTGACCAGCAAGAAACAAAATTGCATATCTCAATCTACTATTGAAGCTAAATATGTGATTTCTATAGTAAATTGTACAAATGTGGTATGGATCAAATAGCTATATAAAGGTATGAAGGAGGTAATCACTAAATCTATGGTACTTTATTGTGATAATACAAGTGATATAAATATATCCAAGAACCTTGTGATGCACATAAAGACTAAGCACATTGCAATCAAGTATTATTACTTGAGAGAATTAGTTCAAGAAAAAGAAGTGAGGATGGAATATGTGAATACAAAAGAAAAAATAGCTGATATCTTCACAAAAGTTTCGCCTAAGGATGCTTATGAGTATCTAAGGGTTAAACTAGGGGTGATACCCCTATCCAAAGCTACTTAAGAAGCATGAGTAGTTCCCTGCATCAACTGAGTTGAATGGTGTATCTTACAACTTGATATATTGGATATTACTTTAGGAGATGCCTAAAGTAATAGAGGAACCAAATTAGAAGATTTACAGTTGCATGAAAGGTGAAAGAGGGAGAACCTAAATTGATTATATTTGCATTCCAAGATGACAATTCTTTGGAATTATTGTTAAAGAGGGAGAAATGACTACTAGAGGTGATTAATAGAGGGAGATAGACTACCTAAAAATAAGAATGAGGGAGAAATCACTACAGAAAAGTCCCTAGTAAGAGGGATAAATAATCTAATAAAGTAGAGCAGACAAAGGTAGATACACCTAAATATCAGAAAGAGAGAGTGATATTCTAAAGGGGAGATATAAGTTAGAGGGAAAGATAGAGTAACACAACTTGAAAAATATCACATTACCCTATACAGAGGAAGGACATATACTACATTGATAGAGAGAGAAATTTCAAAGATTTTTTTTTTTTTTTGGTATTGTTGTTTGTATTGGTTTGCCATCAAGACGAAAGAAGGAGATTGTTGATATGAGATTTTTTTGAAGTGAAGAACTTGTAATGGAACAATCATTATTTTGTCAATGATGTCAAACTAGCTACTTGCAATTGAGACAATTATTTTTTGGTTTGAAAGCTATCATCTAGTTGATTGATATAGAGGATTTGAAAAGAAGAAATAACAATAGCACCTAGAGAAAGGTTGAGTTATTTGGTATGTAAAAGAAGCACTAAGACCAAGTAAGGCATTGATACTATAGTGTATTGTTTATCTAATTAAAGTCTAAAATGAAATATTACTCAAGTTAAGATTTGAAAATGATCATGTAGGAAAAGTGTCTATCAAGCCTTTCCAAGTAGTCAATGCAAGCCGAGCAAAAATAAGTCAAAGTCGAGCAAGGATGAAAAACAATGCAAGTTGAGTGATTGTTAGTATATGCCTAGTAAAGTTTAGTTGATGTCAAGCATCAGTAAACTTTAGTATTTTCCAAGTGAATTAGTGTTTGTTGAGAGAACAAAGAGATCAGTGGAAGCTGAGTGAAAATCAAGAGATGTCAAGCAAAGATGAAAAATAATGCACACTGAGTGATTGTTAGTATATGCTAAGTAAAGTTTAGTTGATGTTGAGCATTAGTAAACTTTAGTATTTTCTGAGTGAATTAGTGTTTGTCAAGATAAAAATATAGATGTTGAGTAATAGCATATTGATTTCGAGTGCTAGTAAACTATGTTAAATCGAAGATTTGACAACTCTGAGTTGACTATTTTATTTTCTTAAATTATGTGAAGTATGTGGAAGATAACTATGATGAGTTGGTGGGATAGAATTCAAGGAAAAATATTCTAAGGTGAATTTAAGAAATATTGTAGAAGAAGTTTCTAGATGAACCAAATGGAAAAGTGGGTAGATTCATTATATCTTAGCTAATCCTACCTAACCCTAATGTGGTTAAGCGATAAAAGATCTTAATTCTCTATTTATAGAGATATCTAGTGTCATGTGTGAGAACCTAAGGAAGACAAGGAGTCTAGGGTATTGCTTCATTTAGTAACGAAATAGAGGTGATTGTAGTTAGCATACGAAGCAAGAAGGTTTAAGAGTATAAATGCTTGAAGGGTGAACAAGCTATCAGAACTGAAGTGTGTGATTTCCAAGTAGAATGGAGGACTAAAACAAAGATCTATAATCTACAAGTGAGTCATAATTTATTATCAGATCAAGCCTTACTATTAATTTCTAATCATTGTATTAGTCTAGGGTAAATCCTTTAGATTAAGGTTGACCTAATAGTCATTTGTAAATCCTTTAACCAGGTGGCATTCTAATGGAATGGTCTAAAGTCCCCTAACAAGGCTAACTCCTAATAGGTTGATTGAAATATCTTAACTAGGTCACATTTAATAGTGTGTATTGTAACCTTCAATACGGTTGGCCTTTCACATGGCATCACTTTAGAAGAGTAAGAATTAGTACCATGTTATTGGTGGTTTTTCCCAAATTGGGTTTCCACATAAAATTCTTGTGTCGAATTGTTTGAATGTTCTTATGTTGTTTCATGTTTACATTTTTGCAAAGTTATTTTGACCTAGGATAGTAACCTACAAAGTTTAAGTATTGGATGACCTCATGGATGCATGCATGATAAGGTTTTATGGATATGGGTCTACTAAGTATTGAAAAGTTTTAGTTGTACATATAGACCTTGGATAATTGATTCATCACCCCTATCGGTTATTCCAAAGAATTCCAACATATATAAGTAGTATTTAATAGCTTTTGGTATTAAAAAATGAAATTAAATTATTGGTTTGTTTTTTACTAATTAGCATTATTATGCCTTTAAGAATATATCTTGCAACATGAAAGCTTCCCATCACTTTCTATGTAGAAACCTTATTGTCACTTGTTATTGCGACATGGACTCTTGCATTAGATGCTTCCATTTTAGTTCAGCATATGGGATGATTTATTCCAACTTTGGAGAAAATAAAAAAAATAAACCATTTCCTATTTCTTACATCATCCTCAACAAAAAAACAAGGGCAGTCAGTTTTGTGTTGTATTTTGTTGGAAAATGAGGCAAAATATCAAAACTATGAGAATTGGGTATTGTGCAAAATGGGCCCAATTAAATTGTCATGTGGCAATATTTTTAGAAGATCAAGGCAAATAAAGTTATACATAGTTTTCTACACATAACATTTCATAATTTTCTATTACGACCAAGATTTCATAATGAATTTGGTTGGCTCTTATTCATCCTATATTTTTTTGTTGTTTTGGCCATACTTCTAATTGAATGTATAACTTCTCCAACTCAATATACAATTAAGATTGATTTCATACCATTTGTGCTTTGGAGCAAAAATGAATTATCTATTTTTGGATTTTGTTATAACAATCTTGTTTTAAATCGATGGGTAGAAGTAAAGGCCTTATGTAGACCATTATATTATTTAGTTTTCTAGTTGTAGGAAGAAACAATAAACTATTTTTAAAAATGTATTGTTTATAGCTACTTATATAAGAAACATAATGTAGATGAGGAGTAGTTCAGCAGTGTAGGTTATTGTATATTAAAAAATTTAATTGAAGAAGATGGTATTATTTTCTAATGTGGAACAAAGACTTAGTTCTTTTGATCGAACTAGCATAAGGAAGCTTTTTATTCCAGTCACCATGTAGACTAGGAGAAAGGGCCCACTCCTTAGAAGCTCGGTGATGTTTTATATTTTTGTGTGTTATTTTGTTTTAGCTTCTATTTGGGTGATGTAAATTTCATGAATTCTTATTTGATGAAATAATTTTGATTTAAGATTGTCTTGAAGAATAGATTAAGTTTGGTATGATAAAGAAATCATTTGTTTTATTTTAGAATAATCTTTTTTGTGTAGTTCTTGTCATAATTTAATCAGAGAAATGAAGTAGAAAGTTAAACCAAATATGCATTGGGGAAATTATTTCTTTATCAAATTAATCATTCAAACCTTATGTAATTTTAAGGTCTGTAGATTAGTCTTATTTGGATTTGTGAGTTTTATTTTCTAAATTATTAGATCTATTAAAAATTTTATTACTAGAAAATGATAGTTCTTGTCACTAGGGAGTGACAGTTCCTATTGCCAAGAAGTGACATTTCATGTCACCAATTTTATTTTGGTTTGTTGCAAGTTTATTTCTATGTGTTCTAGTTGCATCCATAATCTCTCAACTCATCACCTACACCCCTTGATGGGATGTGACCTAGAAACCTTTCACAAGCTTACACCCCCAAATTGACATGAATAGACCAAGATAAACTTCATTACAAATTGTTAATTCTTTCTTATTGTTTGTCCCAGTGTTGGCCTATCAGTTATATTGTTTGATGCTCAAGTAAAGCATTATGTAACTCAGGAGCTATTGATTGATGCTTGGTGGATCTCTATTATAACTCAAGCAATGTATCAAGTGCCTCTTTATAGATATATATAAACTTGTTGTAATTTTTAGGTTCCTTCTTTCTTTCCACATTGTTCTTCTCTATTAACTCATCAAACCTTACATTTTCACTTTCAATCATCTTGCTAGTAGATTTTTTCAAACATTTATAAGTGTTTCTTTTAGATGAATAACCAAGGAATATACCTTCATCTCCTTTAAAATCAAATTTACCATTCATTGGATCCTTGTGAATATAAAACCTACTTCCAAAGATTTTGAAATAACTTACATTTGGTACATGACCATACCAAATTTCATAGTGTGTCTTATTTGTTTCTTTTCTTTCATTGAACTTGGTTGATAGTGTAAACTCTAGAGCAACCTTTATTTTAATCATTATTATCCTTGTATAATTCATAATTGATATGTTTCCCCTTTTAGTAATTCCATTATTTTTGGTGTCCTTGGTACAAATAACTATCTTTTAATACCATTCTCAACACAAAATTTAGTGAATTCAATAGACATAAGTTCACCACCTCTATCAGATCTTAAACATTTCAAAGATTTTCTAGTTTCTCTATCAAATCTAGCTTTATACCATTTGAACATATCAAAAGCATGTGATTTCACCTTCATCAATATAATAATCATCATTACATAATAATCATCAATAAACAATATGAAATTTTTGTCACCATAGTAATTGCCAGTACCTATTAGATCAAATAGATATGTATGCACCAATTTCAGTATATCATTTGAAGTGTTTGTTTTACTTGAAAAACTATATTTTTTCATCGTAACGAGTTGGAACTCTTTTTATATAGCACTGTCTGGCATTTGTAGATTTAGTAAGCCTCTTACTCTTTTCTTTCTATTGGCCTTCACCATGTTCTCAAATTTTGCATGATAAAACCTTTAATTCCATAACCATACATCCTCAAATTTAGCAAATAAGAATGTCTCAACAGTAGTATGAAGTTAAAATAACCTACCTCTATTTTTATTTCTAGTCCTAATTAGATTACCTTTATCATCAATGATTATGAATTTTTTATTCTGAAACTCCATCTTGTGACCTAAATTGTTCAATTGAGCAACAATCAAAAGATTATATATTAGTTCTTGTACCCAATATACATAATCACATATAATCTTATCATTCAACATTAGTAATCCTTTATCTTTCATCATACATGTAACATTAATACCTAGCTTTACAGTTCCACCATCATCAGTTACTTCAAATTATTCAAACTTACTTAGAACACCAATCATGTGATGTGAGAATCCATTATCTATAATCCATGAATCATTCTTGCTAACATGTGAAATAAGGGAAGTTTCACTTTCATACCTTTCTCCATTGGGATTTTCCCCTTTTTCTTTGTAATCCTTGTTCTTTCTATACTAGAAATCTTTCTTATCATGTATGTTACTCTTACTCTTGTCAGGACATTGAGTAGAAAAGTGACCAAGTTCATTACCTTTAAAACAAATCAGGTGTAGTCTACCGTTGTATTTACCTTTACCTCTTAACAACCTTCTTACAAGAAATTCTTCAAGTCTATCCAGATCACTTTTAGATTCAGATTCACTTCCTTCCTTACTTTTATTTTCTTTCTTGGAACTTGCAATGGTTAGTGAAGATTTCAAATCATTTCCAATTGTAGCCATGTTGTTTTCATAATTTTTCAATTCAAAGGAAATCAACCAACCAACTAAATTTTCAAGTGTCAATACATTACCAGGCATAGATTTCACTACTTGAATTGTAGAAAATTGGATGGCATAAATAGGTAGATGACTTCTTATAAACTTTACTTATGATTTTAGAGACACTAGTAGCTCCTTCAAGAGTTTTATTTGTGCTCACAACTTCCTTAATTTGGTTTACATACTGAGAAACATTCTCACCTCCTTCATTCTCATGACATCATACTTTCCTCTAGGATGTTTAGCTTAGCTCTCCTTACATTATCATCTCCTCCATGTACAAGTCTCATCTTATCCCACATTTTTTTAGTAGTATTATGATCCTTGATATCATCAAACTTGTCATCATTGAGTGCAGAAGTAATCTCAATCATCATGCTATTGTGAGTCCTCTTTTCATTTATTTGCTCCATAGTCAAAGGACTAACAAGGGTAGTAAATTCATGTTCCAACTAATGTATGAAAATATTTTCAATTCCAAATAGATGCAAATTCATTCTATCTTTCCATGATGAGAATTTCTCTTTGTTCAGTCATGGTACCTCTCTCTTCTACATCTTGTGATCTTTAGGTTGAGTTCCTTTAAACTTATTTCTCCAAGCACTATGATCTTATACTAGTTGTTAGATAACTGAGGGGGGTGAATCAATTGTGTTCAATAATCTTATAGTCCTTTTAAATAATTTCAATGCCAAAAAACATACATAAACATCATAGTAAATCATTGTGTATACTCATTCAAATCATCTATTAACTTTCTCAATCACTTTACTCAAAATTATTCATTCATTGTTCTTCTATAAGTGACTAATAATAATATAACTTAGTTATTACCGACCATTAACTTGTTTGTTACCGAGCTATAGTAAAATAAATATAACATTTAAATTAACTTGCAACATAACAACATCAACACATTTGACACCAAGATTTTTAACATGGAAACCCTATAAAGGAAAAAACACCTAGGCCTGACAACCCAAAATTTTCACTCTTCTAAAGTAAGCTCAACTAAGAGCCAACCTTGTTACAAGTTATCTACACATCATTAATGTGACCTTGTTACAAGATTTTAACCAAATATCATCTAGATCTTATCACTTATTGATCTTGTCTAAAGAGTGGTTGCTCTAAAGGACTTACAAACATCACTAGTTGATGCCACTATATAATACTTTACAAACTTGTTAGGTCCACTCGATTAAGAGATTTTTTTTCTACAATAGTAATAAATTAGTAGTTAAATTATTTGTAATATTTAGCACTATCTTTCTTCTTTAGAGTACGAGTTAGGATTTGAGTTCCCCGTGGATGAAATCCATTACCCTACATATGAATCCCCTAAAAACCATTTCATTTGCACTATCATTGGTTGAGATTCTTCTTGCTATGCTAATATTTACTCCTTCCTTCACAATCACATCATTCCTAATGGCCTAAATCATAATTAGAAAAACCACCTCCTTCATAATACCCCTCATTATACCCTCATCTCTGGTGACTTGTTTAGGAGGGGTTTAGATGTCCAATGCTTCTTAGGTTTTTAGAGAAAGACAAATCTGAATGTGTGTTAGTTGAAGTCTATGAGGGTGTTTGTAGGTCTCACTCTAATGGTCTTACATTAGCTCAAAAGCTGCTAAGGGGTGGTTATTACTGGCCTACTATGTAGATAGATGCCATTAGATATCCTAAGTCTTGTAAGAAGTGTCAGATGCATGGCAATTGTGCGGGGTAAAATGGAATCAATCACCTTAACACATTTAGAAGGGGGAAGACCAAGATCCATCCCTTTTATTACGTTTGATTATTTCAAAATGAAGTATCAATTCAAACCCTAATGAAAAAGTGATGAATAACTCTTATTTATTTATGTTTTCCCTCCACCTTAAGAGGGTTTAAGTAAGAAGAATATGCAAAATAGATCTGAGATGTAAAGATGTGACCAAATGACAAAGTATATGGAAGTAAAAGAGATGAAGATGAAATACCTTGTGAGATACAAACCTAAAAATGGGTTGTCAAAATACCTCTAAAAGTTTTGATTCTTTCTTTTTATACTAAAACATATGCTATGGACAAAATCCAAAAATTGTTCAATGAACTATCAAGGGAAAATTGGATCTTTAGGGGAAAAATGGATCATCAAGGGTACAGAAGCCCCTAATGACAATGTACAATGCTGATTTTGATTTTGTAGTTTTGATAAATGATGAAAAGTGAATCCATATCTACAACTTGTTTGTCAATATGAGATCAAAAGCCTAAAAAATAATGGATTGTTCTTTTTTTAAAGGGCGGGTGGGGTTGGGATTCACCTCAATCAAACCATAGTATAGGAATTAACCTTAAATTGAAATAAAGATAGAATGCTTGTAAGTGATAGTGATAAATGTAACAAAAAAACAATTTAAATCTATGAATATTATCTTGAATTTGGAATGTAATCAAGTATGTAGATGCAATAGCCTTGATTCAATTTCAAAACCCTAGAAAGGAAATCAAAGTGAAACCAAAACCTTCATGTATGAATGTGCTTGAAATGAATTTAGATCTTGAGAGGATGGATGTAGAAGATGTAACAAAGAATCTTGAATGTATGAAGGGAGATCTTGAATGTCAAAATGATCTTGCACAAACTCCTTCAATAGCTTCAATGCACAAATCCTTGATCTTTAATGGAGAGATAGCTTGAATTCTTGAAGAATTCTTGAGAACTTTAGGGCTTAAGAGAATGGGTCATTTTCCTTGAACTTGATGGATTCTTTGTATGATTGATGAATGTGAAATGAAGAAAATAGAAGGTTTTATAAAGGGCTCATAATATATTCCTCTTGCAAGCCACCTAGAAGTTTGTACCTTAAAACTAATCGAACGTGGGATCAAAGTAGAGGACCCAAAATAGGGCCCACTTAGGGGCACACTATGACCTTGATTATCCCATCAGGGGTGCACTATTGCCTTGATGGATCAAGGGAACATTATGTCCTTGAAGGATTAGAGGTTCACTATGTCCCTGATTGCCAAGGCTCAGAAGCTTTGGGATCCCAAAATGGGTCCCAAATCCCCAAAAGATATGCACAAAGTTTAAGATATAGCCACTTCATTGTGGAGAGTATATTCCAAGTGGACAGATGAATGGAAAGAAGGACCTATGATGAATAGATTCTACCTTGAACTTAATGCCATGAAAATAGGATCTTTAAAAAGGATCTATTAGGTTTTAGCCCAATTCCACCTAGGAGAAAGTATAGAAAGAGGGAAGAAAGAGGGAAAGGTGCAAGGAGATCAATGATCTTGCATTAAATTGATACTAAAACTTCATTAAATTAGAGTACATCCAATTTAAGATGGTACATTTAGCCCCCATTTTAGCAAAAGTGTGGATCAAACCATGCTTGTGGTAAAGTAGAGAGAGAAGAAAAAGAGAAGAGGAATCTGATGAATTGCAATGAGATAAGATATTAGTTAATAAAAGAGAACAAGTCCCCAAGACCAAGGGTCTTAGCTCCACATCCATTTATGAGGGTGGAAAGAAATATTAAAAGAATATAACAATGGGTTGGTACTAAAAACAAACCCAAATCAATTAGTAAGAAGGACCTCAATGAAGAAATATCTCACCCACTATTATCATATTTGGAAATCCTTTATAAGAGCCTAAGTGATGAGATAAGAAATGCAATAATAACATAATTAAATAACATGGCTTGAGGATCTATCTTTACTATCATGAAAGTAAAAGAGAGAAAGAGTGATATCCTCACCTAGTAGAGTGCACATCGCACTACAAATCACCAAGAGAGCTACTAAAAATGATAGTTTTGAATTGTCTAACAAGGTGGTAACCTATTAATCAACCCACTAAAGTTCCATTCTTACATAAACATCCATTTTATCACCATGTCATGGTCCTATGAAAATGTGTTACCCATGTATGAGGCTTAGCATGCTATATTTGAATGTGTTACCTATATTGGGAATAAGAGAGTTGTTAAGCATTACCCAAATATAAGATTTAGCATATATATGTATGGATGTGTTTCCCATGAATGAGATTTAGCAGGCTTATGTGTGTTACTCATTATGACATTTAGCATATATATATTTGTGTGTGCAAAATATAAATGGAGTAACAAAGAATAGATTTGCAAATGACTTCAAAAGCATATCATGCTCAAAATCTATATTTTCTACCCCATGAAAGAAAAAACTATGTATAATGAGTTTTATATATAACCCCCCCTCTCCCCCCTCCCTATCATGCCTATGTCAAATAGGTATGAGAATGAAGAGAAAGAGGATACCTAATTTCACAACAAGGAGATGTCCCTTTAAAAATAATGCATACTATATTCATAAAGAAGAGCATAAACTCTTGCAATCCAAGAACATAGACAAATGTGAAAAAGATAGATCACTTATAGAAAGAGGGTCCTCAAAAGGGAGAAATATTAATAACAAGATTCCCACCTAAGAGGCATATTTAATTAAGATAACATCTCAAAGAAGGAAAGAAGAAGAAGAATGCACCTATTCAGCCTCACAATATAGGAGTATGAATCCATGGATGAAGGATAAAAATATCCAAGAAAGAAAAAGTGCATATAATGGACATAATTTAACTTAATAAAGAAGAGGTGATGGCTTGGGACATGCACCTCTTGTAGAAGAGAAAATCCACAGCCAGGACATAATTCTTCATAAAAACAGAATAATGTCACATAATAAACAAGTTCCATGTAAGCTTAAAGAAAGTAGATCCATATAAAAAGAGACAAAGAATATACAAATCTTCTTTCCCCCAAATGTAAGACAAGAAAATGTGATAGATGATGGATTATGTAACAAAATCTTGAAAAATATAAGGATGAGTCATAAGCAAAAACCGATAGCCATGCACAAAATGCAAACACCCTATATCAATAAGAAGAATATGATGTCACATCATATAGAGGGTAAAAGAAAGAAATGTCATAAGATAATTGAATCTAAACAATGTAAGATGCTAGAAAATAATATTACACATAAAGTTAGGTATAGATAATCATTGAATGAGAAACATTAAAATCATAGGTATGAAAAAATTCTTTCTAGGAAAAGGCACATGATCCTGCATGTAACAAAGAAAAAAAATCATTTATAAGAATATTCCATAAAAAAATACAAATCTATAGAGAAATGAAATAAAGTGATGAAAGTATACGACATTATTCCCACTTAGATATCATGAAAGGAACAAAAAATAGATAACCTGTCCTAGAGAGAAAAGAGAAAGAAAATTCAAATATAATCCATATATGATATATTCTTTATGCATGCAAGAGATAATATCAAATAAAAGAGTGAAAATTAATAAAGTATATTTGATGAATTGACGAATAAAAAAAGGATATGTTATGCCTCCCTAAGTGCAAAATAAGTCAACATATGGAGATAATGGATCCTATGATAGAAAGAGGAAATAGGGCCCTTGCCCACAAATTGAAGAGACAAGGTAAATGACTATTATGTTACTCACAAAGTAGGAAAATCATCCCCCAAAAGATAGGATAAAAATCTCACAAACCAAAGAGAAACATAATAGGGATGCAAATGCATCAAGTAAAATTATCATGAAAAAGTAACCATTCATCATTACAATTCACATGAAATATGATATAGACAATGAATTGAAAAAGCATCGAAAAGGAAGATCTCTTAGATTTAATTAAAGGAAAATGGAAATAAAATAAATTAAAATGAAAATACTCATTGAATAGAGGTGTTTGATGCACAAATTTGAGAATGTATGAAGTTGGTGTGAAATCTAAGATTTTCCAATCTTGAAGAGTTGAGAAGCCACTTATAGTGTTGATATGAGTAGGATCCTTAAGAACTAAGTTTGAATTAATTAAAGGAAGGTCATAATGATTATCGTGTTCAAAAATACCTAATTTAAATTTAAATATGTCTCAAAAGAAAGAAGAAGGAGAAACAAGGTTATGGTCTTCTATGACTAAAGCACTCTTAGGAAAAGGATAAACAAAACTGATAAAGGCCTCATGTATAGAATAATATTAATAAAATTCCTAGAAAGATGTTGATAAATAGGAGAAAGAACCATGAGATCATCCAAAGGTACCTAATTAGGAAGAGATTAATCCATATTTATGTCTAAAGGTTGATCCCAAGTAGTAGAAGCATCTACGAAGGGAAGAAAACAAACATTAGAGGAGGAACAATCATGAATAAGAGAAGTTTCAAGAAGGAGAGAGTATTAAATATTCATATCCAAGGGCTCATCCCAAATATTATCACTATCAAAGGTAGAAATAACATGAATCACTAAATGTTGGTCAACAACATCTTTGAAATTATTATCCTTTGAAGAGGAATGGGAATCAATGGAAGGAAAAACTAAGTTTTCATCACAAGCATGAAATGGAATGTCTTGGATATCATGAATGAAACTTGGAAAGAAAGATAAAAACCCCATTTAAATGAAGTGAAATCACTATGAAAGAAACTAGATGCAATTTGTTTGTATTTTTCAAAATGCAAATATATGAAATGCAATCTATATGTAAATAATGAAAAAAGAGATATAAATACCACTAATGCAAATAATAGCATACAAAGTATATCTAGATACACAAAAAGTAATCTAACTCCAAATTTGAACAAAGGAGATGAATATAACACCATAAAAGAAAGGGTTAACATAGTCAGGTTCACCAAAATGTGCAGGAGTAAAATCGAATCAATTACCTAACACATTTAGAAGGGGGAAGACCAAGGTCCCACTCCTTTTATTAGGTTTGACTAATAAAAAAGGAAGTATCAATGCAAACCATAAATCAAAAGGTATGAATAACTCAAATTTATCTCCCTCTCACCTCCAACTTCAGATAATTTAAGCAAGATTAATATGCAATATAGAGCTCAGATATAAAGATGTGACAAAATGATAAGGTATATGAAAATGAAAGAGAAGAAGATAAAATACCTAGTGAAATATAAACCTAGAAAAGGTTATCAAGCAACCTCCAAAAGGGTTGATCCTTGCAAGCTAGAATGAAAGTTGTACTAAAGATAAAACCTAGAAATTGTTTGGTAATATGTCAGGGATGAACTATTGGATACTATAATTTAAACAGTTGTTATGTTTTCATTAATGTCAGAGCTATTGGTGAGACATTATTCTATATAATCTAAGTGTCATATCTATTTGATTGATAAAGAGGATTTGAGAAGCTACTCATAAAAAAAGAATCTAGAGGAAAAGTTGAGTTATGAAGAGGAAAGCTAGAAATGGAAACTTGATCAGTTGGACTTTGACAAGATGTATTGATTGTTTAAATCATGTTTCAAGACAAGAAGATGGTAATGTAAAAGACTTGAAAGTGTGAACAAAGATAGATCAAATGTATAGGCTTGACCGAGTAACAAAGTAGAAGACTAAAGAATTTTGATGCACATGTTGATTGATGCTAGTGTCAATAGAGCCACGGTAAGTACCAAGAAAAGTTAGCATTGAATGAGCATCAATATTGATCAAGTGCTAGTGTATATGCTACACAAGAATTTTTATAGAGATTGAGTGATTCAATGATGATCGAGTGTCAGAACACAGTGTTGCTCAAGGAACAACATTTTAACTATTTGCAAGGAATCATAATTTCTAGCCAACTAAGTTGATTTCTTGGGATATGCAAAGTGTGTTGAACATAAGGATAGATGAGCTAGATCATTTAATACCATGAGAGGATTAGGTAAATAACCTAAGAGATGGTTACAAGAGAAGTTTCTAGGAAAAAAGACATAAATAGAATGGTGATCAAATTCATTGTATTTGATGGATCAAATCATAAATCCTAATGTCTATGGTATTGTTTAAGAGAAAAAAGAGAAACTTTACCTATTGAAGGATGTAGAAAGGTGAAATTTTTGTGGTAAGAGTGTGTAGAGTGTAGAGAGGCTATGTGCATGTGAGGAAGTTCCATAGATTTGGAGTTGTTACTAATGTTATGGACTGGTGAATTTGAGTAGAAGGATGAATTGAATTGAGAAGAAGTAAAGGGTGTTTTCTTGAAGGGTTGCCAAGGGAATCAAAGAGTGAGATGACAATGGAGGCCAGATAGTAAATTAGTACATGAGAGCTGAACAAAGATCTGTACATGCAAAGTGAGTTGTACTTAATAGATCAAACCTGTTGTTACTTTCTAACCATTGTAAATAGTATTTGAAATCTTGCAATCAAGGTTGATCTAACAATATATGTAAATCCTTTAACCAAGTGACATTATAATGGAATGTTCTAAAGTCCTCTAACAAGGCCACTCGTAATAGGGTGATTAAATCCTTTAACAAGTTCACTTTTAACAATGTGTATTGTAACCTTTAATAGGGTTGGCTCCTAACATGACTCACTTTAGAAGAGTAAAAATTGGTGACATATTGGTGGTGGTTTTTTCCAAATTGGGTTTCTAAGCTAAATCCTCATGTCAAACTTGTGTGAATGTTATTATGATATTTTATTGATTAAAGTTTACATTATGCAAGTATGTTATTTTAGAATAGTGGACAACTAGCTAATGTTACTAAAAGTTTGTAGTAGAGACCAAGCCATGAAATGGTAAGACCTAAAGTTGTTTAAGTGTTTTTTTGTTCAATTGGTACATCTAGACATCAGAGTGTTGGTGCTTGTAGAAAGAAGTTTCTACTTGTAGATAGAATTTTGAAGGTACTCAAAGCTAAAGATCATGGCATAAAAAAGAGATGTACCAAAGTTGAACAAGGAAAACAATCCTACATGGAAAAAGTTGATGAGGCTACATATAGGTAGTATTGGTGATGATGCATTGGATTTTCTAGACAATGCATATGTGGACATAACAATAGTCCCTCTAACTGTTCAACAACTAAAAGAAAGGCATGAATATAATTAGTCAATGTTGCAGATTACTTCAGCCCTAACCTATGTTGAGTTTAATTACCTAAAAAAGTGTTATAATTCAAAGGAAATCTGGGATAAATTGAAGATCATCTATGGAGGAAATGATAATGTCTTAAGAGACAAATCAGAAAGTCTAAGAGGTAAGTTTGGTAAAATGAGAATGATAGAAGGTAAGAATATAGTACAGTATTGCACAAAAATCAACAAATTTTTCAATGCTATTAGAGGAGCTAAAGGAAATATTGAAGATGAAACAATAATTAGTAAGCTATTGAGAACTCTACTTCCTATTTATGTTATTAGGGTTTTTGCAATACAAGAATTGAGATGTACTCTAGGTAATGACCTAATTCTAGAAGGTTTAATTGGTAGGCTTACTGCTTTTGAGATATCTTATTTTGATAATTGAACTCTTACTACTGTTGAATCTACTTTTAAATCATAGCTAATTCTTAGCAAGAAATAAAAAGGAAAATATGTGAAAAGTGATAGTGATGCTTCTAATGATGAACTTGATGAACTTAAGAAACTGATAGCTAGGATAATTAGAAGAGGCAAAGGAAAATACAAATTTAAAATTTCCATTAAAAAAAATTCATGCAACAAGATTGGTCATATTATGCAAGGTGTCCTAATAAAGAAGACAAGGATGAAAGGAAGGAGAGAAAGTACAAAGGAAGAAGAGATGATTGAGACTTCAATAAGAATAAGGACTACAAGGAAAAAGATAAGAAATCTTGTTATATTGTAAAGAAGAAACTAATATTGTATCTAAAAATAATGATGAAGAGGTAGTTTATGTTGCTATGAAAGATGATTCTAACAAAGATGAGAAAATTACTTTAATCACATGACTAGTGATAGCAGTATTTGAGGGAATTGAACTATACAATGGTAGCTATGTTAAATTTGGTAATGATGTTCCATGTCTTGTGAAAGGTAAAGGATCAATTAAAATAACTAATAAGATCAAATGTGACAATGTCTATTGGGTTGATAGACTTAACTATAATATGTTGAGTGTTTCACAGTTAAAAAAATCAAGGTACAAAGTTGAATTGCATCACATAAAAGCCAAAATATTTGTAAACAAAAGTGATAGATAATTGATAGTGGTTTTTCAAATCACATGACTAGTGATAGAAGTATTTGAGGGAATTGAGCTATACAATGGTACCTATGTTAAATTTCGTAATGATGTTCCATATCTTGTGAAAGGTAAATGATCAATTAAAATAACTAATAAGATCAAATGTGACAATGTCTATTGGGTTGATAGACTTAACTATAATATGTTGAGTGTTTCACAGTTAAACAAATCAAGGTACAAAGTTGAATTGCATCACATAAAGGCCAAAATATTTGATGTTGATGGTAAATTGATTAGAAGTGGTGATTAACAAGAGGTCATTTTTTCTATCTAGATTTATCTAATGAGACATGTATATTTGTACAATATGAAGATATTTGGTTATGGCACAAAAGCTTATGTCATGTAAATTTTGACAATTTGGTTAGCATTAGAAAAATGAAAAGAGTAAGAGGTTTACCAAAACTGAAGAAACCTAAAAATGCTATGTCTAAACATTGTCAATTGGGGTTAATGACAAAGTTTAGTTTCAAGAGAAAAACATATTCATATGATGATATTTCAGAATTGGTTCATACTGACCTATGTGGACCTATTGGTGTTTGAAGCTATTGTGGAGACAAATATTTCATTCAATTTTTTGATGACTATTCTAGAATGATGATTGTGATGTTTCTTAGAGAAAAATATGATGCTTTTCAACTATTTAAGTGGTATATGGCTAGAGTTGAAAAAGAGATAGGGAAGAATCTTAAGGATTTGAGATCTGATAGAGGTGGTGAATCCATTTCCAATGAGCTCAACATATTCTACAATGACAAAGGAATCAAAAGACATATGTCTCCACCTAAGACCCCTCCTTAGAATGGTATATCTAAAAGAAGGAATGGATCAATTATGGATTATGCTAGAATGTTAATGATGGAGAAGAATGTGTCATAAAAATATTGAAGATAATTTGTAAGTACTATTTTTTATACTCTAAATAGAGCACAAGTCAAGATAGGTACAAATGCTACACCTTTTAAACTATGGTATGGATATGCACTTAATGTGAAATATTTCAAAGTTTTTGGAAGAAAATGTTACATAATTAAAGATAATAAGAATGAAAAACTTTATGCTAAAAGTGGTGAAGGTATATTCTTAGGATATTCCACTAAGAGCAAAGCTTATAAGTGTTTGAACTATAACACTAATAAAGTTGTGGAAAGTGCAAATGTGAAAGTTGATGAATATATATAGAAAATAAAGTTGAATGTAAGACAAAATCTAAAGACTAAAATTCATTCATATATGTGAATTATAGTGTTCCAAGCACTCCACCTATGTGAGAAAATAAAGTTGGAGATCCTCAACAGACTGGGAATGTCGAGTTGCAACAACCAGTTTCCAAGAATTAGACTAGGGAGTCGAGAAATAGCTAAATGATGTCGAGTCATAGAAAAAGGAAGACAAAAAATAGGAAAGCAATGTTGAATGTGGAGAGCATGAACCATAACTTGAACAAGAGAGAGAGGGAGAGACAATGAGCTTGAAATCATTTTTCAAGATTAACCTATTGAAGAACAAAGAAGAAAAGAGCTTGTGTTAGAAAAATATGTAAGAAGACATCATGCACCTAAAGAAATCATTAGAGATAAAGAGTTTGGTGTGATGACAAGAAAGACTCAGAAGTGATACATGCTTACTTTGTGAGTTTGAGCCCAAATCTATGAAAGATTCTTTGGGGGATGAAGATTGGATAAAAGTTATGAATCAAGAAATTGAACAAAATGAAAAGAATAAAACATGGTCTTTAGTACTCAGACCTAAAGAAAAAAAATTTATTGGAACAAAGTGTGTATTCAAGAACAAGCTAAATGAGAAAGGTGAGGTCACAAGGAACAAGGCAAGACTAGTGTTCAAAGGATATACATAAGAGGAAGGTGTTGAATATGGGGAAACATTTTCCCCTATAGAAATATTAGGAGTTAGAACACTACTTGCATATTCTTCTTATAAAGGATTTAAGGTATATCAAATGGATGTCAATTCTACATTTCTGAATGGGATACTTGAAGAATAAGTATATATAGAACAACCTAAAGGATTTTTGGATCCCAGCAAGAAGAATATGATGTGTAAGTTGCACAAAGCTTTATTTGGATTGAAACAAGCCCCTAGATCATGGTATGAAAGACTTCATAATTATTTGGTGAAGATTAGTTTGCAAGAACAAATGAAAAAATCAATCTATATTTGAAGATTATTAAGAACAATAAGGTATTTTTATCTAAAATTTGTGTTGATGATATCATATTTGGAGGCAAGGAAGCATTATGAAAATCTTTTGTTGATGAAATGAAGGAGTTTGAAATATCAATGTTTGGTAAGATCAAATTCTTTATTGGTTTACAAGTATATCAATTGAAGCAAGGTATCTTCATTACTCGGTCCAAATATATCATGGAGATATTGAAAACCTTTGGAATGAAATATTTAAAACTAGTGAGTACACCTATGGTTACTAGACAAATTAATCTAAGAGTGATGATTCTGCTGATGTGAACTAGACATAATACATATCAATGATTGGAAAAATTCAATATGTTGTTTATAGTAGATCAAATAATGCATTAGTAGTTGGGATAGTTGCTACATTTTTAACAACTCCTAAGACAAATCACATGATGGAAATAAAAAGAATATTGAGATATTTGAAAGGAACAAAAGACTATTGGTTGTATTATAAGAAGAGTGATATATTTGAACTAAAGGAATTCAGTGACTCTAATTGGGTAGAAATTTTTCATGATAAGAAGAGAAAAAGTGGTGGTGTATTATTTCTAGTTTAGAGATTTATTTCATGGACAAGTAAGAAGTGGAACTGCATTTTCTAATCAATAGTTGAAGCCAAGTATGTGCTAGCAGTATTGAACTATTCAAATATCATATGGATAAAAAAATTGTTGAAAGGTATGAAGGAATAGATTACTGATCTAGAGGTTATATATAATGATAACACAAGTACTATTAACATATCCAAGAGTCTTGTTGGGCACACAAAAACAAAGCATATTACTATAAAGTTTCATTACTTGAGAGAATTAGTTCAAGACAAAGAAGTCAAATTGGAATGTGTGAATACTAAAGAACAAATAGCTGACATATTCACTAAATCTTTACCCAAGGATGCTCATGAATATCTTATAGGTAAATTGGGGGTGATTCTCCTAGAAAAAGCTACTTAAGACACAATGAAGCACTGCATCAAATGTGTTGATTAGACTATTTTATACATCGGTAAAGATAGTTCTATTTTAGGAGATTACCTAAGGTAGTAGTACAGAAGAAGGATAGAATAATGGAATAGTCCTACGAAGAAGAAAAATGAAGAATTCAAAACAGACCTGAAAGTATCTACATGAGAAGAATGTGTGAGATAGAGCTAGTGTCTTTGGCATTGTTGTCAAAGAGGGAGAGATTGTCTAAAATATAAAGAGGGAGATTTATATCTAGAAGAAGGGAATATCTATGACATTGTGAGGGAGAGATTATCAAAGGATTAATAAGAAAGAAGGAGAAAGTAAAAGCTGGCAGAGATATGCTAAGAGGGAGTGATTACTTAGAGGGAGTTCATAAGATCTACTTGAGATGTTGCTAGAGATATGGATCAAAATAAAAAAAAGGATACTAAATAAGATTTGATAGTGTTACACATGTTGTACACATTTTGGATTGTATGGTAACTTGAAGCATTACTAAAATATTTTAAAATGTGTTTCCATCAATGCAAATGAGGGAGATTGTTAGAAACTACAATTGAAACAATTGTTATGTTGTTATTGATGTCAAACCTATCAGTGAGACATTGTGTTATTTGATCTAAGTATCATATCTATTTGATTGATGAAGAGGATTTGAGAAGATACTCATAACAAAAGCATCTAGAGGAAAGGTTGAGTTATGAAAAGGAAAACTACAAATGGACACTTGATTAGTTGGATTTTGACAAGATGTATGGATTGTTAAAATCATGTTGCAAGAGGAGAAGATATTAATGTACAAGAGTTGAGAGTATGAAAAAAGATATATCAAATGTATATGCCTGATCAAGTAATAAAGTAGAAGACTAAAGAATTTTGATGCATATGTCGAGTGATGCTAGTGTCAAACAAGACATAGTAAGTGTTGAGAAAAGTTAGTGTTGAGTGAGCATCAGTATCAATTGATTGACTATGTATGTGCCGAGAAATAAGTTTTATAGCCACTAATTGATTCAGCGATGATCGAGTGTTAGAACATAGTGTTGGCCAAAGAATAAAATTTTAACTATTTGCAAGAAACCACAATTTCTAGCAAACTAAGTTGATTTCTTGGGATATGGAAACTGTGTTGAAGATAAGGATCAATGAGTCGGATCATTTAATACCATGAGAGGATTAGGTAAATGACCTAAGAGATGGATTCTAAGAGAAGTTTCTAGAAAAGAAGAGATAAATAGAATGGTGATCAAATTCATTGTATTTGATGGATCAAATCATAAACCCTAAGATTGATAGTGTTATTTAAGTGGCAAAAGCTAGAATTACCTATTTAAGGAGGTACCAAGGTGAAATTTCTATGGTAAGAGTATATAGATTGTAGAGAGGTTATGTGTGTGAAGAAGTTCTAGAGAGTTAAAGTTGTTACAGATGTTGTCAATTGAAAAATCTGAGTAGAAGACTTAATTGAGTTGAGAAGAGCTAAAGGGTGATTTCTTGAAGGGTTGCCAAGTGAATTAGAGAGTGAGATAATAGTGGAGGCCAGATAGTAAATTAGTACATGAGAGATGAACAAAGATCTGTACATGCAAAATGAGTTGTACTTAATAGATCAAACCTATTTTTACTTTCTAACCATTGTAAACAATATTTGAAATCCTTTAATCAAGGTTGACCTAACAATCATAAGGACCTAATAGTCATGCAAATCCTTAGACCATGTGACATTCTAATGAAATATTCTAAATTCCTCTAACAAGGCCACTCCTAATAGGGTGATTAAATCCTTTGAGAAGGTCACATTTAACAGTGTGTATTGTAACCTTTAACAAGGTTTCTTCCTAACAAGGCTCACTTCAGAAGAGTGAAAATTGGTGACATGTTTCTAGTGGTTTTTTCCCTAATTGGGTTTGCACATTAAATCCTAGTGTCAAATTTTTGTGGACATTATTAAGATGTTTTACTGATTAATGTTTACATTCTATAAGTTTGTTATTTTAGAACAATAGACAACTAGCTAATGTTACTAAAAGTTTGTAGCAGAGACCAAGCCATGGAATGATAAGACCTAAAGTCGTTTAACTATTTGTTTGTTCAATTGGTACATCTGGACCTTGGATAACTAATTCATCCCCTTCCCTAATTATTCTAAATATTCTAACATGAGCTAGATCATCAAGGGAAAATGGATCACCAAGGTTACAGTGTGCCCCCAATGGCAGTATGTGAAATTGATTATGAATTCATAGTTTTGATAAATAATGAAAAAGGTATTCAAATCTGCAACATGTTCGTCAATCTAAGATCCAAAACCTGCAAAATAAAATATTTTTTTGTTGGTTGTTAGGGGGATTTTCCTCATTCAAACCCTAGTTTAGGAATTAACTTTGAATTGAAATAAAAATAGAATGATTACAAGTAGTATTGATAGCTTTAACATAGAAGAATTGTAAATCTATGAGTATTCTCTTTAATTTGGAATGTAATCATGTATATAGATGAAATAGCCTTAAGTCAATTTTAAATCCCTAGAAAGAAAATAAAAGTGAAACCAAAACCTTCATGTATTCATGTGCTTGAAATTATCCATAGGAATTAATATATATCTTGAGAGGATGGATGTAGAATATTTAACAAAGGATCTTGAATGTATGAAGGGAGATTTTGAATGTTGAAATGCTAGATCTTGCACAAACTCCTTCAATAGCTTGAATACATGAATCCTTCATCTTCAATGGAGAGATAACTTGAATTCTTTAATAATGCTTGAGAACTTGAGGGATTGAAAGTGAGGGATCTTGAACTTGAATTTGATGGATGCTTGATATCATTCATGGATGTGAGATGAAGCAAATTGAAGGGTTTATAAAGGGCCCAATATAGCTTACTTTTGTAGGTTGACTTGCCTAAATTTTTGCACCTTGAAACTAATTAGACATGGGATACACATAGAGGACCCAAAATAGGCCCCAATCAAGGGTGCACTACATCCCTTATTAGCTCATCATGGGTGCACTGCAGTCTTGGTAGATTAGGGTGTTGTATGCTCCTAATTACCATAGCCCATAACCTTCAAGATCCCAAAATAGGTCCTAGATCCCTGAAATCAAGCACAAATTCTAAGATATAGTGATTTTAGTGTGAAGATTATATTCCAAGTGGATAGATGAATGGAAGAAAGGAACTAGGGAAATAGATCCTACCTTGAGCTTAATGCCATATAAATAGGAGCTTTAAAGATGATCTATTAGGTTTTACCCCAGTTCTAACTAGGAGAAAGGAAAAAAAAAAGGGAAGGAGGGAAAGGTGAAAGGGAATTGATGATATTGCATTAAATAGGTGCTAAACCTTCATTAGTTTGGAGTGTTTCTAATCTAAGATGGTACAGAAACCTTATACATGGTCATCAACAGGAGCTCATACCTTGGATTACACATTGGGCTTTTTAGCAATGTGTTGATTACTTAGTGGGTCAAATTCATTTTAATTTATCTAGTGAACACAAGTTCATAACTACTGCTAATGACTATTTCACAAATTGGGTCAAGGTTGTGCCTTTGTCTATTACTATTGGGAAGCAAGTCTCTTTATTCATCCTAAATTATATTATTTGTCAATTTTGTGTGATCTCCTCTATAGTTACTGATAATGTAGGAAATTTCAAGAATAAGGAACTTAAACAACTTTTTAATAAATTTAAGATCAAACAAAACTAGTCTTCAATCTATTACCCTCAAGTTAATGGCCAGACTAAAGCTTCCAATAAGACTCTTCTCAAAATCTTGCATAGAATTGTCAACAAATCAAGAAGAAAGACTCCCTAAACCTATCAATAACCTTCACTTAAGAATTTCTACACATGACGCTCTATTGTTTAGAGATTGTAAATATCATAAGGTCTTGAAAAAATTCTAAAAATCATAAAATGTCTTGAAAATTTGACCATATTAGTGAAAACCAAGCAATAGATCCTTTGTTGTATCACCCAATCAATTAAATATAATACAAAAATAAAAAAAAATTCATACAAAAAAAACTATTCCAAGTGTTGAAAACCTAGACACAGACACTTCTTGAGGTCTATGCACCTCTATCAATTAGTTTGCAAGCCTGACACCTAGCCATTTAACTCCATGTTAAATACTTATTTCCTAGGGTCTTTTTCTAGGTCTAGGGGGAATGAATCACATGTGTTAGGGTTTGGGGATACCACACAAATAGTGTTTTTCAATACTTTCATTGACACTTAGTGTCTTTGAGATTACACCTTGTTGTTATTCTTGGGTCATGATATTTATCACTTGCAAGCATAAGTCCTAAAGAGTCAAAAATTTCTCTTTCATTTTCCCTTTCACATCATTCTTAAACTAAAATTGACTGAGATATGCTTGAAATTTTATTTGTGTGTTACTTGTGTTATTTTTTATGAGTGTTCCTTCCTTAGTCTCTCTTGGATATCATTGAACTAGAGGACTAGGGGCATGGAGCATGGGGCATGTTTTCTTTTGTCTTCTACTTATGAGTGTAGCTCTGATGATCATAAGTGTCTCTTTCTTTAATCCCCTTGGACACTTAGAATATTTAGGGCATCATCCTTTTGTGTTACATTGTGTTTTCTCATGCAAGATCACAATCATGGTTATCTTGGCCTTTATGCCTTGGCACAAGTGTAATCTTGCAATATTAAACTTAGAGAATCTACCAACGAGTCATCTTGAACTTCATGTCTTTGATTCTTATTCTAGGTTCTCACATTCTAGCTCAATGTAATAGTAAGGACCTACATAATTGACCCATGCAAAGTTATACTTTTTCATTTTCATATTGGTTTGCATCTTTAGGGTTTCATTTTAGTTTAGTTTGCATGAGTTTAGAGAGATTTTCCTTCATCTTTCATGGACATGTCAGTCGATTGTGTTCATATCCTTTATTCTTCTTGATTATGTCTTCATCATATCTCATATCTTTCTCTCATTATCTTCTTTCTTTTCTTGTCATCAAAAGGGGTTAATCATATCATCCTATTTATCTACCCTTTTAGGATCCTTACATATCATTTTGACCTATAAAAAAGTAAAACATCTCATATTTCTACAAATATTGTACCCTAACCTAATTTTGACATCCTAGATCCATTTTTGGGATTAAAAATTGAAGTTTGACTTTATCTTGCTTGTCAAAATTGTGTTTAAGTTCTTTCTTCTTCTGTGTAGTTGATCAAGTTTATGAGGCTTAACCATCACATCTTTTGAGGAAATTATTTGTTTCATTGTTTCCACCTCTTCATCTTCGCTCTCTCATTTCATCACTTTTATTCTTGTTTTTATCCAATTCTCACGATTATCTTTCTAATCAAATGTTGCCAGATTGGGGCAAATTCTCAATGCTTGGTGGTCAAACTTTGGTTCTTCTCTCTTTGAATATCTTATCTATTATCATGGGCCTTATCTTATCTTAATTTAATCATATATATATATCATTTCTATATCTCCTCTACCTTGTTTTTATTTCAATGCCAAGGGGGAAAGAACAATCTAGTAGCAAATTGATTCTACTATCTATTTGTTTTCTACTTCACCTAGGATAGACTCTTGATCTATCTATCTATCTATCTATATTGTAAAAATTAGTATTTTATTATGCTATGGGTGTTTATATTGTCTGGACATATTATTTCTCATCTTATCGTTATGGGTGTTGATATTGTCTTATCTATTTCTTTCCTAATGTTCAATTCCACAACTTATCAACTGTGCATTCGGGATCATCTATCTCTCTATACTTCATTCAATTAGGTTTGGATTGAAATCTCTCCCAATCAACTCAACATCATCATTCTTTGACTTCATTCTTCCTAATTGCTCACTAGTCAAATAGGAGGAAATGTAATCACCCAAAAATGATCTAGTAAACTATAAGCCCCCCTTTTAGCATTTTTAATCTCTATTCTAGACTATATGTTATGCTTAATCAATCTTAAATTACTATATTTAATCATTTATCCTTGATCAAATCATCAATTAATCAGCCAAGGGGTTTAGCTAAGTTGATTGAAGAAATGAGTTCTCATTGTGGACACCCTGGTTCAAATCCCAAGAGGGACATCTTTGTGGAATTCTAAGTTGTGAATCTCGGTCTTCTATTGATTGTATTAGTCTCATTGTAAAAAGTGGAGTCTATTTTGTGACTCTTGGTCTTCCAATTGTTGTTTCTAGTGTGATTGCTTGTAAGGAGCTTGAATAAGTTTTAATTGTTGGGCCTAATTTATCGACAATTTTTGGGCCGACTTGTTGTAACTGACTATAACCCTAAAGTGGAATTTTTTTGTATAAAATGGATTAGCCTTAGGGATTTCATGAGGTGTGATGTGATAATAGCTACTTTAGAAAATATTAAGCTCTAATGGATTATCAATTATAATCAGGTTGTAATCATTGGATAATAAAAATATCAGACTCGTTATTTGGTAGGCATAGCCCAAGCATTATTTGAACCATGTTAAATCTTTGTGCATTGTGTTATTTTCTATATGATTTATTATTTTGTGATATTAGATATATTTGCATGTAATTTTTATTTATGTCTTGTTAATATTAACAAATCTCTCATTCTATGATACAACTTGTAAGGGTCATGACACTTGGGTTCATTTGAGAGCCACCATTAGTACTATTGCTTGTGTGTCCCTTGTGCATCATGGATAGAGAGATACAAGCTACTTTCCAAGCCTCCCAATCAATGGGATCCCTTGGATGTAATAGTTTATAGAAGTATGCCACATTTTAAGCATACACTCGCCACTTTAAATCTATAAAGAGTGATCAAATATTAGAATTTCCTATCATGCATTGGAAAGAGAATTATGTACCTAAATCAATTGGAAGAGAAAAGAGGAAATTAATGGATACAATTGAAAGATTTTTAAAAATAGTGAAGATAATATTTTACAAGAGGCTTCAGCAAAGAGATTTCTCAATTAGAGACATGGTTCTTTGTGACATAAGAGAAGAGAGCCTAAGGGATTACGTAAGAAGTTTGACTCTTTATGGAGAGGTTCTTTCAAAATTAGAAAAGTCATAGGCAAAAACTCTTTCCTACTTAACTGTATTGATGGTACTCCTCTTACACTTTCTTATAATGGAAAAGATTTGAAAACTATTTGATCAAGCATTTTCCCCCTTATTGTACATAGTTTTTTTGTCTTTCTTTGAGTTTGTGTGTTGTTTTGCTTGATTGTGCCATTTTTCCTATGTCACCTAATAACCAAGGCATCACCGTGCAATTCTAGATTATCTTTTTCCTACGAGTTTTATCACCATTTAGAGACAATATTATTTGTGGTTCTATTATTTTTCTTTTAAAGGGTCACCCTCAAAAGTCTAGCCATTTGTTGTAATTTTTAGGCCCTTCCCAAATTGTCAGCCTTGCCAAGTTTTTCATAACCTTGCTACAGAGTTGTAGTTTTCTTCAAGTCCACAATAGGCCAATTTGTATAAAGTTTTATTAGTCACTTTGTTGGACATTTTAGGAAGTATAAAAGCCCTAATTGCTAGTTATTAAGTGACAGTGAGTCCCAATCCTTAGTATAACTCTTCATATGAATATTTCCTTCATTATGTTAGTCCTTTTGTAATACCCCGCCAAGGGATCCAAAAGAAATAACCTAAATTTTTGCTAAGTTTTCCAAAAAAAATTTTAAAAAAAACCAGAAGAATAACATATACATCAAACATTAAATAGTGGAAGCAAAAACATACAATCATCTATAAGAAAATACATATGATAATCCATCTAACTAATCATCATCAATAAGTAAAATCAATGTAATAGTCATCATAAAATCAACTAAATATGAAACAATAACTGATAATATGAAAGTGCTACTAATCAACAAGCATAAATGGGCCTAAAAGAGTTTGGCAATAATAATAAAATGCAAACTAGGGGCAGACACTACACCTTTACTTCTCTACTTGTAGCTTGGTTAAAAATGTCTTTCTTTTGTAAAAAGTATGATGATGTTTCATTTAATACATGTCTTGTCAGAATTAATATATCACTTGGATGGTGGATTTTTTATCATCACTCCTTAACACCTCCAATATACTACTTGCTCAAGCTTCTCCCTTGATATGCAATCTGTAATTGAAATCTAACTATCAAAGGTGGATGATACCAAGACAAAGCAAGAGGATTTTGATATGCTCCTAGAGTATTACAAACACAAAGATTTTTGATTTCTTGGGTGTAGTAGCTTCTCCAAAGTAGTTTAATAAATGTAGGAGAATTTCCCTCTATAATGAAATGTCCTAACTGGGTGGTAGCACGTGTGAAATTTTATGATCTTGTTGTGAGAGAGATTTGAATGGTTGATGGGAACATCATAGAAAAAATCAACTCTAAAAGTATTACTTACGCTTTGGCATTCCTTGTGACAAAGTGATGGAAAGGCTTTGTATAGAGGTTGGGAATGAATATTTCAAGGAGCACGAAGAATTTTTCCTCAACAACATTTTCAAAACTTGTCTCAAATCAAACAGATAAAATAAGTCTCATTTTCCTAGTACATGAAAGAAATTTCATTTCAAAGAGCTTATTGTAGATGTAATTACTTTGTTGCATAGGGTGGTGGGAAACTCTAGTTTTGAGGGTTTCAAATTTTGGATGTGCAAGTTTATTTTGATTTTCTATAGAAAGAAAGATTGCATACATTGGGCTAGCCTCATGAGATATCATTTTAAATAGGTAGCGTTGGAAGTATTTTTTGCGAATTTACAAAATCCTTGTATTGGAAAAAGTTTTCATTTGTGCTTGTTCTGAACTAGGTTTTATCTGTGCTTATCCATGTGAAATTTTTCCTAAAGTGAAAACCCTAGATAAATGTGTGGAAGCCCTTAAATTTTTATATCTTAAATTTAATTTTAAAGTAACTTAAGTGAGGGTGATTGCATAATGAAATGATGCCCCTTTTTTCCTTAGTATTTATAACATTAAGTTGTGACCCCATGAAATTCACTTTTACTTAATATATATTTAAGAAAGGGTCGCCATACCATGCATTTGGCCCCCTTTTTATTTTCCTAGCCACTCAAAAATTTTCTTTAAGTCATCTTCCCATAGTTTATATCCCTTTTAATGTTAAAAACTTAGTGCATAATTTGTATGTTTCCAAGAAAGGTGGGGATACAATCCAATAGTTAGTGTATATTTGTGAGGCTTGACAAAGATCATAGCAAAAGAATGAGATGCAAATATGTGTTAGGATATTGATGACTCTCACTTACTCATGAGCTTCTATATCTTGCCTTGCAAAGAAGCAAGATCTTGACACGTGGCAGGGACCTAAGCTTAGATGGATGCAGTGGGACCTATCTAGTCAAAATAATTATTATGAATTTCATTGGTCTACATAATTCCATCATGGAAAAAGTGTGATAAGTTTGAAAGAAAAATCATAAAGGAAAGGAATCTGATGATTCCATGTGGACTTAAGGTTGATCAAATGCACATTGTAGATGGACCCACTATCTTAAATTAGGCAATTTTTGTATCTTCACAAGCTTCTCTCTCCTTCCTTATGAAAAAGAAAGATTGTGATGTGAGTCCAATTTTCTAGTGGAGTAAATACTCAGTGGTACCTTAGGAGTTAGCCAAGATTAGATATATTAATGGGCCATGTGGATGATGTTAGTGGGCCTAAATGCAACAATGTATGCAAGAGTTAAAAGGAAAGAGATTGATGACTACCACTTTTTTGTAATCTCCTCTCTCTGACCTTGTGAAAAAGTGAGATGCTTCCACGTGTCTATTCAACACTTAAGAGGATTCAAGCTACTTAAGGAGAATATTCTATATGGACTTTAAATGAATGATTGGGACTTAATCTCATGATAAAGGATATTCACTTATGAGGACTCATCTTAAAAGAAGATCAATGGTCTATGTGTTCTTGTAAAGTCTTCAATTTGTCTTGTGAAAATACAAGATGTGAACACATGGATCCTTCTCTTAGGAATGTGGAATTTTCAAAGATGCTTACAAGGCATCAATTCTCAGTTGGTTGAGGTTGAAATTGGATCACTAAGGACCCAACCAATCTCTAGAGTTACTTTACAGAGTACTTCAATGATTGAAGTGTCTAACACTTCATCTACTTAGTAACATGCTCAAATCATTCCAACATCAGGCTTGACTAAGCAAGAACAAGGTATTCCTTCTATTACTGTTATTTCTAATATTCCTACATTTATTTATATTTCTACTATTTCCAATATTATTTCCTTCATCACTAGTGCAATGATAGTTGAGACTTAGTCTCAACCGAGCACTGAAGTTTTGAACAAAGGCTAGGAAATTGTTCCTACTATTATTGATAAGGGTAAAGTGGAAGAAATTTATCTAGATGAGGAGATTATTATTAGTACAATGACATTTGTTTCTCTTTGTACTATCCCTTTAGTAAATGGATCTAATTGATCAACTCAATGATACAAATCAAGAGCTTATCAATTTAAGGATATAAAATGAAACATTGAAGAATGATCTCAATATAGAGAAGCATACCAATGAAGAATGGTGAAATCTTAGGAAAGCATGAATCAATTTAATGAGAAAAGTCAATATAGACACAAAGGTAAAGTTGGATTAGGATATACAGATGAAGTTGAATCATCTTAGCAAGGAGCTCAAAAGAATAAAAGACCTACTTGCAATCATTATGGTAAGATAGATCATGCATAAAATAAATGTTGGAGCAATGGTAAAGAAAAATTCAATGGAAAGTGTTACAACTGTAAGAAGCATAGACATAAAGTAAGTCAGTGCATAGAGAAAACCTAAGTTTGAAGGAAAGTGCAACAATTGCAACAAACAAGACACAAATCTTCAGAGTGCAAGACCAATAAGTGGAAACCAGCAGAGAAAATTGTGAAAGCAATATTTTGATGGGATCGCAACACATGGTGTAAATTTCATTATTGTGGTAAGTTTGGGCACAATGGAGAAAATTGTGTAAAACATCACATTAGGAGGAGAGACACTACAAAGAGATGTTTTGTATGTACAAAACATGGACATCCTATGAAGAACTATATGAACAAAGGAAGAGTAGAATATAAAAAGAAAGTTAAAGAGTAGAATATGGTACTTCTAATCAATGATATCAAGTCATTTTATCATTGTTTGATTCAAGAGCTTGGAATCCTAGAAATGAACCAGGCATTCAATGAACTTTGTGTGGATGGTGTTTTGAAACTCGAGCATACACATTTGGAGGCAAAGGGTTTCACACACATTATGCATATGTCACGAGATTTTCAAGGGAAATTGATCAGATACATTTTAAGTAGAGTTCACAGGATACATTTGTGGTTGGATCACCCTATCTAGATTGCAAAGAAGATGATACACAAGATTATTGGGTTACCAATGTTGAATAAGGCAAAAACCATGAAAACCCTAGGTTAGGTTGAACTGACAAAGAGAACTCTTGTTGAGTGATATGGTAGAGGAATAAAACTTAATGGAATAATAGACATGGAAATCAAGTTTGGGATACATGTGATTTATCACAAGTTATATAGCTCAAGCAGATAGAACAACATTTCCTATGAAGCAGTTGACCTAGCATTGAAGGTGGTGAAAAAAAATTATCTTTTGACTTTGTCAGGCTACTATTGAGTCAATTGGGAAAAAACATGGAGAGTATCCAAGAATAATTCATGTAAGTTTGGTTCTCTTTTAACCTATTTATTCTTCTATGTTCAAAATTGTTTCCCAGTTGTGGTATGGAAGAAAGACATACCTATATTATATCAAATAATGAATTCATAGCTGAAATGGGAGAAAACTTTGAAAGCATAATGGATGCCTACTTTGAAACATTCAAAGAAAAGATGCAGAGTAGATATAGATTCCAAAAAAGCTAGTAGAAGACTATCAACAAGACATGTTTTCTAGTAGACTATGATAAAATTTACATCCAAGCAGTTTAGCCAAGAGTGGCATGGGTAAAACCTTTGAGTTATGAGATGAATATTGATGACACCAAAGACATTATTGAGGCTCTCTTAAATGAGCCTATGGATCTCAAGGCTACATACTTAGGAACATATGAGGAGGCAAAGGTCAAGATTAGACTTGAGATCAAGCTACCCTAGGCAGTAAATAAAGGAAGAAAGAGGATGGAGAAAATCATGAAGAACACCAAGTCATCAAGCTCTCCTCTCATGCTTACTAAAGGTAAGGGAGATGACATAGATGAAGATGAAGATGAAGATGAAGAGGAGAATACAGAGGAAGAAGAACCTAAAGAAGAGGAGTCTCCCAAGAAGAAAGGGAAGGTCATAATAACATATCCGAAAAAGTCTTCCCCTATTGTGTTCACAAGGAGATCCACCAAATTGAAGAGGAAACTAAAGTTAGGTGATGAAGAGGATGAAGCTGACTAGATCATATTCTAGAAGATTGCCCCTCCCTTTGAAGAGAGGCTAAACATAATAGAAGGAGGAGGAGTGTCATCCTTAAATCACTTAAGTATGACACCAGGAGTACAGTAGAGAAGAAACATACTGAAGATGCCCTAGTGGAAAAAATGGAAAAATGGAAGTATTCCCCTAATGAACTTGTCAAAAAAGTTCTTGAAAATATCCTAAAAGGCAATTGAACTAGTATGGAAAAATGTAGCAAACAGTGCTAGAGACATCAAAGAATGGACCTTGAGACAACTCATGCCTAGTCTCAATGACAAAGAGGTGAAGAAATCATTAAAGAAAAATAAGAAGAAGCTTAATTTAGTGCATTTTTTATCTTGTCTAAAGACATTGAATCTATGGTGAAATCCAATACTATTGGATGGAAAAACATCTATGGGTTGCACAAGCCTAGTGATAATATTGTGCAAATAGATGATAAGGACGGAGAAGAAGATGTGGGAAAATATAATGAAGATGTAGAAATAGAAGATGAGGAAAAAAAAATGTAGATGTTGATGATGTTGATGAGGAAGAAGAATGAGAAGCTATAGGAGGAAGTCTTCTAGAAATTTAGAGTATTGAGGATCCTAATGTAGAGAAGATATTAGTAGGGATTATGACTTCCCTTCATCATTCTCTGACTAAAACCTTAGTGAAATATAGCTCAAAGAAAGATTCTACTGAGTTGGTTGAGGTTAAAACTAGATCACCAATCTCTGGAGTTACTTTACCAAGTACTTCAATTGAGTGAAGTGTCTAACACTTCATCTACTGAGCAGTAGGCTCAAATCATTCTAACATCAGGCTTGACCAAGCAATAACAAGGTATTCCTTTTGTTAGTTTTATTTCTTCTATTCCTACATTTGTTTCTATTTCTACTATTTCCACTATTGTTTCCACCATGGCTAGTGTAATGACAATTGAGACTCAGTCTCAACCAAGGATTGAAGTTTTGAACAAAGGAAAAGAAATTATTCATTCTATTATTAATAAGGGGAAAGGGGAAGAAATTGATCTAGATGAGGATATTATTATTCCACATTGGGATACCTCTAACCTTACCCTTGAAGAACCCTTGGTGAACTTTGGAAGAAGAAATCAAGTCAACAAAAGCTCAGAGAGTAAAGGAAGAAGAAAAATCAAGTCCTTCAAGATATCAAGAGCATATTTGTTGATGCTCTAAACATTGAGGTTGATGAGAAACAATCTATTTTGGATCAATTGGTTAAAATTTTCCATAAATACAATGAAGAATTGAGTGGACAAGAAAAAATTCTGTAGAGGGTAAAAAGAGAATTTGAGAAAAAAGTTTTGGAGCAAGTAGACCAGAAGATGCCAAGTGTTGATAGTATTTATTGAGAATTTGAACATCACCGAATTTGTCTTTAAAACCTTAGTTACAACAATTGCCAACTTTTTGAATTATGTTGAATTTGGTATTGTAGCTAACTCTAGAAGGTAATTAATTAGATTGATATATATGTAATGTATTGTGTCATATCCAAATAAATTAAGTATAAGTATGAGAACAAGAAAGAAGCAAATGAGTGTGAATTAAAGAAGGCTACAAGAAGTATATGGTATTGCAAATACTTATCTATCACAATAAGGTGATTGTTGCAATTCAAGGAATCTCATTCAGAAAATCAAAGTTGTCGATCAAAGATCAACCATTTATTCATCTTAATGGGTGCATCAGTCAAATCCTTTAACCAAGTGGACTTAATAGTATTTTGCTAAATCTCCTAATAGACTGCATACTTCATTGTATGCTTGTGAATCCTTTAATGAGGTGGACCTAATAGTCCTTATTGCTCCTAACAGGGTAGATCACCAGAAGTGGTGAATTGTAAGCCTTAATGAGCCAACTTTATACAGAGGTATTAAATCTTGCGGGTATCATCCCCACCCTAGTATTACTTTCTATTTGGAAGGTCCTTAGGTCACCATATCTTGTGTCAAAGTGTTATGAATTTTATTATTTTCATTATTTCATGTATGCAATTAGATCATAATAATATATGAAGGATTAATTGGTGAAGTTTAAAGTTTTATTGGTTCTTGATTCACCCCTCCTCTCTCTGTAACCTAACCTACCTTAAATTTTGAACACTCATACATTGTAGGTAATGCAGAGTACTATGATGATATATTGGTGAATACAGACACTACTCTATACTAGGTTTTAGGGTTAGAAGATAGAGGAAATTTTAGTAAGTCAACTATGTAGATGTGCTTAGGAATTCAAAAGTGTGGTGTTATAATTATTTGACTTTCCTCAATACCTATAAGCTAGAATGAGTATATATATATATACACACACACACATAAAGGTAGAATGAGTATATATATATATATATATATATATATATAGATGGAGTTTGAAAGGGATAATAATACATTACCACTACAATTATGGTCAACTATCTTGTCAATTAATTGGGGACAACCTAGTTTTAATTTGTTTGAAAATTAGTTTGGAATTTCTCTTGGACAATATTTCCATTTTTTAGAGATTTTCCTCACTTCTTATAGGAATTATTAATACCAATTTATTGTAATGTTAAGCCAAAGATATCTCACCAATGGAGAGATATTTATTTCTACCCTCACACAACTATTATCAAAGTTTATAGTTTCCTAAGGAGACCTCTTGTGATGCTTAGATATGTTCCTTTAAGGATTTGATTTTGGGAAGTCATGAGGTAGATTGATATGCTCTAGGATACTGACTTTCCAACAAAGACCCATAAGGGGACCTTTTCCCTAGATCTCAAAAATTTTCATTATTTTGAAATGATAAGAGGAGAGAAGGAGTTATATCATTTACTCAAACATTACTTCATGGATGTTAGTTCCAAGGGATTGAATGATATAGAAGGCTTTTATCAGATGCTAATGAAAAAGATAAAAATAACATCAAGGGGTAAGTGTAAATTTGATTTCCCATAGGACATCATCATTAATGATGATGGAATTGATTTTTAGAAGAAAAAGAAGAGAATATGGCATTATTTTAAGGAATTGTAAGACCATATTCATAAAGAGGACCAAACATATGATCACTTACTAGATGCCAAAACATGGGCTTAGAAGCTAAGAATAATACTTAAGAATTTTTTAGAGGTGTATCATACAATGAATGAAAAACTCGACAAAGTAAAAGCATCAAAGATCACATTCATAGAGGATGCTAAAGGATTAAATATGTTGTTAAAATCCTTTGACATGCTGCCCTAAGAAGAAAGAGGAGAGAAAAGATTGAGAGAATAGTCAGAGCCTCAAGGAGACAAGCATGTCAAAAGAGTTAGAACAAAGGTAGGCTTGAGGGTATTGTTTTCACTTCGGTTTGCACCCTTGTTCAAAGCCTATGCATGAGGACAACCTAGTGAAACATGGAACAAACCTCCAAGCTGTGGTACTTGAACTATGAGGTTGAGTCTCTGGAGAAGGCCGACTTCCTCTTACTATCAGGATGCACCTAACTACTCTTGGAAAGGAAAAGGGAGAAGGAGAGCATGAAAGAAAATCTACCTAATCTAATCTAAGGAGGTGATGCACCAAAATAGAGTGTTCGAACCAAACTCTACCCATATATGCACTATTGAACTAGAATGAAACTAAGGATATACACATTTAGACTTGCTTTAACCTAATAATCACATGTAGATTAGAAGACCAAGATGAATGACACAAGGAAGGAGAGATTCACTTATATTATCATTCATAGGCCATGGAGATATAGTCATGCAGATCATAGATCTCTACAAAACATCAGTAAGAGGCAAAAGAGTCCTTGCACTTTCATATCAATGGCTGAAAGAGATAAGACAGAAAATCATGTAATTCAGAGGCACAGGGGAATTTACACTAAAAATTTGCAAAGCAATAATAGAGAAATAGAGAAGGTCTGACCTTTACAAAATTCACAGAAATTGCCTTTATAGCTCAGGCATAACTAGGATGTCCTCCAACTAAAGTTACTCCCCAACCACTGCATTGAAGTCCTTCAGAGAATAATCATGGGGATCTAGAAGAAAATTTGATCTGAATATAGCTTTTTGGTACCATTAAATCTAATTTTTTAACTAAAATAGGGCCTTGAAAAGATAGAAATGGCACCATTGATTATCCTGATCAGGTAGATGGATCAACTGGGGGGTGGTGGAGTGCTCTTCTTTGTTTCATATTTACTTTGGAGTGGGTTGGAAATGACCATAAGATCAAATTATGCAAAAAACCTTGGTATTTCCTATCATTTTGGCTAGTGAATCAGCAAGTCAATGAGTCAAACTATAGATGCAAGCAGGATGTGCCACATGGGCCAGTGATTTCCCTTTATCTTGCCACCTCACAGGAGGCTTTCATAGTTGACCATCTCTTTTCATTACTAATTGTGCCACCTTGTAACCCTGACCGTGACTGTCACATTAACTGCCAGCCGCAGTATAGTTACTGCCTCCATCAGACCCACTGGGACATGTGTCATCAAGGCATTATGTCACTATGGGTATCCTCCAAGCAACTTCCCATAGCAAGATAGCACCCACCACAGATCTTGACTGATCTAACAACTATAAAGACTCACCATACCACCGTGCTTTGCCCTTAAAATTTCTAGGCCCACAAACCAACTTAGCACACCTGTCATCTGACTTGGCCCAAAATGGTACCATCCCTGCAGTCTCATAACACTCAACCCCACTCTGCTACATGTTGCTAAGGTGCTATGTTGCCATAGATATCCTTCAGAAAACTTCCCATAGCGAGATAGCACCCACCATTGATCTCCATGAGATCAACGGTCATGGAAGATCCTCAGAATACTATGCTTGCCTCCATAAATCTTCTGGTCCATGAATCCACTTGGCAACCACCTGGCACAACCTGACATCTTCATCTTGGTGAGATCTGACCCCACTGGTCCACATGTGAAAGGGTGCTATGTCACTATGGGTATCCTCCTCGCAGCTTCCCATAGTGAGATAGCACCTACCATCAATCCAGACTGATCTGATGGTGAGTAAGAAATTTGTACAACTACACACTGAGTTGGCTAAACAAACCAATGAAAAACTGCCATTGTACCATGACCCATCTCACAACTACCATCGAGGATGAGCTATACTACTACTTTGGAGATAGGTGGGCCCATTACTTCATCTGTGCCATGCATCACCAAGGTGCTATGTTGCTATGGGTAACATCCTCATAGCTTCCCATAGCGAGATAGCACCCACTATTGATTTAGACTGATCTGACGGCGAGCAAGATGGATTTGACCTACTAGTATACCAACCAATGAGAACTAGCCACATGCCAACCTCTCTGAAAAGTCCTTGTTAAAGCCTACCAAGTGAAATAGGACCCACACTCCATAGTCATACCTCGGCCAATGAAAAGATGACCATTTTCCAACATGTCTGACTTTCACTACTAGTGTTTGACGGGGCCCGCCTGGGACCCATCGTTCTTCCTTATGTTACCATAGTATCACTTTTCATCTGTGCACTATGTCGCTATCAACGAGGAACATAGATTTTTTGATAGTTCCATAGTGCCCATTGTGGATCTACCAAAACCTGATGCTAGAGAAACAATCAAGAAAAAGGAGGACCCACCTGACAATGTAGCGGAAGGGTGCTATGTCACTATGGAAAAACATCGTGCAACTTTTCATAGTGACATAGCGCCAGCCGTTGATTGATCTTGATCTGATGATGGGACTTGCGGGCCTACCAAGCAACATTAAAATGCACAAGAAAGAAATATTGTAGGGTTATAATTTTATTTTTTTGATATTCTTGGGGATGTTTAAAATAATATTAAACCAGAAAGTGACCATTGGGCGGGCAATATTTAAAATTCAAAATATTTGGCAGGGGTTACAATATGTAACATTTCTGGCAACTCACATGGGATGCTAGCCTACTATGCATAAGATCAATGACTTGAAGCATCCATTGGGCTACACAGTCAAAAAGATGTAGATCTTGTATACACTGTAAAACCCTAACCCTACCTCTCAGAGGAAAACCTTGAAACCCCTATCTCTACAACTGGAACCAGAGACCAAAAATCCTTCTGTAACCTTCAAAATTTCAACACTTGTTATCTCACAGAGACAATCCTGTGCTCCTACACTTCTTGGAAAAGTAGGGAGCAAACTAGAAATGAAACTAAGCTAACTATGTACATGGAATCTCAAACCCTCAGAAACATGGCTTGAGATAGATCCCATTGATTGGGATGAGCAAAATTTCACCACTAGGCCTGCTTAACTAAAAAGAATTGGCCTGCTTGCAACTGACAATCAAATAGGGACCACTCCACAAAGCATCAAACTTTGAGTGTCTTCCTAGTTTTTCCCTATTTGTATCCCATTTCAGAACCAAATCACCCTCCATGAAGATTCTGACCTTAGCCTTCCTGTCAGAACTCTTCTTTACATGCTACTGGTGTGTCTCTGGGGTCTTCATGGCTTTACTTCTCTTCTCTTCTAGCTCCATTAGCTCTACCATTCTTATTGTCATGGCATCATCTTCAATCAACTCTAGCTAATGAGCTAGCTCTAGGGATGGGAACTCCAATAAAATTAGAAGCCTTGCTTCTCTACCATAAACTAACATAAATGGTGAATTCCCTATTGACCTTTTAGGCATTGTTTTTCAGCCCACAGTGCAGCCTTCAATTTTTTATGCCAACCCCTCTAGTTATCCTCTATTGTCCTTTTCATAATCCTGATTAGGTTCTTGTTGGAGGACTCACCCAAACCATTACCCTAAGGATAGTAGTTTGAGGATGTGCTCAAATAGATATTATGATCCACTACCCATGCACAAATCTGAGCTCCAACAAAAGACTTTGCATTATTTGAAATAATGGTTGAAGGAGCACCAAACCTAGTTACAATTCCATTAATGAATTCCACAATTGAAGATTCAGTGGCATCCTTCAATGCAACTGCCTCTATCCATCTGGTGAAGTAATCTGTAGCAGCTAGAATCCACTTGTGACCGAAATTGGAAGAAGGAATGATAGGGCCTATGAAATCTAATCCCCACTAAGCAAAAGGTTGATCCACCTGGATAGGATGAAGGGGAAGAGCTGCAAGTCTTTGTCTACTAGAGAAGAAGGCACATTTTTCACACTTCCTTACATACCTATGACAGTCATGGAACAAGGATGGCCAAAAGTAACCAGCCCTCATGATCTTCATTGTACTTGTTCTAGCTAGGAGGTGACCACCATCAGGACCATCATGAAGTTCTTTTTGATCATTCTTTTAGCTTGGTCTATATCAAGGCATCTTAATAGGGCTCCATTAAAATCTTTTCTAAAGAGGACACCATCAACTATGACATAAGGAATTGACTGTAATCTATACTATCTCCTTTTTGTTCTATCTAATCCTTGAGGGTATCCATTACCTAATAAGAAATTCATCATATCCTCCATCCAAATCCTTGGGTCGCTATTTCTCACCTCTTGTCGATTTGTCAGTATCATAGAAACTTCCTCGTCAGGTTCTTGAGATGATAATCTGTTTACACAACCCCCTCCCTCTTACCAACTTGGTAATCTGAATGTCAATATCATATTCCATCACTTTAGTAATCCAACCAGCCCTTTTCTCACTAATATCTTTGCTCAAAAGGAAATCCTTCACACTGGCATGGGGTACTAACAAATGGATCTTATTATGAGACAGGAGGTGTCTAAATTTATTTAAAGCTTTGATGATTGAAAGGGCTTGCTTCTCTATGTAGCTGTATTTATCTTCATATTCTTTAAGCCCTTCACTAAAGAAAGCTATGGGCTGCTCGTCACCTTTATCATTTCTTTGAGTCAGGACATCATAAATGCTTGACTCACCACCTAGGGTATAAAGGATGAAATCTTTCTCAAAATTTGGATTCATGAGAGTAGGGGCTAAGGCTATGGCTGTCTTGATCTCTTCAAAACTTTCCTTCCCTTCATTGGTCCATGCAAAGACCATACCTTTCTTGAGCATAGTTGTAAGAGGTTTCACCATGGTAGCAAGATTAGGGATAAATCTTCTCACAAAATTTATCCCACTTAAGAAACTTTGCAGCCCTTTCTTGTGTTTAGGAAGAGGAAGGGCAAGTATTTCTTTTGTTCTCTCTGGATCAATGGTTAAGCCATCCTTAGATACAATATGTCCTAAGAATTTTCCTTGGTTAGTAGAAAAGAAACACTTGCCTTGATTAAGGGAAACCCCAAACTCTCTGCATCTTAAGACTACCTATCTTAGATGATCAAAATGATCTTCTACATCCTTTGAATAAATAGTGATATCATCAAAGTAAACTAAGACAAACTTGTCAATCAATCTTTTGTAGGCCATCTCCATCAGCTTCTAAAATGTAGCACCTACATTGGTTAGTCCAAATGGTATCTTACAATAAGCATAGGTACCCCATTTAGTGGTAAATATAGTCTTGTACCTCTGAGACTCTTTAACCAACACTTGATTGTAGCCAAAAAATCCATCAAGGAATGAAAATCTCTTTGAACCACTAACCTTGGACAAAATCTACTCCATAGAAAGGAGAGGGTGGTGATCTTTAAGGGAATCTTGGTTAAGGTCCCTAAAGTCTGCACACAATCTAATTTCTCCATTATTCTTCCTAACAGGGAAAAGGTTTGCTACCCATGATGAGTGCTTAATAGGGAAAATTATGTGGGCCTCAATCAATTTGGATAGATCCTTTCTCATTAAGGGTTCACTGGTCTCTATTTTTCTCTTACTGGTTTTACATTATTAATTAAATCTATGGTATGCTGAAATAACCTTGGGTCAAAACCCTTTAAATCATCATATGTCTAGGCAAATATATCATTAAATTCTTGACATAGATGAATAAAAATTTCTTGTTCAATCTCATAACATACCTTCCCCATGTTCAAGGATTTTCCATCAACAACCATGACTAGAATATGATCATCTTTATTAGTAGCTAGGTTCATGTCTCTACCTCTTGTTTGGCCATCAGGATTGAAAACACTTTCTAAGGTAATGCAACCCTTAGGAAATTTTTTAGAACTGAGATGAATAATCTGAACACCATACAGATCCTACAGTCTTGACTAATTTCTCTCTTAAGATTCTACCTCATTCTGCAAGAAGCTCACAATTTTCTCATTAGATTCAAACACTTGCCAATGGATGTTGTTACTAGGGATGGTAGGCCTTACTACCACTCTGATTTTTTGCTTCTTCTCCTCCTCAAGATTCCCCGGCACATCATAAGATGCACCTATTGTAGGAAGTTTATCAACATGTCTATTTTCTTTTCTAGGGATGCTTTGAATATTAAATGCATTGAAACCTTCAAGAAAATCCCATACCCTATTTTTATAAGACTTGAGAAACCATTCTTGGTGGTATTCTGATTTCTAACTTGATTAACCACCAACTCACTATCTCCATACATCCTTAAGGCTTGAATTCCTCTTTTTTGAGCAAGTAGGAGACCTTGAATCAAGGATTCATACTCGGCCACATTATTAGTGCAACTAAATTAGAGCCTAAAGGAGAAGTAGTACCTTACTTGTGTAGGAGAAATCAACATCACACCAGCCCCTTATCCATTTTTATTCCTTGATCCATCAAAGTACATACTCCATATCCCACTCATATCTTCTTTAGTCTCCACAAGATTGGGAAAAAGAGCATCTTTCTCCAATATACAATATGTACTGAGACTTGTCTCAAGAGTTTTTGACAAAGGGTCAAATTGATATGCATTATCCCATTCATCCAAGAAAAAATTAGGTATCTCTTCTAGGGAAGTGGTGGGCTCATTCACTATGTCATTCTCACCCATCTCTAGGATAGGGCAATTCATTTTGATAAAATTAGGGGTGTAAGATTTAGTATGATGGAGGGCTTGAGGTTCTAATTTAATTGAAGCATTGGCTCCATATCTCATTTTAAAAGACATATATGACCAATTGGAAGATATGTAACCATCTATTTGGGCTGTAAAGTCTCTTGACAGACAGATGGAAAAATATGGCTTGACCTCAGCAATAGAGATATCTTGGGTTACAGTACAACTAGGGCATGCATGTAAGGCCATCTCCACATTCCTAAAGGATCCTTATAGTCTTGATAGTACTACCATCCAACTGTAATACATCCCTAACAATGGACTCATATTTCATTCCCAAAGCATCAACAACACACCTAGGCATCATTGAACTACTGCCCCTGAATCAATCATGCAATTATGGAATAGTTTTCCCCCTATAATTAGAGAAACATAGAACGAAGGAGGTCTAACCTTTTTACTTGTTTCTACCTCCCTTGATGGTTGTACTAGGCTTCTAGCACTTTCCATGCTGAGTGTCTGATCCTTTGGTTCAATCTTTTCCAATTCTTGCTGTAGCAACCTCTTTTGCATGGGTATAGTGGCAACAGCATCCCACATAGAGATATTCACATGTGTCTTCTTCATTTTCTCTACCACACTAAATGGCATAGCGGGTATTTTGGTAGGAGCTTTGGGAGATGTAATTGTATGAGGTTGAGATGGAATAACCTAAGGATCACTTTTATCTTTTCTGCCTTGATTTTGCCTTTGTTGTTGAAAGGTACTTGATTGATTATTTCCTGCTTGCTCATGAGATATCGCATTTGAAGTTGAGGCCTGATTGGGAGGAGGGATATCATCTCCCATAGCTCTTCTTTTGCTTCTAGTGTTATGAGCAATGGAATCCTGGTTTACATTACAATGCTCCTCCATCTAATGATTCATGAAAGAGAAATTTCCTTGTCTTTGCATATCTGAGGCATCTTTAGATTGGTCCCCCTTGTATGATTGTTTACCTACAGGTTCTTGGACTTTCAAAGCCAATTAGGATTTAGCCTTCTAACACATACAATAAGTATAAGAGTAGTTACAAGAGGGAAAAAAATCTTGATCTTGAACCATATTATTTTGAGGGACTATGGCCCTACTTTGCTTTACATTTGAGTTTGAAGCACGACCACCCTACCTACTCTGATCAAAAGAATTGTTCCAATGATTAGGATTTGGAGGCCTACCACTGTTTGGAGTTTGATATTGCAATTGATGAGGCTTACTACCTTTAGCTTGCTATCTTTCTAAGGTCACCACCTTGTTGCTTACTTTCTGCATCATAGAGGAGTTATCCTCTAGCCTCTTCCCATGATCTTGCAATCTTTTCTCTAGGTTCTTTTCTCTTTTATCAATGTTCTGCATCAGAGATTGCATCATTTCTTTGATTTCATCTATCCCATTTGAGGATGTGGAAGCTTGAGGGATTGGAGTAAGGGATTGTGATGTAGAAGTTGTGGGAAGGGGAGCCATTGGGGGTTGATGATTTGGAACATCAGGGAAGAAAGGCATAGGAGGCCTTGGAGCTAGTTTACCTCCTTGTATCAATATATTTTATGCGCTTATTGCTATATCATAAGCATTAGGCAAGGTATCTCCTCCCATAGTTTGGATTGCAGTGGCAATATCATTGTTAAAAGATCTAAAGTAATGCAAGAAGGCATTACCAGGGGTAGGCTTCATTGAAGTAGGTATTATATCCCATGTCTTTTGAAATCTATAATTAAAACCAGTCATACATTCATGGGGGGCTCTTTTTATAGTAGTCAACTACTCTAAAAGTGAAAAATAGTCACTTTTATCCTCAAAATGTTTGCACAATCCAGCTCCTAATCCATCCCAATCTATTATAGAACTATGAGCTAAACCTCTATACCATTGTAGTGCTTTTCCTTTCAAGGATGAGGCTAGGAGCCTAACTGCAACATCATCCTTTGTAATACCATGAATATTGTAGACATTTGCAACCTCTTGAATATGTTCAGAGGGAGATATAGAAGTTTCACCAATAAACTCTAGTATACTTTTGAGGGAAGCTACTGGTATGTCATGTCTTTGGGCTAATAAGAGAGGGCTCCCACCATTGAAGGTGGCAAAAGTATGAGCTCTAGGAAACACCATATAGATAAGTGATCTATTGATATTTATTGATGGCAGTCTAGGCTAAGATCTAATAGTAGGAGGACTAGAGATAGACCTTATAGGTATATTATTTACTATTTCACTCCTAACTGGTGATAAAGATATTCTATTCTTCCTTCTTCTAGGGTTTGAAAATGAAAGATCTTGATATTGAAACTTACCTCCAGAAGATGCCCTTGTTTCAGCTCTGGGCATGAATCACTGCAACTCTGGTCTGGAACCAAATGTGTATTTGAAGCTCAGAGTTACCAAGTACTTTGAAGAATGAGCCTCTTGAAGGCTTAAACATCGAAGCCAGTACTATCTCCTCGGTATTGATCTTGAAATCTTACCTTTTGACACCAGTAGGCTTGAAATTTTCTAAAAAATTTGTCCCACCGGGCGTGCCAGAAACTATTGTCACTTAGGTTTTCAACCTTGTTCAAAGCCTATGCATGAGGACAACCTAGTGAAACATGGAAACAACCTGCAAGCTGTGGGACTTGAACTATGAGATTGAGTCTCTAGAGAAGGCCGGCTTCCTCTTACTATCAAGATGCACCTAACTACTCTTGGAGAGGAAAAGGGAGAAGGAGAGCATTAATGAAAATCTACCTAATCTAATCTAAGGAGGTGATCCACCAAAATAGAGTGTTCAGACCAAACTCTACCCATATATGCATTATTGAACCAAAATGAAACTAAGGATATACACATTCAGACTTTCTTTAACCTAATAATCACATGCAAATTAGAAGACCAAGATGAATGACACAAGGAAGGAGAGATTCACTTATATTATCATTCATAGGCCAAGGAGATACAGTAATGTAGATCATAGATCTCTGCAAAACATCAGTAAGAGGCAAAAGAGTCCTTGCACTTTCATATCAATGGCTAAAGGAGATAAGATAGAAAATCATGTAGTTTAGAGGCACAGGGGAATTTACTTTTAAAATTTGCAGAGCAGTAACAGAGAAATAAAGAAGGTTCGACCTTTACAAAATTCACAGAAATTGCCTTTATAGCTTAGGCATAACTAGGATGTCCTCCAACTGAAGTTACTCCCAAACCACTACATTGAATTCCTTTAGAGAATAATCACGAGGATCTAGAAGAAAATCTGATTTGAATATAGCTTTTTGGTACCATAAAATCTAATTTTTTAACTAAAATAGGGCCTCAAAAAGATAGAAATGATGCCATTGATTATCCTGACCAGGTAGATGGATCAACTAGGGGGGTGGTGGATTTCTCTTCTTTGTTTCGTATTTACTCCAAGGTGGGTTGGAAATGACCACAAGATCAGATTATGCAAAAAACCTTGGTATTTCCTATCATTTTGGCTAGTGAATCAACAAGTCAATGAGTCAAACTTTAGATGCAAGTAGGACGAGCCACATGGGCCAGTGTTTTCCCATTATCTTCCCACCTCATAGGAGTATTTCATGGTTGACCATCTCTTTTCATTACTAATTGTTCCACCTTATAACCCTGACCATGATAGTCACATTAATTTCCAGCCACAGTATAGTTACTGCCCCCACCGGACCCACTAGGACATGTGTCACTGAGGTGCTATGTCACTATGGGTATGCTCTGGGAAACTTCCCATAGTGATATAGTTCCCACCATAGATCTCAACTAATTTGATGATCATGAAGACTCACCATACAACCACGCTCTACCCTTAAAACTTCTAGGCCCACGAACCAACTCAGCACACTTGGCATCCAAATCGGCCCTAACTGGTACCATCCTTGCAGTCTCATAACACTTGGCCCCACCCTAATATGTGTCACTGAGGTACTATGTCACCATAGATATCCTTCGAGCAACTTCCCATAGTGAGATAGCACCCACCGTTGATCTCCATGAGATCAACGGTCATGGAAGATCCTCAGAATACTGCACTTGCCTCCATAAAGCTTTTGGTCCATGAATCCACCTAGCAACCAGCTCGCACAACTTGGCATCTTCATCTTGGTGAGATTTGGCCCCACTAATCCACATGGCAAAAGGGTGCTATGTCACTATGGGTGCTATGTTTTAATTTTATTTTTGTGCAAAGATTTTATTCTTGAATCCATGTATATATGTTATCCACGTTGTCACAAATTATTGTAAAAGTTCCCTTATCTAAAATTTTTATAATAGATGAGCATAAGATTAAATCCCTGGCATTTTTAGGGGGTGTTAGAAAGGGTAGTACAGTTAAAAAATAGTAATACTTTAGGGGAAAAGATACAAAACCCACCCAAAGAAAAGGAGGATGAAGGAGTAGTGTCTCAAATTCCCCTAGTGTATCTTGATAATTATGCAACAACATATATTGAAAACATTGACCCTTTCTTCTTGAGTTTGATTATAAATGGCAAAATGGTAATGAACTGTATGATTGACTATGGTGCCTCAAATATAGTTATGTCATTTAAGATAATGGAGTCTCTTGGCTTGAATGTAGAAACTAAACAAGGGAGGTGTTGTGCTTTATATTCTAGAGAAGTTCCAATCATAGGAACCATTAGTGTACTCCCTTACAAATTAGTATCATACCCAGACAAAGACATGACTATAAGTGTGTAGGTAGTAGATATTCCACCTTAGTATGGTATGTTTTTATCTAGAATATGGAGTATTTCCATGGGTGGTAGTTTATAGTGTGATTTATCTTTTGGTAAATTTCATTATCATAACAAAGCTATCAAAATAGATAGGAAACCAAGGATCACTCATATGATTGAGGAAAATGTGGATAATCATCCAACTTGTTTCTTGGACACAAATATAAATTCTTTTAGGGTGGAAGTAATTGTCTTAGAGAAAGAAGAAATACCTACACCAATTACACAAGAAGTAAAAAAATCCTCTAAAAATAAGAGGCTAAAGCAATATATGAATGATGTATGGGATAAAATTGAATCCTTTGATGCCTTTGGGATTGCATCGATGGATAGAACAAATAATAATATGGAATATCTTCTTGGAATGTAACCATTAAGTATGATGACATCAGTTTTACAAGAGTATCCAAAGTTGAGGTGTAAAGTAGGCCTTCAATTCCTAAAAATATTGAAAGCTGGCAGGTATTTGAAAATGATTTAGATATTCTAAATTTCCTAAATTGTGAAGATAATTATTATGGATAAAAGTTGGACTATAGTAACTTTTTTGAGACCATAGATGGGAAGGATACTACTTTTGGAAATGAGATCATCCAACTTAAGACTAGCAAGGTCCCTAAAGGCTTAGTTGTCCTAGAAATCCTTTTTGATAACCAAGATAGGGTACAAGTAGAGGTTAAAGATAAGAAGTTAGAAGAGTTGGAAGAAATAAATATGGGTATACCTAAATCCCCAAAGAAAGTATATATAGGAAAGAAATTATCTCCTATTGTAAGGAATCTTTGATTGACTTGGTAAGGAAATACAAACATGTCTTTTCATGGTCATATGATGACTTGAAGGCTTATAGGGGAGATCTATTTAAACATGTCATTCCTCTTAAAGAAAATGCTAAACTATTTAGGCAAAAGCAGAGACTAATAAATCCTACCTTCCAAAGTTGAGGTGCAAATTAGGCCTTCAATTCCTAAAAATATTGAAAGATGGTAGGTATTTGAAGATGATTTAGATATTCTAAATTTCCTAAATTGTGAAGCTAATTATTATGGATAAAAGTTGGACTATAGTACCTTTTTTGAGACCATAGATGGGAAAGATACTACTTTTGGAAATGAGATCCATAAAACTTAAGGCTAACAAGGTCCCTAAAGGCTTAGTTGTCTTGGAAATCCTTTTTGATAGCCAAGATAGGCTACAAGTAGAGGTTAAAGATAAGAAGTCAGAGGAGTTGGAATAAATAAATATGGGTAGAGCTGAATCCCCAAGGAAATTATATATAAGAAAGAAATTATCTCTTGTTGTAAGGAAATCTTTAGTTGACTTGTTAAGGAAATACAAACATGTCTTTGCATGTTCATATAATGACTCAAAAGGCTTATAGGGGAGATCTATTTAAACATGTGATTTCTCTTAAAGAAAATGCTAAACTATTTAAGCAAAAGTAGAGACTAATAAATCCTACTTTGACCCCTAAGATGAAAGAGGAATTGATGAAACTCAGGGATGGGGGGATCATAAAACCAATCAGGCATTCTTCATGTGTCTCAAACTTGGTATCTACTAGAAAGAAAAATGTAGACATAATGTTGTGTGTTGACTTCAGGAACCTAAATATTTATTCTTTGAAGGATAGTTATGGATTACCAAATGTGGAGTCTATGCTACAAAGAGTGATAGGTTCTGAATTAATGTCCATCTTGGATGGTTTTTCTGGTTAAAATCAAGTGTTGGTAGATGAACCTGAGTAGTGCAAGATGTCTTTCAGCACACAATGGGGGGCATATGTGTATGTGAAAATTCTATTGGGATCAGCAAAGATGGAGAAATTTTTTAAAAGGACCATGTATGTAGCCTTTGTTTATTTATAGATAAATTAATGGTGGTGTACTAGGATGACCCTACTATGTACTATAAAAGAATAGAAGACTATTGTATACATCTTAAGAAGATTTTTGTGAGTGCCTTGGGGTATGGTGTCTCTCTTAACCCAAGTAAATGTGTGTTTGGGGTGATTGAGGGTAAGCTCTTAGGTCATATACTATCTAAGGAAGGGGTTAGGATAAACCCTAAAAGGGTCGCTACTATAGATAAGATTCCTAAACCAAAAAATTTAAAGGGGATTCAAGATTTCTTTGGACAAGTCAACTTTTTAAGATGATTTATAGCCAACTTTGCAAAGATTAGGAGACCAATATCCAAAATGCTCAATATAGGATAATAAATCCAATGGGATAGGGAACCAGCAACTCCATTCCAAAATATTAAGGATGCAATTAAAAATGCACCTATATCTAGGACACTTGATTACAATAAGCCTATGTACATATTCTCTTTTTCCACTTTCCATATAGTTGCAACAATGTTACTTTAGAAAAATAAGGAAGGTTTTGAACAACCTACAACCTTTTTTAGTAAGTCTCTTCAGATATTAGAGCTAAAATATGATATAAATGAGAAATAGGCATATGCTCTAGTAAAGGCAGTGAAAGATTTTAGGTGTTACTTTGTAGCAGCAATAATTGTATCTTTCGTTCCCAGTGCTACTATTAAAGATATTTCCTCTCAACAAGAGGTGTTAGGAAGAAGCTGTAGGTGGATTAACCAAATTCAGGAGGTTAACATTGATACTCCAATCACCAAACTTGTTAGAGGCCAGGGATTGGCTAAGTTGATGGCACAATCCAATTTCTATGCAAATTAGATAAATCGAGTGGATGGTGATCTCAAGCCATATATATATGCCATGGATTCTTGTGAATGGTATAGAGATGTTATTCATTATTTGCAATATATATGTCCTCCGCCTACAATGAGTGACAATGAGAAACAAGCACTAATACTTCAAGCCATCAAATACATAATTTTTAATGGTAGACTATGGTGGAGAAGTGCATAAGTTATTCTTCTGAAGTGTGTAGACCAAGAGAATTCAGTTAAAATTTTGATTGAGATGCATAGTGGCGTATGTGGAGGTCACTATATGGAAAAACCACAGCTCATAAGGTGATAAGGGTGGGTTTTTGGTAGCCTACCTTATTTTGGGATGCTCATGTGTTGGTATAGAAGTGTGATTATTATCAAAGATTTGTTGGTAAATTGAAGTTTTTTGGAAACTTACCTTTGAAGCTAGTGGAAGTACAAGTACCAATTTAATAGTGGGGTATAGATTTCATAGGTGAGATAACAAAAAAATCTAGTGGTGGACATTATTGGATCTTAATGGATACATATTATTTTACAAAGTGGGTGGAAGTTATACCTACTAGAAGGTCAACTAGCAAAGTGGTAAATGATTTTCTTTTGAAAAACATCATTACTAGGTTTGAATACCCTTGGAAAATTGTCACTGATAATTCTATGTGTTTTAGACTAGATGAATATATTTGTTTTTGTGATAGGTATCGAATAACTAAGTCAACCTCCTCTCCATATCACCCCCAAGGGAATGGACATGCTGAATCAAGAAATAAAATTATCTTAAAGATCATCAAAAGGATTTTAGATGAGACCAAGAAAGCATGAGATTCTAAGTTTCCTTTGACAGTATGGGAAAATCGAGTAACATTGAAGAAAGAAATTGGCTTCACCCCTTTTAATCTACTATATGAAATTCATGCAAGGTTACCACCGAATAATCTGATTGGGACGTACAAGTTCATTTAGAAATATGAGGATGACATTAGTGATGATATGTAGGATAGAATCAATGATATAATTGAACTGTATAAAACTAGAAGAGAAGCCTCAACCCAAATGCCAAGCTATAGTTGCAATTGAAACACTTATATGATAGAAAGTCTACACACACAAAATTTGAACCAGATGATTTGTTCTTTGGAATGCAAGATTGGAAGACAAAAGTAAAACATGAGAATTTTGATCCTATTTGGTTGGGTCCATAGCTAATTCACGGTAACTGGGGAAAGGACTCATATATCATTAAGTAACTTTCTAGTGATCTTATTGAACTATTAGTACATAGATAGTTTTTGAAGATTTGTGTTAGAAGTATTTTGTTTTTTCATGGATAGTAGGTTAGGTTTGTGCATACTATAGATTCTATGTATGTAATACCCCAAAATTGGCTCAGTGCCATGATCACCAATTCTGGTCTATTTCAATCAATCTTAAGTCATATGTCACTAGGAAATTCTTATTCTACTACTCAATACTTGACTTAATTTTCAAATGCAGAAAACCCTAAATCTGCATTCATTATACTCTTTATTGAATTCCTAAAGTATTGACTCATATTAGTCGCATTAAACCTATTGATTAAGATTTAATTTAATTTCAAGTATTTATACTTCAATTAAATTAAATTATATCCTAAGGCTAATGTACTAAGGAATTAAAATATTTAATTTAATAATTATGCCTACTTTAATTAATTGAATTAGAATATTCAATTAAATGAAAAAGGTAGTTATGAGGTCATGTCTCACTTATTAAATTAAATAATATCTACAAAATCTTCTCTTCAGTTTGAAAAGGAATACTCTTTAGTTAACAAAAATTAGAAAAGGAATGAAATCCATTAATTCCTTATTTCACTCATGGAAAGCTCAGTTAACTCCCCTTTTTTAAGGAAGTTTCCATTCTAACTGAATCTCCTCTTGATCTCAACTGTTCATCTGAATTGATCTCAATCATTGATGGATTAATTGAATTCTATTTAAGAGACTCTTAATTCCTCATTACAAAGGTTGGATTTTGATGATATTGAATTGCTATCAAATTACAGACTCAATCTTGTTATAGCTTTTTCATTGTTTTAGCTTTAACATCATTTAGCTTTAATATGCATACATATAGTCTAACTTATTTTATATGTTCTTAGATTAAATGCATTTTTCATTTTAGGTTACTTGCACACTCATATAGACTTAATTGCATTTAAATCCTTCGTTCTAGAATGGTCTGGCTGCCTGCACCTCAAATCTAAGAGTATAAATAGGCAAAATCCTTCTAGATAGAAGGCAATAGGTCAGCTTGCAGGACTCCTATTGGGTGAACAATCTCATGTTTATTCCAAGATGAATCCACATACAAGGACTATTTTGAAGTGTGTGTGTGAACTTTGAGGCTACATTCCACATATACATTTCTGGAGCGCACTATGGGGCTTAGAAAAATAGTTTTCTAGCCTCATGTATTTTATTTTTTGTCATTTTTATCATTCTGTTCATACTGTTCTTTATAGCTTCTTGAATCCTTGTGCAAGAAATTTTATTTTTTCTCAAAGATTTGAGGGTCCCACTTGAATCTCTACACTTTCTCATGCAAAAAAGTGCCCTATTGTGCAAGTCTTCGTGCGACACCTCATTTTCTTGTGTGGGTTAGTGAAAGACTTCACGTGGGTCTATGCATGATTTCGCATAGTGCACACCATTTCTTCGTGCGATTTTGTGCATGATTTCACGTGGTGCACATCATTTCTTTGCGTGGGTTTGTGCATGATTTCGCATGGAATTCTGCAACAAGAATACAAAAGATAGTCTTTTCAATTTTCCAAACAAAATAATTTTTTTTTTAAAAAGAGTATAAAATAAATTTTGTCTTTTGATGTCTTCATAGGTTTTCTTATCTTTTTTATGGGTATAAAAAAGAACCAAAAAAGTTAAATTTTATTTTCCCATAGTTAAGCTTTTGTTTGACTTTCTTTGAAGCATTTTTATTTTAGTTTTTCTAATTTTCTACAGCCTAACAGTTGTCTGTAGGACATTTGATGAAGACTCCTTTATACAAACTCTCCAAACATGAACTGACTCTGTGTTTGCAAGACGCTGTCAAAGATACGATTGTCGAAGACTACTCTTAAAACCCACAAAACAATGTTTCTTCTTTCCTACTTTCTAAACATAGTCTAATTAGGGCTTGTAAACTTCTTAGGGTGCAAGATAGAAGAATAGGAGATTGTGATCTTCAGCACTTGGAGGTCATGACCAAGGGTGAATCAGAAACCTAGATGCTTCTGAAAGATGGTATTCCGAGGGAGGCAAGTAGCTTAGTGTTCCTCTAGTGCTAATCCTTTTCTATGATGAGATGATGGTTTCCTTTCAAGGGGATCAAAATCTTTAGGAAGGATGAGTTTAGATTGATTAAGCTAAGTCAGTAATTAATGTGTTCTGTGTGTTTGGGTGAGAAACTAAGGTAGAGGAGTATGTTTTTTCCCCTTGAGGGAAATCAAAAACTTTGACCCTTGAGTTCAAACCACCAGTTTGAGTCAATCCTTTAGAGGGCCTATTGGAGTGATCCAACCTCTAGGAATGACCCAAGTGAGCACAATCCTTTTGTTGAAGATTCCAACTCACTATAATCAAGATGTTTTGTAGAGCAAAAGACTCCAAAGTTAGATTAATTTCTTTCCCTCAATTCTTGATATCACTTATCAAGGGGAAGCTTTGTCTATTGCATAGGTTGGCATTGACCCCAGTCTGCTAAGCAAGTGTGTGCACTCTCAGATGTTAGTGTGGGTTACTAATCTCAACTCTACTTGTGGAGCCATTGAGGATTAATTTGAATGGAAGCCAAGTAAAAACCTCTTAGTTAGAAGCTACCCAATTCACCTCCAAAAGGAGGCATAATCTTTGAGCATGGAGGGGGAAGAAACTCTCATGTAGAACTCACTATAGGCATGCTACCGGATGTTTGAAGGTGGTATACATGCTTGTAGCTAATCATAAGGGTGCTCATTTAGCATATACTATTGAGTCCTTTGAATATACCAAAAATATAGGTGCCCTCTAGGGGGTGACATGGTTGTTTGAGGTACATGCATGCAAATAAGTTGTGCAAAACTTTTTTTTCCTTCTCTAGCATTTTTTGTTTCTAGAGATAAAGCGTGTTTTTTCTCAAGTCATTAATTGAATTATATTTAAGAGACTCTTAATTCCTCATTACAGAGGTTGGATTTTGATGATATTGAATTGCTATCAAATTACAGACTCAATCTTGTCATAGCTTTTTCATTGTTTTAGCTTTAACATCTTTTAGCTTTAAAATGCATACATATAGTCTAGCTTATTTTATATGTTCTTAGATTAAATGCATATTTCATTTTAGATTAATTGCACACTCATATAGACTTAATTGCATTTAAATCCTTCATTCTAGAATAGTCTGGTTGCTTGCACCTCAAATTTGAGAGCATAAACATGCAAAACCCTTCTAGATAGAAGGCAACATGTCATCTTGTAGGACTCCTATTGGGTGAACAATCTCATGTTCATTCTAGGATGAATTTGGACTATGTTGAAATGTGTGTGTGTGTGAACTCTAAGGCCACATTCCACATATACAATGTATAGGTGTGTTTTTCCTTCCTATCGTGGTTTTCCTTGTATATAGTCTTGTTTGTCTCTTTTCGGTATGTGGTTTCTTTTGTTCTACCTTGTGATTTCCAAAATGTTGTCAAATGTGTGGGCAACTATCTCAGTGATTCTAGACTCTTGCATGGACATAAATTATTCATCATCCCCAAATAGAGCCACTATTGGCAATATTTTTTGCAGATTCACAAAATCCTTGTATTGGAAAAAAAAAAATTATGTGTGCTTGTTTTGAGCTAGGGTTTTTCTGTGCCTATCCAAGTGAAAGTTTCCCTAAAGTGAAAACCCTAGAAAAATGTGTGGAAGCCCTTAAATTTTTATATCTTCAAGTTAATTTTTTAGTAACTTAAGTGCATCATGAAGTGACATCCTTTTTCCTTTTTCATGAGTTTGTAACCCATGAAAATAACTTCTATTTAATATATGTTTAAGAAAGGGTTGTCATACCATGTAGTTGGCCCCTTTTTAGTTCCCTAGCTACTCACAACTTTTCTTTAAGTCATCTACCTATGGTCCACATTCTTTTCAATATTAAAACCTTAGCGCATAACCAATCTACCTTTGTATGTTTGCAAGAAAGGTGGGGATACGATCCAAAAGACAGTACATCTTCATGAGGCCTGATAGAGATCATTACAAAAAAGTGAGATGTAAAAACATGTCTGATGGTGGGCCAAAGCTTTCAAATCTCATTACATTTCTAGTTGAAATATCAATAGCTCTCACTTACTTGCAAACTTCTCTCTTGCCTTGTGAATAAAGAAAGATCTTGACACATGGCAGTGACCTAAGCTTGGATGGATGCAATGGGAGCTGTCTAGTCCGAAGAATTATTATTACTTTCATTATTCTATGTAATTCCAACATGGATCATACATAGAGGGTCTGAAAGAAAAAATCATTAAGGAAAGGCCTCCAATGATTCCATGTGGACTTAGGGATGATCGAATACACTCTACAAATGGACCAACTATCTTAAATTGAATGGCTCTTGCATCTTCATGAACGTCTCTCTCTTAGCTTGGCAAAAAGAAATATTTTGATGCATGTCACATTTTTTGGTGAAGCAAATGCTTGGTGAGACCTAAGGAGTCAATCAGGGCTAGAAGTATTACTGGGCCACATGGATGATTCTAGTGGGTCTGAATACAACTATGTACATAAGAGTTAAAATGAAAGACAGCGGTGGCTCCCATTTTTTATGAGCTTCTCTCTCTTGCCTTACAAAAAAGTGAGATACTTTCATGTGTCCAGTCAATGCTTGAGAGGACTCAAGCTACTTAATGAGAAGATTTTGTACGAGCTTTAAGTCAACTGATAGGACTTAATCTCATGATAAAGGAGATTCACTTATGAGGATTCATCTTAAAAGAACATCAACAATCTATGTGTCCTTGCAAAGTCTGTCATTTATCTCGTAAAAATGTGAGATGCAAACATGTATATTCTTCTCTTAGGAGCATAGAATTTTCAAAGAGGCTTATGAGGCATCGTTTCTTGGTTCTCATTGGTTGAGAAATAGGTCCAAGGTGATGATAAGGATGGTCATTGTAAGTCAAGTAACATTCTAGGCATTTGATGCAAAATAAAAAGACAGCCAACAATAGAAATTCAAATCTATTACAATAACAAAAGAAAAAGGGTTATTCCATTTGCAACTAAAGTTATTTCCCAAATATTAATGGTTTTAATGCCACTTTGAAGGAGTTAAAGGCTATCATTTTACAACATAGTGTCAACCAGTATGTTTAAGATCCAAAATTGTGATGACTAAGATCATATATAGTAGGAGAATTCAAAGGAAAGTTTATAGTTGTTTTTATCAGTGAAAAAGAAAAAAAAGTAACACAGTGTCATATTCAAATCCTAAATTGATATTTATGAAAAATTGAAATTATGGGTTTCTTTAGTGTATTTAACTGTTGTTAAAACCCTAGTTTGCAATTGGAAAACCCACATAGAACCCTAGTTGGCTTAGTAACCCAAAATCATAAAGATGTCACCCAAGACGTATTCAGGTAAACTCAATTATGAGGATAGGTGCTTACAAGATGATTTCATCAGCCATATACCCCTGTCAAAATAAGGTAGGCAAGCAATGAACAAGTGGAAAACTTTGAAGGAATGAAGTTCGCTTAGGGCTAAAATATAAATATGATAATATCCATGATTCAAACATGCTAGTTAATGTTTTAGATATCTTTAGGAGGTGGTATGGTCTAGCTAATATTGGAAGCCCTTTATACAATGCATGGTGGTATGACTTAGGAAAATTAGTAGTTCCCACTATCTTTCTAGAAATAGACCTATTGTTGAAATTAGCAGTGAAATATTAACCTATTACACAAAAAATTATGGATTTAGATGGAGAAGTTTTATTGAGAATAGATGTTGAATCCATTAGGAAGGATTTTGGTCTTCATCCACCTTTCAAGCGGTTGTTATGGCAACACTATAGGAAAAAAATGTCATAAAAAATGGAAAAAAAGAAGGTACAAAGGCCTAATGCTCATGTAGAGGATCTCATTAAAGAAATTGAGGAATAAATGATGAATAGGTTTGAGGCTCTTACCCTAGAAGAGGGAAGAGAGACTGTTGAGAAATTAGGAGTTTTATTATTACCAAATGTCAATATAGAAGATGTTGTGGCATTTGATTCCATAATGCAAAACATGAGATTGAGAAGGCCAAATATTAAGGAATCAAATAGACCTCCAACAATCATGTATTATAGAGAGGACTTAACCACCTTAGCTACTTGGTCCTTCTAATTATCTACTTCTGGGAAGTAGATTGTTGATGATACTAGAATCAGGGAGATCTGAAAGAACATGTTTCCTACCTGCATAATGTAGCAAATAAAAAGGAGAAGAAGTATGAAGAGTTATAGGAGAGGTATAATCATGTTTTTGCTACCTATGAGAATTAGTCAAAGCTAACCACTTGTTTGCAAACCAAAGTAAGTTTGTTAGAATATAAAGTGGTTAAGCTAGAATCAGTTAAGTCTCCTAGTATATATAAGCCATCAAGTATAGATAGAGCAAGCCTTTAAGATAATTGTGTATTGTGTCATTTACACCAATAGTAGCCATATCCCACTCCAATAGATTCCACCTAAGGAAGGAAAATATGTTAATGCTTTGATCAAAGAGGTGGTTGACCTATGGTTAAAAATTGAAAATAACAAAAGTATTTTTGGTTTTGATAAGGAGATTATTGTTCAAACCACATTAATGCACTTGCATCACAAAATTAACTCTAGAATATTTAGACTCCACCAAGTGTGTGAGCTTTTATATTTGGCCATCAACAAATTGGAGGATGATAGAACTTAGGTAAACCCAACTTATCAGAAGTGGGTTGGAAATATTATGAAGATGAAGCAAATTGAACTATGTGTGAGAGTGAACCCTAATGCTTCTTTCAATGCCATGCATAAAGTTAAATTGTGAAATCACTCAAGAAAATTTTAGTTTTGCCTAATTATATTGAAAATAAGATGATGGAGCTAAAAGAAAATTTAGAGTGTTTTTGGGACACATTATTGCCACCAATTTTGAAAGAGAACGAAAGTGTGAAGGAATTTACTAAATGGAAAAATAAGGCTATTAGCAAGGTAAGTGACATGGTAAAATCAATAGCCCAAGATATGAATATGACACTTTTTCAAGTCTGTATTTCAAAAATTTAAATTCTTGGGTATGTATGAAAACTTTAAGAAAGAATTCACACAAGACACAGTAAAATACAACCCATACAGACAGCTGGCAGATCAAATCCTTGAGCATAAATGGCCAATAGATGATAAATTTGATGAATGGGTAAAATGGTGGATTCTAGCTGATGATTCTAACAATGAGGGACCACCATAACAATAATAATTTGAAGGAATATTCACTTTTGATGGTGACAGGAGGTTTAGAGGAGAAAGTAAAGAGTCACGTGAGCCAAGGAGCATCACATCAAGCTGGTGAAGGATTAACTACATGTGTTCTTCTTAAGTGAGTGATATATTCTATTGCAATTGGAATATTTTTCCAAATAATGAGTTGACATGTGTCTATTCCCTCCAAGTCTGAATCTTGTTACAACTCACATCTATAAATGAGTTCCCAAGACTTGAAGAAGTGTCTAAAAAATTTTATCTGAAAATATACTTTTCATTTAGACTCGTTCCATATCTTTTTATGTTATTAGAGTATGCTCCTATTTATGAATAAAAGAAACAAAAATAGAAATATTCTAAGTCTTATTGGCTTTCTAAGTTATAGATCTAATCAAGTGAGATCAATATAATTGGAGAAATCAGTGGAGTTATATAATCTAGATCTTGTCTCTTTTTGTTTTAATCTTTGATTTTTCTGATTCAATGTTGAGTATAAATGAATTCTAGTTGTAATTCATTTTGAATTATATCCCATCTCAAGATTTATTGATAATCTAATGGATTATGTAATAAACTTGTCATGGTGTGAGAGAATCATAGGGTTTTACAAAGAGATTCTAATTAGTATGGGATGTTGATAGTATAGTAATTATCTTTACAAAGTAGGGAAATACATTATAAATTATAGTGTTGGATTTATACATTGGAACCCAAATGGATAAAGCACTGATCATGTGGTTATTCTGAACATAGATAGGGTTGCATAAAAGTAAAAACTTTAAACAAAATCTTTTACATTTTATGTTATATTGTAGATTTGAAAGAATTAGCCTACACTTGGCTTAGAGAGCTTTGGGATATGAAGGGTAGCTATCTTGCAGTCCTTTTGTTGTTTCTAAATTAGAAGAATTTTGATGGGGATTAATATTGAATATTGTTACAAAGTGAATGATGATTAACACCAAGGTATACTTGCTTGAAAACTACAAAATTCAAAGGGAAGAAGACTATATTGTCTTATTAGTTGGTCCTATTGGTTTGATAGGGGATACTTTTCATGGTTTGTAGTTGACTCCTAGGAATTTTCTACATCCCAAGAGGTAATTTAAATCCTATCAAATCAGGATCCAATAGGTAGTTTAGGAAATTTTCAAGTAATGCAATGTTTGATTTCTCCTCTATACTAGTATATCTCATTTCCATCCATGGAAGTTTTTGGAAGGGTTTGACTACCTAGTAAATACATTCTATTTGAGCCCCTATGTACAAAATGTTTGCCTAACTCACCATAAATAAGGGTAACCAAGATTTTATTTGAGTGAATGATGAATTCAACATGAGGTTAGTTAGGGAGTTAGAAGGGTGACCCAATATGAGATTATTCCAAAACTCTACTAATTTTGTGCTAGGGTTCGATGATCTTCACATCCAATTCAAACAATTCACCTACTTAAGGATAGGGAGCTTTGAGAAAGAACCCTTGTGGCTTCCCATACACCATTTGAACCTCCTAGTATTTTTAGAAATGTGCCAACATATGGCTATGGTAAATTTCAAATATTGAAGCATGAGGAAGAATGGTTTCACCTTTCCTATTTCTATGTCCTACTCATTAAAAACTCCAAATATTGTCAAAAGTGTTGAAAATTTTATGGAGAGTTATTACTTGTTGACTCTTTTTGAAAGAACTCAATTTGAAATAAGGGTTTTGTATGATAAAATTTGTGTGGATCCCAAAATTGCATTTACAAACCCACATTGGAGGATTTTTGGGTGGATTGCATAGATGGGATAAAATTATTTAAAAGGGATTTTACCAAACTAACCTTGTCACAAATATAGTCATTTGGGATCTATTTGTACATCCATATTGGAACATAAGAAGGAAATATTATCATTGATCCTAAATTTCACAAAATGATAAAAGTGTCCCTAAGGTAGATTATAATAGATTGTAACTCCTTGACCTAGCAACTTAGACTACCCTTGTGATTAAGATAATAATTGATTGGATTAAAGGGAAGTGGAGGATGAAAGGTGCAAATGCTACTAAGGAGAAGCTTTCCAACCCTTCAATGAAAGGAGATACATCAAGTACCCCTATGGTAACCAATGTGAGCGTAACTATTATTCCAATTAAAAAGGATCTACAAAGTAGTGGGGATGAGGAGCAACCTAATAAGGATCAAGTTAAGGTCAAATGCACTTGTGAACTAGATGAAAAAAGTACCCCTGCAAAGTATAAATAAATTAAAGAGGATCCCAATGTTGTGTATTAGTAGATCATGAAGGAGACTTACACAACATCAATAATGGAAATACCTTCCTTCCCTATTCTCACTACTCTAGTACTAGGAACAACATCTTGGAGATAATTGACAATGTTAGGGATGTAAACATGGACAATATCAAAAAGGTTGATTACAATATCTATTATGTAGATATGAGACCCTCTAACCTAGAGAGTGAGGCCTATAATGCAAATTTATGTATCAAGACCCTAACGAAAAGAGCCCAAGAATTGAAAAAAGAAGAATTATGTGTTGTATGAACATTTGGCATAGGTTTGACTTTAATAGGAATTTGTGACTTCTATCATCGTCTCTATCAAGGGAGAAGGTTCTAGCTCTACCCAAGTTCTTCATAAAGTAGAATTTTTAAAATCAATTCAAAGATGGCATCAACAAAGTGCCAATATTAGCCAAGTATGTTGAAGAAATTATGGATCAACGTATGGAATAGCTAATCACCCTCAAGAGCTTGTACATTAGTATCACTAATCAAAGGAAACCTTTGTTCTAAGAACTAAAAATGACAAGAGATGAATGGAGTACTTTATATGATCTAGTGAAAACTATGGAGAGAATAATAATGTTGAAACCTATAATGTAATGTCTACCCCTAGTTTAGTTTTATCTTTCTTGTAAGCTTCCAGGAATAAGTGTAAGTCTAGGGGGAGTGTATGTAATGCCTTGTTAGAAATAGGAATTACTAAGAGGGGGGGTGAATCACTAATCTACAAACTTTAGTTTCCAACACGATATTGTTTATTACTTTAAACCGTACATAACAAAGTAAATAAGTAATGTTGAATAGCAATAGTAACCATGCACAAAGATAACTCATAACATCATATTTTGTTAACTAGGGAAACCTTGGCCAAGGGAAAACCCCAGTGGGGATGATACCCACTAGATAATATACTGATATATAAGATCCTTGTTAGAGGATGGACCATGTTAGGAGTCAATGAGAAAATTCAGTATAGAGAGTCCCTGTTAGGAGACTTTGAATCCTTGTTAGCAGATTCCAACCATATTAGAAGTTGTGCCAACCCTATTAGGATTTGTAGTACAATAGATGTAAGATGAGCCCACTACCCAAACATGTAGATCCAATTACAAGAAGAGCTCATTGCCTAAACAAGTAATTAGAATTTTGGTAAATACATACTATAACTTCTTTCTTGACTAATCTCTAATCTTCAACTTGATCTCGGATCACAAAAATAGCTTCTCAAACTTTGCATATATCACTTTCACAAAAATTCACATACAATTGCCTAATACAACATATCACAACTGTTACATTTGAATTTGCAAGATGTCCTTTGGATAAACACTATGTCTTTTCACAAATATTTGCTAGGTCACCTAAGACCACAATATACTTTTCCAACCTAGAGTAAACATCTAGGATGTCAGCCCTACTTGGTCAAGTAATTATTTTGTAAACAAAATAATTCCTTTTCTTTAATTCTATTACCCTATTTCACTGGTAAAACATGAATTTTTATTTTGTACTGATGTCTGAGGTTATACACGTCATCATCAACATATACATTATCTCCATCTAACTTCGCTAGTCATAATATGACATTAGCAACAAGCTGCATACAAAACAATACACTATTGTAAACTAAATTCATACTTAGAAAATTTTTGGAGTACCAAAAGTTGAGTATCTTTATTTTTGAGGTTTCTTGTAACCATGTACATCATGTGTTCCATAAATGCCAAAAATTACATATCTTCATTAGTCAATTGTCAATATACCTACCCCTAGTTGAATTTTCTTGTCATATTGTTAGATTCATTTGGGCCTTTTTTTTAATTGTGTTTTATGATTATTAGTACTTGGTTACTGGATTAGATTAAATGTACTCCATACTCAGTTTATATATGTGATGATTTACTAAGTTAGTTCAATTATTTTAGGATTATTTCGATGATATATATGTTCATTTAATCACTTTCAGTTATTTTATGATGTTAGTTAGAGGAATGATTTATATGCAGTTCTATGGTTACTTACCCCATACTTGCATGTGTATGGTGTACTTGTCTGTTTTATTTTATGATTGACATTTGTGATGTGGTTGAGGAAGGGAGTCTTAGTCACTTGCTAGTCAGGATCTATATGATGTACCACTCCCCACCATTATCTATTTCATTTAGAATATATGAGTATGTACATGCATGGATTTTATGCAGATTATAGGTACTAGGCATCGACTTCCCTAAATTGCCAAGAAAAGCATACCCTATCACAGTATTTCAATGGTATAACTAGAGATATAACTCTTGAGTCCAAATCCTAACCTAAGCCAATTGTCCTAGAAAATAGGACAATATCTAAGTTAGTTTCACCCTTCTGAATTTGTCAAGTGACATGAATTTGTGATTTTGACCCTAGAGTTTGTTTTGGTATTCTGTACTTTATGATGAATTTTCGTATTTAGTCTTGTGGGTCTTGATGATTTTCTATTATAATTAAATCAAGTTGAAAGATAATTAATGATTTGATTTAATGGAAATCTTATTAAGGTAATTCAATATTTAATTATATTTAATTAATTAAATTAATTAATTAAATTTAAAGATTTTATTAAAGTTCTAATTTTGACATTTTATATTTATTTAATTTAATAATAATTTATTGAAGAGTTTTATTTTAATAATAAATTCTAAGTAATATTATAAGTTAAATTAATAAATATTATATTAAAAACGTCTTGAGAATTATTAAAGAGAGAGAGAAAATTATTTAATAAAGATATTTTAATTAATGGCATAAAGGTTGTGCATGAAATTAAAATAATAATAATAGTTAAAGATCAACGACTCTTCTTGCGTGATTGCACAATCGAAGCCCTAAATTTAAGGGAGAACTCTTTATCAAAGATCTAGAGCTCATTTTGCAATAACTGAGGTTTGGAGGAACTGATTTTTTGAGAAGAGGGTTTCAAAGGAAAAAAGGAAATTGCTTGTAGGTTCTACATGCTCATTGTTTTAGCATTAAATCTAGGTAGGATCTTGTGGGTTTTTGTAGTGGTTGCTCATTCTTCGAATTCCTATCTTCTCCATGTCTATTGTGTTTCTGTTATTAGAATTCCTATGGGTTGAAACCCTTGTTTTCATATTTAATGTTCTTCGCTTTATGAAACCTTTGTAAACAATTTGATGAATTGAAACCCTTGTGTATGAATTTGATTGTTCTTCATTTTCAAAAGCATCTATGAACAAACTTAATATCTGAAACCCTCATTTGATTAATTGGATAATTCACAGTTTGAATCAATTAAGAAATTTGTGTTTCTAGGATAGGGTTTCCATAATGAGAAAGTTTCCATTTTTCCTAGGTTTCCATTTCAGGAAAGTTTCCATTTTAGAAGGTTTAGATTTGGAGAAAGTTTATATTTTAGCAGGTTTCCATTTTCGAAAAAAAATTATTTTTAGCATGTTTCCATTTCAACAAAGTTTCCATTTTTAGCAAGTTCCCATTTTAGGGAAGTTTCCATTTTTAGCAAATTTCCATTTTGGAAAAGTGCTCCCAAAGTTTAATAAATTTAAAATTATTATTGATGTTGACTAGAGGATGGCATTGTGCATGGTCTAGGTGAGGGCTAGCATTCGCGTGACCTAGCTTCTTCATTTTGCTTCCTGTCTGCGGTTGCTGGTCGTGGTCAGTCTATGCTCATAGGGAGTTCTTTTCTTTGCTTAGGGGTGCATAGATTGATTAGAGGGTCCAATCCTTGTTTGGCTATGGAAAGATAATTTTTACCTACATTTTTGTTGTGCTCGACATTTTCTTGGCAGGTGGTGTTTTGGGATCTGAGATTGTGGGTTTCTTACTCCATCTCTCTCTACTAGTGGGGTTGTGTTATTTGTCCCATGGTGAATCGAGGTTTTTTTTTGTCTCAAATTTCCTCTAAGGAGTTGGAGATGGTAGATCTTTCTTCTTCATTACATGTCATTGTTGAAGATCAGATAAGTAAACCCCTCTCTAGAGATGGGGTCTCCTCCTCAAAAGGGATGCCTCAAATAATAAAAAGTTAATGGATGTTTGGAAAGATCCAAGGATCAACCTATTTTGGCTATTCAACCTTAGTAGGTTTCAGAGCATGTTGAATGTTGGCATAATCATGCCCTTATTTGGAAATTTTTGGGCCTTCGTCTTTCTCTACCCATGTTGGATTCTTGGGCTCGTCAGGTTTGGAATCCCAAAGGTGATATGGAGATTATTTTGGTAGCGAATAACTATTTTCTAGTTGTCTTCTCATGCATGTCAAATAGGAATATGGTTTTTGAAGGAGGCCCTTATTTCTTTAACCAAGTGGGGCTCTTCATCAAGCCTTGACACATGGGCTTCAACTCCACTAAAGAAATCCCCTCGCCAGTACCTGTGTGGGTTCATTTGCCAAGGCTTCCTTTGGAATTTTGGAGGGAAGATATTCTTCACTCAATTTCATTGCTTCTTGAAAAACATGTGGAAGTGGCTACGCAAACTCAAGATCGTAAGGTAATTTCTTATGCTTGTATTTGTGTAGAAGTTGTTTAACTAATACATTACTAGATGCTATGGAAATATGCATGGGGTCTTCTTCTTGGATCCAATAGTTGGATTATGAGAACATCCCTTTTAGGTGTCAAAATTGTCATGAATATGGTCATTTACCCCACAAATGTCCTAGATTTAAACCCTTCCTCTTGGCTACCTTTGGACCTCCTAGGGGGGACAAGGTGAAGGATCCTACATCAATTGAACCTGTAGATAATGAGGGCTTTACTCAGGTTAAGTCTCATAAGAAAGGTAAGGGTAAGGAGAGAACCTAGTTGGATAGACACAATGATAACACTTTTAACAGATTTGATGTTCTTGAAGACTTGGTATACGAGGAAGTTGTTCTAGTCAAGCTTTCTTCTAGGGATAAGGGTCTACATGAAGTTCAAGATGAGGATGCAAAGGAGGATAAGATATTATCTTCAGGGGACCTTTAGACTGAACGGATTTCTCTGGATCTGCCTTCTCAGGTTCAAGACACTAAGGATCCCCAAGGGTCACAAGCTCTATTGAGATCTATCATGGTGGTTCTTGATCCACCTACTCCTAAGGGGGCCTCAAACTTGGCAAAGGGTAGCAAAGTTCCTCCTATTTTAGGATTATAGTAGAAATCCTTTAAAAAGGGGCCTCTTGATAAATCATCATGGAGTGGTAGAAAGACTGATCAAGAGAAGGTAAAGATTATGGGGGATACTTTGGTTGAGTTTGGGTTTGTGAAACCCATTGATTCCCACTTCTCCCACCCCCATAAATGATTGTTCTATCATGGAATGTTTGGGGGTTGAACAACATCCCTAGACAAAAGGTTGTTCATAGATTAATTGATTCTCAGTCACCTGATGTGGTTTTTATTCAGGAAAGTAAGCTTACAATGGATGGTTTGACTAACTGTGCTTCATAGATTTGGCCCCAAGGCAATTGGTAGGAGGTGGGAGCTCAGAATAGTTCAAGGGGTTGGCTTGCTTCTAGAACCTGAGTAAAGTACTCCCCTTATGGTGGATTTCTAGTCGGTTCTCTATCTCTTTGGTTGCATCTTGTTTGGTGACTAGAGAAAGGTGTCTCTTATCCAATATTTATGCTTCTACTGATCTTTCAAGTAAGTCAAATATTTGGGCTCACATCAGCTTCATCTAGGCCTTAGACCATTTTCTCCCATGGATTATGGCTGGTGATTTTAATTCTATTACCAGTTTGGATGAAAAATGAGGTAGGTTACCCAGGATGGACCCCTCTACAAATCTTATTAGGGATATGATTGGTTCCTTGAATCTCATTGATGTGAAGCCAACCAATGATTTCTTTACATCGAATAATAGGAGGTGTGGTGTTGAGGCTATCTTAGAAAGGCTCAATAGATTTTTGGTTTCATGCTATTGGATGAACAGTAGGTTGATCACTAGTTTAGAAATTCTTGATTGGACAGGCTCTAATCACTAACTATCAAGATCTATGTCACTTCTTATGGAGTCATCAAAACTCTTCTTTCAAATTTAAGTTAATGTGGTTAAGAGATCAGTCTTTGTAGGATCTTATGGTGGATTGGTGGTATGTGGGGATGCATGCCCATGGGGCAAAAATGTTTACTTTTTGTAAGAGGCTTCAACATGTAAAGTACAAGTTTAAGAAGTGGAAAAAATAATGTTTTGGGAACATACATGCTCAAAAGATAGATACTCAGGCTAAGTTAGATAACATCACTCATTTGATTGGGGATCAAGGGTTGACCCTAGATCTAAGAAAAGCTGAGTCCTTGGCTCTTCAGGGATTAGATGAGTGGGAGCTTTGGGAGGAGATCTTCTGGAAGCAAAATTCTTGTGTTGATTGGCTTCAGGAGGGGGATAGGAATACTGCATTCTTTCATAATTTTTTTAAGGCTCAGATGTAGGGGAATTCTTTCTCCTCTTTGGTCTTGCCTGAAGGGGCTCAACTCTCTTCCAGTGTTGATATTTCTAGGGTTGCAGTCAATTATTTTTCAAACCTTTTTTCTAAAGAGGATCTTGTTGCCAGGGATGAGGAGAGGGCCATCTTGGATTGCATTCCTCACCTAGTCTCTATTAAGATGAATGGGGCTCTCTTATGTCCTACTTTGCTACCTAAATTGGAGAAAGTGGTGTTTAACATGAAAAAAGGTAAGGCTCCTAGCCTAGATGGGTTCTCAATTGAGTTCTTTTAGGAGTTTTGGGAAATAATAAAGTTTGATCTCCTTGAAGTGGTTCAGGAATCTCATAGGAATAAATAGATGCTCAAATCCATGAATTCTACTTTTCTAGCTCTCATACCTAAGTAGGAGGGGAACAATTAGATAGCTCAATTTATACCTACTACACTATGTAATGTTGTTTATAAGATCATCACCAAGTTGATTGCAGAGAGACTAAAGCCTCTCCTCAACTCTTTGATCTCTCTTGAGCATGGGGGTTTTGTTGAAGGAAGACAAATTTTGGATGGTGTTGTGATTGTAATGGAAGCTATTCATTCTACGGCTAACTCTAAGGAGAAGGCTATGTTTATGAAACTTGACATGGCTAAACCTTATGATCAAGTGAGCTAGGAATTCTTACAAAAAATTCTCTTGTTGTTTGGCTTTGCTGAGGAGTGGGTGAATTGGATTCTTAGTTGTGTGACCTCCTCTTCATTCTCAGTTCTTATTAATGTGGAACCATTAGATTTGTTTAGTGCTTCTTGGGGATTTTGGCAAGGGGACCCTTTATCTCCTTATTTATTCATTATCATGGTGGAGGGACTTGGAAGATTTATTAAATCTCAGGTGGGATAGGTCTTATGTAAGGTTGGAGTTGGAACAATTATCTTCCTTCCTACTCTCACCTTCAGTTTATGGATGATACTATGTTGATGGGCATGACCAAAGTTAGAGAGGCTATGAACTTCAAGATAGCCTTATACATCTATTTGAAGGCTTTAGGTCAGTGTATTAATGATGAAAAATCCTCCATTTATTTCTTCAATACCCCTCAGCTTATCCAAATTAGGATTGCTAAGATTCTTAGATTTTAGATCCATTCTCTTCCCCTGATATACCTTGAGATCCCTTTGGCTTTGGGATCTCAGCGTAGAGAGTACTGGTAGGGGATTTTGGATAAGTTTTAGAGTAAGGTTAGTGATTGGACTTATAGGTGGCTATCTTCTGCTGGGAGAGTGGTTCTTCTAAAGACTATGGTGCAGTCTCTCCCCATTTATGGGTGTTGTGTGCATATTCCGCCTTCCACCTTTGTAAGGTATTTTGATGCTCTATCTCAGCAATTCCTTTGGTCTAGTAGCCTCCTCTCCTCAAAGTGGAGTTTAGTTAAGTGGGAGTGTGTTTGTAGGCCAAAGCATGATGGGGGCCTTAGTCTTAGGTCTATAGTGCTTGTTGTCATGGACTTGGCTGCTAAGTTGTACTAGAGGTGGTGCAACAATTAGCAACAAGATTGGACCAAGATTCTTACCCACAAGTATTTTCCTCATGTTGATAGCCTTAATGTGTCTTGATTCACTTTATTGGGTATAGGCTCTTGTGTTTGGGATACCCTTAAGAAGGGCACTCAGTTGATTAAGGAGGGTCTCTTATGGATTTGTAATAGGAGCTCACATGCTCTATTTTGGTAGGACTCTTGGGATGGTCACCCTCCCATTCTCTCTAGCTTTCCCTAGCTTCAGCCTCTTTGCCATAATTTTACTAATGTTGGCTGGTTTAAGGTGGAGTATTTTAAGATTGTCAAGTGCTTGAGTCAGGTGGAGGTGACTTGCTAGAAGGATCCTCAGGAGTGGCCTGTGGGTGGCTTTGATGTGGATCATGCTCTTCTTTCTAATTCTTTGGAGAATAGGTTTTGTAGCTCCCTTAATGTGAGGGATGTTTTGGCTTGGAGTTCTAGCCCAAAAGGTAAATTTATTATGGCTCAAGGCTATGCTATACTTGACAAGAACTTACATGGTGTAGCTAAAGTGCACTAGTGGAAGAAGGTTTGGAATAACTTTCTTGGCCCAAATGTATTTTTTTCTTATGTTTGTTGGCTAAGAAGAAATGCCTTACTTGGGAGAATCTTTGCAAATGACATTTTTAGGGACGTTCTGTTTGCTTCCACAATGAAGAGTGTATCTCTCACTTGCTTTTTCTTTGCCCTTTTTTGAGAGAGATATGGCATAGATGGTGGAAGGCTTGGAGTCATGATTTTATTCATGCTACATCTCTAATTGATTTTTTGGAAAGCTTGGTCAAAGCTCTAGCGAAGACTTCTTTCTTGCAGATCACATGGATGGTTGGGTCAATTTTCATTCTCTAAAATCTTTGGCTAGAGAAGAACCACATAATTTTTTTGACTCCAAATTAGGAAGTTTTCAATTATGGAAGATGATTCTTAGTAGGCTTTAGGAGACTATTTTTGCAAAGTGTGATATGTCTGAAAGTATAAATCCCAGTGATCAAGCTATTGTGAGGAATTTGAAACTGGGTGATAATAGTTAGAGATGCACTCTTGGAAAAAGACCTCGTCATGGAAAAAAACTTGTTTGTGGAGGGGCAGTGGACTCCCCCCCCCCCCCCCCACTAGGATCTTGAACATTAATACAGACAGTTCTTCTTAGGGGAACTCTAGTCATGTTGGTATTGGGGCTATAGGTAGAGGTAATGATGATGGTGTGGTTTTTTCTCTTCTCTATTTACAAGGGTCAACACTCTACTAATCTGATGGAGGCCCTTGATATTAAGATTGTTGTTGAGAGGGGATGCTCTTTAGGCTAGAAGTAGATCATCTATGAGTCTAATTCTCATATTGTTGTGGATATGCTGAATAACCAAAGTTTGGAGGATGTTAGCTGGCAATTAGCCTCTTTGGCTAGACAAATTCTTAGTCTTTGTAGTTCCTTGGAGTCTGTCTCCTTTTCCCATATTCCTCATGAATAGAATAGAGTGGAAGATTGGTTGGTGAAGTGGGCTTCAAACTACATGGTTAGTTGGGATATTAGTGGTAGGGATAAGTTACCTTTTGAGTATCGTGGGATTATTGATTAGCTATTATTGGAAGACAGGAATATGTAGTGCAGTATGGGCCTTTGGCCTTTGCTCTATAATTTGGATCTGATTGAATAAATTTTTACCCCTTTTTTCAAAAAAAAATTGATAATAATAATAATTATTAATTTTAATAAGTATTGTTAAAAAAATTAATTAAATTATTTGAAAATTTGATTTATTACTTTATTATTTAAATATAATTCTAAACTAAATTGAAAATCAAAGAAATTAATTGGGAGAATTAATGTTTTCTTTTATAAACTTGGATGTGTTTTATTATTCAAAAACCTTAGTAATTATAATACTTTGAGAAAATGAAAACGTGAAGCCTAATTGAGATCAAAAACATTATGAACTGTAATATTTGGAAATGAAAATGACAACTTGAAAAGTAATAGTGAAGATTAAACTTGTGTATTTTCCAAAGCCTAATGAATTATGAAAAGTTACTATTGCATGCACTTTATGTGATGTGTGGTTTATTGATGTTGGGTTTTGCAGTTGACTAAGTTTTGACCAAATTAGAATGTTTACTAAAGGCTTGGGGGTTTTGTTCTCAAATGTTGTTTTGATTACAATCTTTTATCCTAACCATGGTGATGTGTCATTTGTGTGCTATGATGAGTTTGATCAGATGTTTTGATGTGCTTTCCAATTTCTTGTGTGGAATTGAGGTGAATGGTGTGACTTTCCTAATATAACCTTTAAGTCTTCGATTAGTTATCCTTGATTTCTTCCTAGTTTCTTGTATGGGACTGAGGTGATTATGTGATTTGTTTTGGTGATGTCATGTTATGATATGGATTTGGTTTAGGTATACTTGATTTTGGATCAGTCCTATTAGGATGATTGTTTTGGTGAAATTCATGATTTTGATCTGTTATATTTTAGTGTTTTCCAATTGCTTGTTTAAGAACTAATGCATGGTTTATAATCATTTGAGATCTTTTACTTTTTCTAAGCTTAGGGTAGGTTTTCTATATGCCATGTTGGGAAGTGGTTTGCAATGGAGACCAAGTCCCTAAAGAGGCTAACGGGTAACCCATTAAAAGTTATTTTAATAAGTGATAACATTTCATTAAATGGGTTTTAAATGAATTAATAAGATATTGGTATCACAAAAATTCACTAGGGGATCTAGAATATTAAAAGACTACCATAGTAATCTTAGAGCTGACTTATTAGTATGCCTTGTCTGTATGAAAGGATACTAACACTACATAGAGACACTAGGGGGCTAGAGTATTAAAAGACTATTGGGTAACTTTAGAGTTTTCTCATGTGATGACACTTGCCCACTTGCATAGTAGATTTCCTACATGTCTGTGTTGTCTTTGGGTTTAGTTGATACTTGTGTATTGGTACCCTTGAAATAGTTTGCTTTCAGGTGATTTCTTGAACCTAGTTGTTGGTTTTGACTTTTGAGTTGTTATACTATTTGGGACTTGATTTTATCTCCTCATCATGGTGAGAGTGGACCTTTTTGGGTTCCACAAGGTCAAGTGGTAGTACATTTTCTTATACCATTGAGATCCGACCATCAGATGTCATTGTTGGGTGTGTTTGTGTAGATGTTCCTTTTTATCTAATCTTGTATTTCTATGATGGATGGTTATACTCTAAGTGTATTGTATTTGATTTCATAGATCTTACGAGATGTTGTTGTTTGCTTCATGATGTATATTATTTCAGCCTCTCATACCATGTGACTTGTATAGTGGATGATTGTGCATTCTATTTATTGCCCACTGGCATCCTATAATTGTATATTATTTAAATAGATTTATATTTGTAGTTATTCTTTAATGTAGATGTGTCATATATTGGATTTAGTATTAATTAAACTTAAATATGATTCAACATCATGGGACCCTTAAGAATTTTAATATGTTTTATGGTATGTGCTTATGCATATGTTATTGCATCTACTATATTTATATTTGTTGTTGTTAAGTTATTATCTTTCCAAAAAACAAATGTTTGACAAACTTAGTGAAACTTTAGGTTAATTTCTTTTGGGTCACTTGGAAGGGTGTTACATCTAGTATTAGAGCATGAGTTTCTACATTGGGAGCTCTGGGTATATTGTAATGCCACTAGTTGTCAATTGTTTGAATTGTTATATGTATTAACTGTAAACTTGAACACTTGAACTAGTTAACTAAAAATGAAACTTGAACTATTATATGTATTTATTGCAAACTTGAACACTTGAACTAGTTAACTCAAAATTAAACTTGAACTATTATATGTATTTATTGCAAACTTGAAACACTTGAACTAGCTGAACTGAAATGAGAATTAAATAGTGTTATGTATCTATTACAAACTTGAACCTAAAAAGTTTGAACAAAAACAAAACAAAAAACAAAATACAAGCAGTGGAACTTTTTGAACATGAAACTTGGAAACTCATAATAGTTATGTTCTTGACTTGTGTCTATACATTATAAGTTTTATGTTTTCCAATGGAATTAACGATGTTGATCTTTTGTTTGGAGTGTTTTTAGGGATCTTATTTTAGTATTTGTTAAAAAGATTAATGTTAGATCAATATGGTTTTTGGTTTATTATTAAACCATAATCATATTGCTCTAAGTGACTGAAAGTGTCTACATAGTTAACTTTTTTGTATTAGTTTCTTAAATGAGCTTTTTGTTTGACATTGTAGATAGTACTCTTTGACTTTTATTTACTCTAGTCATTGTAGTAGGCTTCCAGGAGTAAGCCTAAGTCTAAGGGGAGTGGATGTAATCCCTACCCCGAGTTTAGATTTACCTTTCTTGTATGCTTCCAGGAGTAAGCCTAAATCTAGGGGGAGCGAATGTAATGCCTACCCCTAGTTGACTTTTCTTGTCATATTGTCAGATTCTTTTGTGCTTGTTTCCTGATTATCAGTACCTGGTTACCAATTTAGATTAAATGTATTTCATACTAAGTTTATATATGTGATGAGTTACTAAGTTATTTTTGTTATTTTAGGATTATTTCAATGATGATATATATGTTCATATTTAATGACTTTTAGTTATTTCATGATATTAGTTAGAGGAATGATTTATATACAATTTTATAGGTACTTACCCCATACTTGCATGTGTATGGTGTACTTGTTTGTTTTACTTTATGATTGATGTTCCTAATGTGGTTGAGGGAGGGAGTCGTACTCACCTACTAGTTAGGATCTACACAATGCACCACTCCCCGCCATTGCCTATTTAGTTTAGAATATATGAGTATATACATGCATGGATTTTATGTAAATTGTAGGTACCAAGTATCGACTTCCTTGAATTGCCAAGATGAGCATACCCTATCATAGTATTTCAATGGTATAAGTGGGGAGATAACTCTTGAGTCCAAATCCTAATCTAAGCCAATCATCCTAGAAAATAGGACAATTATTTGAGTTAGTTTCACCTTTTGAATTCATCAAGTGACGTGAGTTTGTGATTTTGACCCTAGAGTTTGTTTTGGTATTCTATACTTTATGATGAATTTTCATATTTAGTCATGTGGGTCTATGATGATTTTTTGTTATAATTAAATCTTATTAAGGTAATTCGATATTTAATTATATTTAATTAATTGAAAAATTAATTAAATAAAAGAATTAAATTAAAAAATTTTATTAAAGTTCTAATTTTGGCATTTTATATTTATTTAATTTAATAATAATTTATTTAGTAGTTTTATTTTAATAATAAATTCTAAATAATATTATTAGTTAAATTAATAAATACTATATTAAAAACGTCTCAAGAATTATTAAAGACAAAAAGAAAATTATTTAATAAAGATATTTTAATTAGTGGCATAAAGGTTGTGCATGAAATTAAAATATAATAATAGTTAAAGATCAACGAGTCTTCTTGCGTGATTGCACAATCGAAGCCCTAAATTTAAGGGAGAACTCTTTATCAGAGATCTAGAGCTCATTTTGCAATAACTGAGGTTTGGAGGAGGCAATTTTTTGAGAAGATGGTTTTGAAGGAAAAAATGAAATTGTTTGTGAGTTCTATGAACTCATTTTTTTAGCATCAGATCTAGGTAGGATCTTATGGGTTTGTGCAGTAGTTGCTCATTCTTTGAATTCCTGTCTTCCTCATGTTTGTTGTGTTTTTGTTTTTTAAATTTCCTCTAGGTTGAAACCCTAGTTTGCATATCTAATGTTCTTCATTTTAGGAAACCTCTATAAGCAATTTGATGATTTGAAACCCTTATGTATGAATTTGATTGTTCTTCATTTTCAAAAGCATCTTTAAATGAATTTAATATTTGAAATGTTCGTTTGATTAATTGGATAATTTGTAGTTTGAATCAATTAACAAATCTATATTTTTAGGATAGGGTTTCCATTTTGGGAGAGTTTAAATTTTTAGTAGGTTTCCATTTTGAGAAAGTCTATATTTTTAGCAAGTTTCCATTTTAGGTAAGTTTCCATTTTTAGTAGGTTTCCATTTTAGGTAAGTTTTCATTTTAAGCAAGTTTTCATTTCAAGAAATTTTCCATTTTTAGTAGGTTTCCATTTTGGGAAAGTGTTTCTAAAGTTTAATAAAATAAAAATGAAAACTTGAAAACTAATAGTGAATATTAAACTTGTGTGTTTTCTAAAACCTAATGAATTATGAAAAGTTACTATTGCATGCACTTTATGTGATGTGTGGTTTACTGATGTTGGGTTTCAAGGTTGACTTAGCTTTGACCAAATCAGAATGTTTACTTTAGGTTTGTGGGTTTTGTTCTGAAATGTTGTTTTGATTACGATCTTTTATACCTGACCATGGTGATGTGTCATGTGTGTTCTATGATGAGTTTGATCAGATGTTTTGATGTGCTTTCTAGTTTCTTGTGTGGAGCTAAGGTGAATTGTGTGACTTTCTTTGAGTCTTTGATTAGTTATCCTTGATTGCTTTCTAGTTGCTTGTGTAGGACTAAGGTGATTATGTGAATTGTTTTTGGTGATGTCATGTTATGACATGGATTTGGTTTAGGTATACTTGATTTTGGATCAATCCTATTAGTGATCATTTTGGTGAAATCCATGATTTTGATCAATAATATTTCAATGCTTTCTAGTTTCTTGTTTAAGAACTGATGTGTGGTTTATAGTCATTTGAGATATTTTTCTTTTGTTGAGCTTAGGGTAGGTTTTATGTATGTCATGTTGGGAAGTGCCTTGTAATGGAGGTCGAGGCTCTAAAGAGGCTGACAGGTAACCCATTGTAGGTTATTTTAATAAGTGATAACATTTCATTAAATGGGTTTTAAATGATTTAACAAGATATTGAAATCACAGAAAGTCACTAGGGGGTCTGGAGTGTTAAAGGACTATCGTTGTAACCTTAGAGATGACTTGTTAATATGCCTTTTCTGTATGAAAGGATAGTGACACCATATAGAGACACTAGGGGCTAGAGTATTAAAAGACTGTTAGGTAACCTTAGAGTTGGCTCATGTGATGACACTTTCCCACTTGCATAGTAGATTTCCTACATGTCTGTGTTACCTCTGGATTTAATTGATACTTGTGTCTTGGTACCCTTGAGATAGTTTGCTTTTAAGTGATTTCTTGAACCTAGCTTTTGGTTTTGACTTTTGAGTTGTTATCCTGTTTGGGACTTGAGTTTATCTTCTCAACATGGTGGGAGTGGACCTTTTTGGGTTCCACAAGGTCGGGTGGTAGTGCATTTTCTTATATAATTGAGATTTGAATGTCAGATGCCATTGTTGGATGTGTTTGTGCAGATGTTCCTTTTTATCTGATCTTGTATTTCTATGATGGACGATTATACTCTAAGTGTATTGTATTTGATTTCATATATCTTATGAGATGATGTTATTTGTTTCCTGATGTATATTATTTTAGCCTTTCATACCCTGTGACTTGTACAGTGGATGATTGTGCATTTTGTTTATTGCCAAGTGGCATCTTGTAATTGTATATTATTTAAATGGATTCGTACTTGTAGTTATTCTTTAATGTGGATGTGTCATATATTGGATTTAGTATTAATTAAACTTAAATGTGATTCAACGTCATGGAACCCTTAAGAATTGTAATTTGTTTTATGGTATGTGCTTATGTGTATGTTATTGCTTCTGCTATATTTATATCTGTTGTTGTTAAGTTATTATCTTTCAAAAAAAAAGTTTGACAAACTTAGTGAAACTTTAGATTAATTTCTTTTGGGTCACTTGGCAGGGTGTTACATATAGTATTGGTAATTGAGAAGATAGAAGACAATCCATTGAAATTAAATCCTCTTGGTTATATTATACTAATTAGAAGCTTTCCTTGTATAAATAATATACTAGTTACCTTAACAAAGTTCTTGATCAACACTTTCACAATCTGATGAGTATTAAAGGTGTTTTTAGCACTTTGGATGCAGACTTGACTAATGAATTTGGGGAGAAAGTTAATGAACTGAAGTAGATTAGAGGCAATGTGATGAGTTGATGTCTGAGTGGATCAGAAAGTTCCAAGATGGTGATACATGTATGTTCAATAGGTTAAGAAGCTTGCACACAATCTTAAAGACTCTCAAGTTTAGGGACACAAAGATTCTTGAGAAAATTAGGGATGCAAAAAAGGAGTTTCCTAAATGGAGAGTCAAGCTATAGGTTATTGTCATTCTAGATCATGATAAAATAATGACTTATTCTAACAAGTACTAGGAATATTACTAGAGAGTCAAGGAAGTGGAAGTGGCAAAAGGAGCTTCGGGGGTCAAGACAAAAAGTGTCCAAGGTCCAGGGTCAATGGAAGTTTGAAAAATGTTTATGATTTTTTCTTTTAATAATTTATAAAGAAAAATTATTTATTGTTTTAAAAGTATAGTGTGAAAGTAACAATTCTTTTGAACCATTGTTTTGTGTTTTTTAAATATTTGATCATTGATTTTTTTAGGGGTCTTTTGGGTGAACTATGATTGACTCTTAATAGAATTTTTTATTTTGCTTTCTATTTTCTTGGAAAAGATTTCAATGAAATTATACTATTGAAGTTATACATATTTGATCTTTGAATCCGGGTGTGTGAATGTTTTTCGTATGAGAAGATATCAATAGATAAATGTGTTGAAGTTTTCACTCATCTATGTGGAAATTTTTCACTCATCTATGTAGAATATGGGAATCCTATTTGTGAATGAGTTTCTGTGGATTCTATTAAATTTTTAGACTCTTTTACTTTAGTATTTCTTTATATGGATTTTACACCTTTGAAAGCTTTCTAGTCAAAAGCTTGCCTTATCATTTTCACTCTAAAAGCAACTTCAAGTTAATATTTTGTTTAAGTTTAAACAATGTGAAGGTAGTTTCCACCTTTGAAAATAAGTAGAGAATTAATTGGTGATAGATATTATTTGATAAATTCAATTGTGGCTACATTTATCACCTTGATTGAATAGAAAATAGGGATAAGTGATAAATCTGTCAACCAACATTGGAATAGAAATTTCTAACAAATCCCTTAACAATCACCTTAAAGGGTAACTTCCAACATAGGTCTCCAAACTATTATCAAAGACTCAAAACTCAACCACAAATAAATGTTGTCCTTATATCTCTTACAAATATACATAAAATCCCATACTCAATCAATACTAGAATAGATAAGCACTGCCTAATTTATAATAACAAATTAAGAAAAAAATTAGCACTTAGGAAAAATGCTTAGAAGACTATCCTCTAATGTTGAAAATGGTATTGCAAATTGAGAAGCACCCCAAAAATCCATTTTTGTTGGAAATTTGTTGTCTCATTATCAAAGTTTCAAACTTTTAGGTCTCAATCAAATATGTGTTAACAAACTGACAATGATCTAAAAAAAGCATACATGTATATACACATAGACAAGGAGATATAAGAAACCAATCATTATTTATATAAATATCTTGAAAGAGTTTTCTTGAGATCCAAGAGTTGTTGTAAAAATTATATTGAGATTTGTATGCATGTGTTTGGAAATCTGATATACAATACTAAATAATTAAAAAATGTTTATATTAGAAAGAAACCAAAGAAAATTAAAATGGGTTTCTCTTGTTATACAAAAAACTCAATGTTAACCAAAAGATAAAGAAAGGACTACTTTTTTACACAATGGCAAATGCCAGATAAAATATGTTTACCTATTTGAAAACATTCATAATGTTGTACTAAAATTTATGTGTTATCATATACTTTTTTTCAAGTAAAAAGATTATGTGATTTCATTACATTAAATGGTTACAAGGTTGTTTGTGAGTAAAACTCATGCATATCTTATTTTTTAGATTAAATGAACTTCTATGTTTATAATCTTGGATTTTAAGGCTCCACATGAGAGAAAATATATTAAATTACATAACTACATTGACAATCCATTTATGCAGAAGAACTTCTATTTTGCATTTGCAATTAATATAGGTCATACTTATTGTTGTCATTAGTTTTGAAAGAAATATAAACTTCTTATAGTTAGAAAAATGACTCTTGTGTCACCCTAAAATGTGGAAAGAAGTAGTTTTTTTATTTAAGTAACTCAATTTTAAAGAGAACACAAGTACTCCTTTTTGTAATATTTAAACGATTCATATAAATATATTATATGAAACATCCCCAATTTGCATCTTATCATACACAAGAAACAAAATAAAATCCAAAACTCAATTACCTCCATTTGTATAAAAAGATAAATTTAATTAATTTTCCCTCTATGATACAATGTCTCTGCAATTTTAAATGCTTGTAACTTAAGTCACAAAAAATTGAGATATTGTGGATTTTGTGTTTAAGAAAATACCATGCCTATTCAAACCTATGTGAAAATAAGCATATTATTTATAAATTTTATCTCTAATAAAAATAATAAAAATCAAACCACCTTAACATGGATAAGTTATTACAACATTTACAATGATTGATGTTCCATGATCAAAGAACAATTTATAGTGTCACGAGAAAAACATACTAATAAACCCAAATGAAGCTTGTCCTAAGTCTTGAGAAATTGGGGATCAACATAATGCAAAACTTACATGAATTAATCTATATACATAGTATTATCATGATACAACCATCAATCTCCACCCACAACCAACAACTTCAAGTTGGAGGAAAACCCATCTGAACTATAAGTAAAATAAATATTTAGATCAAAAGTAAAATATTATAGTAGAAAATAAATTTAAAATATGAAAGATTTATAGATGTGTAGTAGAAAGCTACTCAAAATAATGAAAAATGGGGATCTTCATTGAGTAGGGTTGTGATCAAAGCATTGTAAAATCCTTAAATCTTATGTCTTGTATTGAGATCATCCATATGACTTCTCACCTTTATTGAAGCCATGCCTTGCAATAGCCTGAAGTATATTTATCTTCATCATCTCATGAAGCCATCTCTATCTAAAACCCTTATAGTCGCTCCTTTTTTCTTGCATAGCAAAAAAAAAGAGAAGTGAAAGCATTGAAGAATTTTAGGGCTTTCAAATATAAAATATCAAATAATTTAACAATATAACATATGTTTTATACTTTTAGTAATTATAATTTTAAAAAACAAAATAAACATTTTGAAAAAAAAACTAGAGTTTTAACACTTTTTATAGTCTTTCATTGTGATTTGTTTCTAGAAAAAATCAAATGAAAAGGATATGTGTTACCATTATTCAGAAATAAAAATAAAAGAAAAATAAAGAGTGGGTTTATTGTTCTATTGTCTTTATTTATAGATAAGAAGTTTGAAATAAAGTCAAATATATAATTTATATATCAAATAATATTAGGCAATATAATTTATATATCAAATAGTAGCATGTTATATTTATTATTAGGTTAGGATATATATATATATATATATATATATATATATATATATATATAATTTTATTTTTTAAACGTATATCAATTAGGGGAAAAAAAGAATTATTTTATGTATAATTGGTATCTATAAACAATAGTAAATGAATTTATGTGCTATTTAATTACTTCTAAATACTTAATTTTCTTGTTGGTAACAGGTCATTTTTTATTGGAGCTAGATGAAACGAGGCCAAAAATCAAAGGGATCTCATCCCCTCATCCCCTTGAAACTAACACCCTAGACCCATGAGTACGATAACCCAATAGGGACACCAAGCCCAAGAGTTGTAGAGACACACGCTCAACATGGGTCTAGCATAAGGTCTTTGAGAAATCCAAGCCCATAGAGGGTTCAATAGTTGGATTGACATGAATGTCATTATCTTCATGTTCATCATCAACTGTTTGGCACAATGCACTTCCAAGTCAATGATTCATTCCAACTCTTGGGATTGTTATGTTGAACGACAATTCCTTCCAACTCCCATCCCCAGCTTTTCATCAATTAACTCTGAGTGTAATTCCTTCTAACTCTCATTCCTTGCATAGACCATCTAGGTTAAATGTAATTCTTGTGATTCAAACTTTGAACCTCCCTATTACAAGGGCTTGAAGCAACTGTTATGTGATGAGCTCATGTTCTCTTTTAAATAATTTATTACAATTATAATTCTAATATAATTTGTTTGAAAACGAATGAATAAATTAAAATAGTGAAATTTTACTAATATTACTATTGTAAAGGAAGTTTACAATTGATTAAAGTTGTGAGAATCTATATGAAAGATCAAAACATTGAAATTCACGTACTAGTCCTATTCAACTTCTATTTCACTTTCAAGCTGAATAATTCCACAAATACCAAAAGTAGGTGAAGCATTTCTTCTTTTACTATGTGCAATGAGCTATACAAAGGCAAGAAATGATGGATGAAAATATGATAGAAACCAACATTGAAATTCTCTCTTTGCAACAACCTTAATAGAAACAACCTAAACTTTATGCTATGAGCCCTACATCTTATACAAATGGTACCCAAAATGGAGGCATTATGGAGAATTAAGACTTCCAATGTTGAAATAGAGGAGTAATAGTCATTTTTATTTCAGTGACTAATTATTTATTTGTATTTTTTATAATATTCAAATTAAGACTATTTATAGCCCCGTTACAAAAAAAAATAGTAAAAATAGTAATGTTTAGTTTTTGTAACTAAAACTTTTAGTTGCACTACCATTTATTTGTGAAACTCTACTACTTTTTGTCAATTTCACTAATAAAATATGACTTAAACAATCCAAATTAAATGCAACTAGATTGTTTAAATCATATTTTATTATTGAAATTAATGATTTCACCATGATACATTTGACCTGATAACAATACATGGAAATCAAAATAGCTTCAAATCATAGTTAAAATTATTAATAATTCATTAATATAATGAGTAATAAAAGTTAAAGATCTCAACCTTAAGCTTGGCTTGAGAGGCAATATCTTTTGTGCAATAGGTAGTTTTGGTGCATTAAGCCATCAGATGGGTCAAATGGCTCACATAGGTACGAGTGCCATGAGGGAGGCTTAAGCTCTATAGAATATGGTCAAATTTGAAACAAAAAATATTAGAGGGGAAATAGTCATTTGTTTATTCAATGATCATTTTCAGTCATGTAGTAATTTGTTTTCCAAAATTCTACTAGTGTGTACTTACCCAACAACATGTAAATGTACTTCTTTATATCCTCCATAGTGTTATGTTAATTAAAACATTGGAGACCAACCTATCCTTTTTGTTTAGCATAAAGACATAGGAATGCTTCTTGAATATGAGATTTGTATATTTAGAAATATATAAAACCCAAGGAGAAATAATTCTAGTAACTTCCAACGCCTTTGATTTGAATCTATAGTCACAAGGGTATCAATTAGCTATCTCAAATATCTCTTCTTCTTGACTCTATTCTTATTCTTTGTTTGCACGAGGGATTAGACAAAGTAAAAGATTAATCAATAATCCATACATGCCCTAGAAAGCTACATTCAATGCACCAATACATTTTATGTAGTTTCTTTACCTTGAAGCTATATGATATCACTCTGAGCTAGGATATTTTAGTAATCCTATGGAAGATACAATTTTTCTCTATAAATTTGAGAAAATATCATGAAAACATCTCCCAAGAAGGCCTTAAGATTAAAAGGTCATCAATAACTAGTATGTTGGATATAAATTAACATTTTAATCTTTATAGGAGGTTAATGATTTGGAATTACAACTCCCCCTAATCCAAGGGTTTAGCTTTTAGTTGAGATTTTATATGCACCTTCTAGAGGTACAAATCCAACTCTTATCTCATTTTCTTTTTTTTTTTCTATATATTATCGATATCATTTATTTTGTTACTAGTACCAATCTTTCTTTAAGCACAAGGCCTCACATTCATCCCTTTGCAAAATCTTGAAATATATCCTAACTCATTACAATTATAGTAATTGATCCCATGCTAGAAAGCATGACCAATTCTCCTCATGTTTTTTCCGTAGCAATAGCCTTATGACCAATTTTTTTAATGTGCAAACATATCCATTGAAAGACTGAATATCATTGTTCTAATACCCATTCATCACTATCAACCTAGGTTTTCATTATGTAGATTTATGCCTATACTTATTGAAATATAAAATTGAAGCTATAATTATTTTGAATTTATTAAATTATTTATTAGCCTAAGTGAATTCAATCTACTCCTACATTCAACAAAATTATGTCAAACCTTATTCCAAAAATAAAAATTACCATTGAAATATTGAGAAAGCCTAGTGGAATTAGTTTGTTTGAGATTTGGGATTAATTTTCTTGAAGATTTTATTTCTTTCTTAATTTCTTCCTGGGTTCATCATGATCCTTTAATTTTCCTTCTTATTGGCCTTATTTAAATGAACTATCTCCTCTTTCAAATCTTGGACCACCCTTATCCCTTTGTGGTTTTTGGTAATTGTATCTCATCATGGGTGTTATTGCCACTTGTGAGTTTTGAGCATTTATCAACCTAATCTTTTGCATCTTTTAATTTTTTTCTCAAAGGAACAATCACTCCTTCAAGCTTAGTGTGTTCAACATATTTAGTGTGTTCAACATATTTATTCTTTATTTTGACTTCAAACTTTTCATCCTCAACTAATACATTAAATATTTATTTCATGCACTCACATAAAAAAAAATTATCAATAAAAGGTCAAAGCCATATTATTTAATTTAAAAAAACATGAATTTTGCATAGGTCTCTGTTCAAATGGGCATTGGTAGGCACACACACACATATGCTTACTCAAATGATACATCTATATATATCTTTGAAAAACAAATTCAATACACTAATTAGGTCAAACCTAATAGGAGATATAGACAAAATATTTGGTATCACTTATGTTGGCCTTAAATCAACTAACCTACGACACATAAAACAAGAGACTATATAAAGAGATTAACTAGTCCCAAATAATCTTATTATGTTTGAACACTTATTATCTACAACATATAGATAACCTTAATTAGGTTTGCTCAATTATACAACAGTACTTAAGGATTTGAAGAGAACAAATCCACATATCTAGTAGAATGCCTGCATGGAAGAACCTATCATAGAGAAGAAAAAGACGAGAAGGAAAAGATGTGGCTCTAAAAATATGCAAGAATATATTATCAAACTAAAAGAATGAATGAAAATACAATAGAACAATCCTGATAAAGGAGATTGTAAAACCCTAAAAGGGAAACCCTAAGAGGTAAAGAACATTTAAGGAATAAATGTTTTATTATTAAATGGAAATGCATGTGCATAAAGTAAAATCTTAAGTAGCGAGTAAAGGTAATTTAATAAATTAAATTAAATTAATCCTTACTCTAACAACCTTAAGATGAGCAACAATTTAGCTAGAAACAATGTAGAAAACACAAAGAAACTACAATGTTGAAAGAAAAAATGGGTCCCAACAACATGGCCTGATGAGGTACCTAGTACAACAAAATCTCTAAAAAATGGAGAAATTTTTGGAATTACAACTGAGAAAAGTAAACTTTTGAGGTGGGGGCAGGGGGTGGTGTGAATCAGGAGTTTAAACTTGGATCCATAAAACTTTCACCATTTGTAAGGTCCTTCCTCGCATGTACTTATTAAATATGAATTTCTCTGTCAAATCTATTGTAGGAGATTTGAATGGATATAGAGTAATGTTGTAGGTTTTTAGATGTCCTAATGAAAATTGAGAACAACAGATACATCAATGCTTTAATACTTAAAGATTAGAGAATGACTATGCTGTCTCGACTATTTAAAACATTAATTTGCACTAACAATAATACAAGGTGTTTCACTTAATGATGATGTTATTGATTTTGTTACCTCAATGACTAGGATTCTATGCATTTAGATAGTTCAATATTCACTATTGGTGATGTTACGATGTTTAGGTATATGCATGCCTTACAATGATTATTCTTGTATTTAATCTAAATTAATGAATAAGTTATATGTCATTTTGATGATGTAATTACTGATGATTAAATGTGAGTAGAAATGAATTAAATAGTTAAGTAATTGAAGCATTATGTTCTGAGTTTGCCCCGATCCATCGTAGCATAGTGATACATTACTATTATTTTGATACTCACGACTTGAGATGTCAAGACATTATCTGATGCTTGAACACATTTTATTATCTCATGTTGTGTGATGTTACTTTCAGATATTTGATATTCGTCATTTAAGGTTTTATGTATATGTATGTTGATGAATTAAGTAAAATGTAGGATTAACACATTGATTTTGGAATCTTTATGATTAAGGATATAAGTAGGATGAAAGAAACCCTGATTGATGTATGTTTCAATTTATGTGAATTTTTTATTCCTATATACATATGTACATGTGATTTTACAAGACTACTGATGTGTGCAATGAGTGTGCAGATATTCTAACTGAGAAAACTGATGGAGGAATAGAACTGACCTCTATGTGCTCATTGTGGAAACCTTGTTGTTCGTAATTCAAGTATTTTAATTGTGAGATGTATGTATGTATCTTTCTGTGTTCAGTGAATGTTAATGTTTGTAACTATGTTCTTTTAGTGTTGCTTGACACTCGTGAATTGTTTATGTTCTTCAGTGTGCTGATTAGGGTTAGCTATGTAACCTTTGGACCTAGTTGGTTTAAGTTAGTGTTAGTTTTCTAATTTGGTGCTTAATCGAGTTTAGTCATCCCTAATCTGAATTAGTGCTTAATCTGCATTTTTGAGTTGTTAGTTGGTCCTAATTATTTTCTAGCTTTTGTTTGGCTCTAAACCTATTCCTAAGGCTTTAAAACATGGAATATTTATACCCAAGGGGTATGGGTATGGGTTGGGGGTCTTTTCCAACCCCTAAGCCCCTTTTTCTGACTTTTCAGGTCACTCAAAAAGTCTCTTTTTGCCTTTGTGCGAAAATTTACTATGGCTACCATGAGTTGTCTCACCTCACCTCCACTTAGTGGTTAACCATAGTATGGGTTGAGTTAGGAGCTTCTAGATTTGTAGGTGGGTGGGAGAAGTTATTGATCCTTTTGGTGGTTGAGTTTGAGGCTTATTTAGAGACCCTTCTTGGAGTAGTTTAGGTGATTACCCAATCTCTACATTTAGAGAGGAGTCTTTGAAGATTGAAGCAAGGAAGGGAAAAGCTCTACTCAAACTTGATCATTTTCCATTACCTTTTTGTGCAGGTAGGAATTCTCATCTCCCTTATTCAAATTTTCATGTTTGTCTCATGCTTATGCTACTTGTTGATGGTTGAATGCTTGTATGATTGTGGGTATGTTGGGAATATTTGAAAAATATGTTTTTTTTGAATTTTTTTTTTTCTTGTTTATGTTTGAATTTTGAGATTTTCTTGCATGGCTGTTTTGGCATTACTCACCCTTGGAGAGGGTAGAAGTGGCTAATTTTAGGAAAGGTCCTTTTAGTTGGACTCCAACAGTGTAGAGTCTCTTCTCAAGATGAGAAGAGGGAGAGAGGGTAGGGTGTTGTGGGCCCCTACCTGTCAGCACAAACCACATATGAGTTTTGGCATGTAAGAATGGAAGAACGGAAGTTCTTGATTTATAGCCCCGATTGGGCACCTAGTTTGGTGTTGTGTCTAATATCTCCTGTTGGAAAAATCCACCTTTCCCTAGTTTTGATTCATTGTGAATCCTATTGTGAAAACCTTGTATGAATATGCATGTTTGATTTGTTTCTTGGTCATGCTTGTTATCACCTGATCAAATTTTGTTCTCTCCACGGTTCTTAGAAATGTGTTGCAAAAATTGATATGGAACCCTTGTTAAGGGCCATGATGGAAATGTATATTGATTGTTGCAATTCAATTACGTTTGGGATTAGAATCCTGTTTAGAAATTTATTTTAAACCTCTATTGAAGTGGCAACGAAGCTAGGTTTTCTTACTGGTTCTTTCTCGGCAGAGCCTTTGAACCAGGTAGTTTTAATAGAAAAATTAGATTGAGTAAATATGCTTGCATTGAATCTTATAGCTTTGTTTTTAGTTCTGCGTATGTAATTTAAAATCAAATGTGATGGTGTTACTTACTGCACATTTTTATGATTGGTAATCACATTCGTTTAAATTAGATTAATCAAATAACATGTTGATATATATACTTAGCTATGCATTTTTAAGTTTAAAATATGTTAAGAAAATTTGCATTTGAGTTGTGTTTTAAATTTTTTATAATTATACATGTGCGTGAGGAAGTTTAGTGAATTTATTTGAATACTTGTTTATTACATTTAATCCTATTATCACTTTAAAATATTAAAACATAATTAGTTGGTGTTTTTGGGCATGACACCATTCATACATCACATGCATTAACATACTAAAATAACATGTAAAGTAAATTCATCTAAAACATGTAAGCAATTAAACACACACACTTGACACCAAGTACGATTACCCAAAAACCTTCCAAATGAGAAGGTAAAACTAGGGTAGGGATGACACCCAAAAATCTTCACTACTACAACAATAAGGTGTAGCCAATTAAGGTTACAATGGTTTGACCATGAAACATGATCTACCCTGTAAAAGGCCTGCCCTGTTAAAGGCTTGCAAAGACTGTTAAGTCCCACCTTGTTAGAGGATTTCAACACCCTATTAGAAGTGTGCCTAGTTAAAGGACTTTTAGATCATTCAATTGGAATGCCACCCTGTTAAAGGATTTGGTAAATCTTGTTAGGACTACTTTGCCTAAGAGATTTAACTAAAATTACCTATCAAAATGTCTCAACATAGATCTTGTGGTTGGCACTTGTTTTCCTAATAACAGATCACCTCTATCCAACCTCTAATTAATCCTTCACAATCTAATGTGACAATGTTGTATCTAAACTATCTTGTTTCATCTCTAATTTGATCATTCACTCCTTCACAATGCTCTCAACTCTCTTCTCTCTCTTTAAAATTTAGGGCTTTATCCTCCTTAAGAAGACTGAAGTGGCTTAGGGTTAGGTATGAATCTACAACTGAGATTCATCCATTTTGCTGCTTAAACCTTCCCATTTTTTGATTGGTTGCATGTAATTGCATAGGGAATCTACACGTAGATTCATCATTATCTCTAAAGAATCAAAATCTATCCTTAAGTTAGCTGAAAAATGGTTTACATAGTTAGTTGTACCATAACAAAAAAATATGTCCAATTTGTGTTACTTGACATATGTATTTTCTAATGCTCAGCATATATTATAATTCTGGTTTTGACTCGACACTTGAATTGCTCAGCATCTATTGTTCACTTGGCACTTGAATCACTTGGCATGGTCTATCTACTCAGCACTTGAGTGACTCGACACTCATTGCAATTCAACATGGTCTTATATTTACATATTATACTCGATATGCATCACTAGATCAATATGAACTAAGTAAATGTCTTAAGTGTGTTGACACTCAATTTTCAAAACCAATATGAGATCAATAAAAATAGGGGAAACCATGTGGGAAAAACCCTACTCCAAAAAGAGATAGAAGAAGCTAAAAAATAGAAAAGAACGAAGGAAGGACTTATCAGTGAGACCCCCCAAGGATAACTACCTTCACCCTAAACACAAAATGCAGCTGAAGATACCATGGGGATGAAAAAAAATTTGTGAAGATGTTTGCAACCTACTCGGCATTGGGAATGCACTCCAAGATAAGAGAGCCATCTTAAATCAAATTCCTAATGAAGTGCATGTGAAGCTCAATATGTTTGTTCTGTTGATGCTCAAGTAGGTTGTGGGAAATGTGTATAGAACTTTGATTGTCAAACCAAAGAAAGGTGGAACTATCAAAAGGAAATCCAAACTCTTTCATCAACTATCGAAGCCATAAAACCTCCTAACTAGCTAGCACAATTACCCTATATTTTCCCTCTATAGATGATAATGTTTGAGCATGATGCTTCTTGCAAGACTATTTGATAGGATTAGAACCAAGACAAAAAAAAAATCTAGAAGTAGACCTTCGATCATCAATACCACCAGCCCAATCTGAGTCTGCATAACCAACAATGTGAGGATCCCTTGATATGTAGTACCTCATATGTACCTCAAGATATGTTTGGAAGCTTACCAATGAATCTCATGTGGATCATGTGAGAATTTAGAGACAAGTCCAACCTCAAAGGATATATCAGGACATTTTTGCATCAAGTACAAAAAACTACCCACAAATTGTCTGTATAAAGTGGAATCCATTATAGGAGTAGCATAAGTGGTAGAGAAAAAATCACTTGACTGAAAAGGTGTAGGAGCAGGCTTACAATCAAGCATTTTGAATCTATGAACCATATCAACATCATAATTTTGGTAGAGTATGATTATCCCATCCAAAGACTAAAATTGGAAGCCCAAAAAATGGTGCATAAGTCCAAGGTCTATCATCTCAAACTGCTCTCTCACAGCTCACTAAACACTTTGAATCATAGAGCATGAGCTACCTGTAATAATAAGATCATCAACAAATAACACAAGTATCAATAAATTAGCCCCATGACATTGAATGTACATTATAGGATCAAAATGATACTGAGTGAAGTATGAAGCAAGTAATAAGGAATCCGTCTTCCCATACCAAGCTCAAGGGGCTTGTTTGAGCCCATATAAAGACCTTCAAAGTTTGCAAACGATAGAAAATTCCTGCACAAAACCATGAGGTTTCTCCATATATATATCCTCATGTAGGTCTCCATACAAAAATATACTCTTCACATCCATCTCAAATATTTTCCATCCCTAAGAAGTTGTATGAGAGAGTACAAGATGGATATAATTCATCTTGATGTTAGGAGAAAAGGTCTTAGGGTAATCAATACCCTCAACCTATGAAAAACCCTTCACAAAAAGATGTGCCTTGTACCTATCAATATAACCATTTGCAATATACTTTGTACGGTACACCCACCACACTGAACCAACTTTCTTCCTTTTGGAAGAGGATAAAGATCCCAAGTGTAGTTCATGAAAGAAGAGTACTCCTCATCCATAGCTCTATCCCACTCAGAGTGTCCTGCCACTTGCTAAAAAATCAATGGATCATTTGAAATGGCATGACTCAATAGTCTAGTACTAGATGTTTGAGTACAAGTGTGATGAGAATATGAAGGATCTCCTGCCATAGCTCTAGTTGCATCTACAGTATCATGAGCTGACTTAGAGACTCTCTAAAAATTTGGTGGAGGTGGAGAAGGTGGATCATTATCAAGATCATCCTTAGAGGATACATAATCTTATATAGGAGAAGAGGAAGTACTAGGTAGTGAGGGAGAAGCTAGTGATGGAGGTTCCATATGAGGATAATGCTCATTGAACTAGATATCTTGCTAAAACAAGATCTCTCTAGAATTAAGATCAAACAACCTATATGCCTTCACATCCTCACAATAGCCAACAAAGATGAGTGGTTGGCTCTTCCCCTTGATGGCTTTAATTTGAGTATCTAGAATAAATGCCTAATCCTCACTACCAAAAATGCGGAATGTAGAAACATCAAGCTTGAAATGAGTCCAAGCCTCCTTAGGAGTCAAATGTTGCAATTCCTTTTAAGGTATCCAATTCTAAATATAGTTGGCACAATTGTTAGCCTCTACCCAAAATGAAGAACTCATAGCTTGAGATTGTATCATACAATTGACCATCTGTCGTAATGTCCCATTCTTTCTCTTTGCTACCACATTTTGTTGAGGGGTATGTGGAACTATGAACTGATGTTCTAAACCATGCTTAGTGAAAAAATATTTGAAAGACTAAGTCACATATTACCTACCATTGTTAGTGTGTATATGCCTGATAGAAAGAGTAGACCTCTTCTACAAAAATGTCTTAAAGATTTGAAATTAATCAAAGACATCATACTTGTACTTCAAAAAGTACACCCATGTGCATCTAGCGAAGTCATCTATGAAGATAAGCACATATTGAGCACTTGAAAAAGGTGGAGTGGGGAATGACATAAGATCACTATGTATCAACTCTAATGGTTCCTTAGCATGTGTGGATCTAATTGCTGGAAATGGATCATTGTGATGTTTTCCATGTGCACAACCTTACAAACACTATTAGTAAAAGAGATCTAAGGTAGCCCAATCACTAACTCTTGTGTACTCATTTGATGCAGATATCTATAGTTGACATGGGAAAAACACTCATGCCAAAGCTTGCTCACTGTGTCTGCATGTCCAACAAGAGAATCACCTAAAGAATCATAGTTTTCAAAGCCATCAAATTGATATGTGAGACTATAAATCAATACTCCTAATAGCAAAAACCATGTTAGGATCACAGAGATCTCAAATAACCACCTCATGTGGTGAGAACTCAACTGTCTTATTAGAGCCAAAATGACAAATATGGAAGATAGATAGGAAGTTCATAGAAGTGGTTGGAACCAAGAGAACATCTTGTAGGGAACCACCCTATAAAGAGATAGTGTTTGAACCTGAAACTAAAAGATGTGTGAAGTCACCAATTGTAATATATGTAGTAATATTCTGAGCAAGTGAGGTAACCGAATTAGGTGAGTGTTTCATAAGGTGGGAAGCACCTGAATCAATAATCTAAGTAGTTGAAGAAGCCAATGCTCATGCAGAAAGAGCATGTCCTTTACCTTAAGAAGGAGGTGGTGGCTTTAGAGAAGAAATACTATTTTGCTACATGGCCTCCTCTAAAGCCTCAAGATGTTTCCAACACCTAGAAATTGGATGTCCTTCCTTGCCACAAAAACAACAAGGATCACCTATAAAATTTTTAGTCTTAGATGTAGACTCACTAGACTTAGAAGGTTTACCCTTTGAAGTGGCTTTTTGAGCCTTTAATTTAGGAGAAGGCTTCAAGTAACTATCACTACCTATTAAATCTTATTTGGGGTTCAATTTTTACCTTGTCTTCCCTATAGATGTCTGAGAAACTAATGGTTAGTTCTTTGATCCTATGAGAGTATCTAATTATGTGAGCTTGGATTGATTTCTAGTTAAATGATCATAAAATACATCAAAGGTGGGCATGGTAAATCTAGGACCCAAAGCATCCATTATGGAATGGAAGGTAGAAGAGAAAATCTGAAAGTTTCCTTCAAGCTTTTACTGTAGTGCCTACGCTCATTCACATCTTTTCTAGACTTATTGTTGCTATTATTATCAGACTATGTAGACTAGTTTTATGTTGATGGTTTAGTGGTGTTGTTTTGACACTATCAGATATTATGATAGGGATTTAGTTGATATATGATGAGATCATTTAGACTTTACATTCCATGTATGTATGATGATCATTACATCATTTTCAGTTATTAATGATGATTAGTTAGATGGTTTATTATCTCATGTGTTTTATTATGGTTACTTACCCCATACTTGCATGTGTATGGTGTGCGTGTTTTCTTATTGTATGGCATTTCTGATGTGGTTAAGGAAGGGAGTCGTAGTCACCTGCTTAGTCGAGATCTACACGATGCACCACTTCCTGCCATTGTCTATTTAGCTTAGCATTATATATTGTATGTACATGCATGGTTTTTCTGCAGGTTGCAGGTACCGGGCATCAACTTCCTTGAATTTCTAGGATGAGCATACCCTATTATACTATCTCAATGATAAGAGAAGGGAGATAAATTCTCAAGTCCAAATCCCAAACCTAAAAACCATTTGTCCTAGTGAGTTAGGACAAGTATCAAAGTTGAATACACACCGAATGTTTCAGATGACATATTTCGTAATTTTTAACCCTTTAGATTTATTTTGTATGATTTATTCTATGATGGGTTTTCATATTTTATCTTGGAGGTCTATGGTGAATTTTCCATTAATTAAGTCCTAATAAATAGATTTAATTAATAAATTATTTATTTGAGGAAATTAATAAAATATCATGATCTTTGATATTTTGATTGTAATTAATTAAATGTGAATTATTGGGAAAAAGGAATTAAATAAAATAAAACTAGAAACTAAAATTAATAATAATTATAGAATAATAATAAAGTAATAAATAAAATAATAATAATAATAAAAGTTATAAAAAATAAAAATAAAAGTTATAAAATTTAAATAGAAATTATTGGAGTTATAAGCTTGCATGGGAATTAACATGTGTCAACAACACGGGGGTTAGTGCATCAATTAAGCACAAGGTGTCTACAACTCTATGACTCATCAAAAAGGTTGGAAAAGACCCATGCTTAGTTGGTGACACCTTCCAACTATTTCAAGAAGCATTCCAAAGGTTTCTTGAGAGCTCTTTGTATTCAGGCATTCATAGAAGCTTAGAGATAGCGTGGAGAGAAATTGGAGCATTGGAGGACTCAAGAACTCTAAAGAAGGGAGCTTGCTCTGTGGGTTTTCTGAGGAAGAGCGAATTAGCATCAGAATTTGGATAGGTTATTGTGATTTTACTTATGCTATTTCTGCATCATGCATTTCTGTCTTCATCATGTCTGTGTCTGAAACTTCTCTATGATTGAATCTGTAATTTGAAATTGGAATCTAGATATGCTATTTGGTTGAGAAGAAAACAATAGAAAAACCCTAGATCCAATTAAGGAGAAATAATTAGATATGAATCGGATTTGGGTTCGAATTTATATTAAATTACAAAGATAAGATTTGGAATTAAAATAGAAATTTTATAGTGAAAATTTGAATGATTAGATGTAATCTTTCTATCAATTATATTTTTGGATGCGTATGAATAAACCCTTTTATGGTTAAATTTAGAGAACAATTATTTTAAGAGGAAATTTTTAATTCATCACAAACTGCCCTATCGCTGCCCCTTGGATAGATGCGAACTCAATCATTCATAACTTTTTATTGTGATCGAATTTATTCGATCGCTCTAGTCAGAATTGACGCAACTTGGCCCTCTCTAACATATTTCAATTTCATCCCAATCCAATGATTCATTAGGGAGATATAGCCGTCGTACTGAGACTGTTTTATTTAAAGACAGATATTTTTCCATTTCCCATAACCAAGAGTTCTTTATGCTAAAACTTCACAAAAAAATAATATACCAAAGCATGGAATGGATTAAAGATATTATTGCAATCTTCCCTTATTAGAATCTTATTAATATGCATTAGTTTTTATTATCTAATTTAATTAAATCAAATTTAATTAAGATTAGAAGAAGTGTAATTAATTATTAGTCAATCTAAGTAAATAAATTTTTTAAATTAAAGAAAATTAAAAGAAAAGAGATTTTAATATAGTTTATATAGTGGAATTTTTATAATGTATATTGAATATTATTTAATATATATTAAACAATTTTAGAGTTGTTTAATGAAGATGATAATGTTAAGAATTTGGAGATTATTCAGGTTCAAATCTACAATGAGTCTTATTGGTTTGTGATAGGGATCTTTTTCAAACAATGTTTATATAGACAAAATATTATTAGTACAATTAGCAAATGGAGTCTAATAGTTTTGAGGAGAAATTTTTATCTATCAAACAAATACATGGGTTAAGAAAAATGTGAAATTTCTCCACTTAATATAATTTGGGAATACGTAAACTGAGACTTTTAAATTCAAATTTAAAAATTTAGCAAAACCAAAACATGTGTTTGCATCGTGTATTCTATATGCTTCTTGTTTTGGGTTTTGGGTTAACTAGTGTTGACCAGTCCTAGGTTGTTACCAAAGGCTCGGGGGTTATGAGATGTGTTGGCATGTTGATCTTATTTGATCTCGATCTTTATAAGCCCAACCATGGTAATGTGATTGTATGCTCTATGAAATGTTTGTATTTACTGTTTGTATTTGTTCATCAATCTTCATGTGTGAAGCTGAGATGTATGTGTATGAGACACTTGAGCTATTCATTTTTGAGTTATCGATTAGTTATCCTTGATTATTTTCTAGTCGCCATGATGGGATTGAGATGTGGATTTATTCTTGATGATGTCATGTTGTGACATGTTTGACTCAACCATTTTTGGAGTCTTCGATCAGTATGATTGAGATATATATTTTGGTTATTGAGAACCATTGGATACTTTGATTATCAGTGATACTTCAGTTGCCAATAGAGAGCTGTTGTGTTCATGATTTTTTATGGATGTTTGCTCATGGAGATTTGATGCTTTTATGCATATTTGATGATTTTATGGATTATTTTTTGTGATTTTGATATTTATGAGTCCATGAGCATTAGGGTAGGATATTTTCATGTAGTGATGGGAAGTGGCTTGCAATGGGGGCCAAGGCCCTAAGAGGCTGCCAGGGTAACTCATTGTAAGTTGGATTAATAAGTGATAACATTCACACCTAATACTAACAAAATGAACCTAAAAAGATAAGTGTTTTGTTCTCACCCATGCCTTGAGTGCTTGTACAGGCTAGGATGGGAGTAGTGAGATGCATGGTTGCGACCTTGCATTCCATAGTATGCCTCGTTAGTATGAGAGGGTACTAGTGGCCGCATGAAATCAATATGGACTCGTGGAGTTTAGCTAATTGCCAAGGTAACTTGTACGTGATAATTGCGATGACACTTTCCCACTTGCATAGTAGGTTCCTACATGTCATTGTGTGCCTCTGGGATTAGATGTCAGTTTTGTGATTGAAACTTTTGAGTTAGTATACTTTTAGGATTCCTGAACTATAGAGATTTATGCTATGTGTTATGAATAGCCTGTTTGGGACTTGAGATTATCTCCTCAGCATGGTGGGAGTGGACCACTTAGGCACCACACGGTCAGGTGGTAGTGTATTTTCCACTCTTATCATTTGAGATTCATTGAGACATCGTGCCTGATGCGTCCTTCATGATGGTGGATATGTATCCTTTCATTGATGATTAGCATATGTTAGATGATGTTATCTTATGCTTATATTTGCATGTTAGATTACTTTCTACATATGATGTTGTATATGTTAGGAGTGACATTCCTACTATGTTAATATCGATGATCTCTTCGGTGATTTGGGATGTTACGCACGGAGGGATGGCTAGGGCCCACAATGGTCTAATGATGCTATTAACGGTTGGGAGGAACCATGCACTTAGTTAATTATGTTTGATCTTATGATAGATGTATATGTATTCTATGATGATGTGTCATGAGTATCATGTGATTATCTTTGATGTATGATGGATTAGAATAGGATGATGTACCTTATTTCATATATGTATATTCTTTTAAGCCTTCATACCCTGTGACATGTACAGTGGATGATTGAGCATTTGGAAATGTAATGTATGATCATTGGACTTATCATTATTATTTCATGTGGTTGTTTTACTAGATGGATTCATGTATGTAATTCAACGTTAAGGGATCTTAAAGAATGTAATCTGTTATGTATGTTATGTTTACTTTTCAGATGGACATTGCTATTGCTTCCGTTATTGTGAATAAGTTATGTATGGTATTTAATTTCATGTAAAAAAAAAAAATGTTACCAAACATAGTGAAATTCTAAGTTAATTCTTTGTATCCCTTGGCAGGGCATTATATTTACAGAATTAGATAAATACACTCTTTATTAGTCTTCACTTTCCCACAATCATGTAACAAAGATCTATATTTAAACCTAATCAGAAAGTCCTCAATAGAGGGAAAATCATTTGGTATAAGTGATGTAAGCTCTGCCTCGATCTGAAGTGCCTTGAACTCATTAATGGTACACAACAAATCCTTGAACTTGGCCCACATGTTGTGAGGAGAATTTAACCCATCAAGATGCAACTAAGTTGTCTGAAACATTCAAAGAAATCAAACCCATGGCCTCATCCATCTTATTCCTATGTTGTATGACCTCAAAAGGCCTTTGTAAAATTGCTTGTACTTCATCTTAACGAAACCACAAACCCTTTGAAAGGAGAAGCCATGTCATAGAAGTTGTCCATGTGTGATAGTTATGTGGGTTTAGAGGAACTAGACAAGAAGAGGTCTTAGCCATTTTTTAAAAGGTCTTTGTTTCTGAATAGTTTTGATTTACTAATGTAAATGACATAAACAATAATATAAATTACCCCGCGCAATGCTAAAAATTGAACCCCAAATGCTAGAAAGAATTCATATACAAGAAAAGAACATAAAAGATTTAGTTTAGAATCACATGTACCTTTTGAAAAATATTGATGAAAATAGCCATCTAGATCTAGATAGCAATCATAGGTAAAAAAATTTATAGGTCAAAGTACGATGCCCATAGGGGGTTTGAAGTTTTGCATTTTCAAATCTACCAATGCAGACGTTGGCTCATGCATGAAATTCATAGGAATAAGGTGTAGGTCTAGTAAACCACACCAAGAAGGACAATGCTATGAGTTGCAGGTAACACTGTCTTCAATGTGCCCTCCAAAACAATCTCTTTCCTTCTCCAAAAAATACCCTTTCACATGCACCTATCGATTAAAAAGTGCTCTTTTTTTTTCATTTTTTGTATGCAGAAAAAAACAAAAAAATAACATTTTGCAAAGAATACCAGATTTGAAAACTACAACCAAAACTCTCAAATTAGCTGAAAAATCCCAAATTTCTTTTGTCAAACCCTTGTTCCTCTTTTTCTCCAAATAAGAACAAGCTATAGGAGATTTGGCTTTGATACCATGAAGGAGTTGATGAGAAAAAATCCATAGATCCTGTAGAACACCTGCATGCAATAACTTGCCATAGAGAAGAAAAAGACGAGATAAGGCAAGGGTGTGGCTCTGAAAACATGCAAGAATATATTATCAGAGTGAAAGAATGGATGGAAATACAATAGATAAATCCTAATAAAGGAGTTTGTAAAACTCTAAAAGGGAAACCCTAAGAGGTAAAAAATATTTAATATTCAATAATTAATTATCAAATAGAAATTATGCATGTGCATAAAGTGAAATCTTAAGTAGGGAGTAAAGGTAATTAAATAAAATTAATCCTTTACTCTAACAAACACTTTATTAGTTGACTCTAAACACATGCATTATGAAATATTATGATTATAAATCAATTCAATGCATAACTATACCCCATGAAAACGTCAACACATCCTCCAAATCAAATTAAATAGGTTAGGATGAACTATGATGGAAGGAACTTATACTATCGACCCAAGTATCAACACAACTATCAAAATTATTATTTGGTTGTCTTTACACCACCAATGGAGAAGCCAAAAACATAATCTATGACAAAAATAAAAGCATTGTAGACCATAAAGAACCTTTCTAAATTCATCTTTAAAATAAATCACTTATTAAATCTTGACACAAATTATAACCATGCTAAAAAAATAGAAACACGACAAACCAAATAAATTGTGATACTTTACATACAAGATATAGCATTGAAGAACACCAATCATCATTGTATCCTTATACCTTACAAAATAAATTCCCAAGTCCACACTAATATAAGAATTCCAAAAAAGGAATATGGAACATTTTAGTGAGTCAATTGAGACACATTATAAAAGAACATACATATAACTATTGCTACACAAATTTGTATAACTTAAAAATTAGGGAAGGGACACCTTATAAAATGCTAATTTTAAAAATATAATCACACACCTAGAACATGCAATACGAAAAGGAGACCAAAATACTAACTCAATCATAGAGAAATACACTATTAAAGCCTTATATAGATTTCTTCAATCAAATTTAATTATCAATCTAATCTCAATAATTAACCAACTATGTCTTTGAGCATGAGGTCAACAAAATGTAGCTACATCTTGTAACTAAAGCCTAATGTATATGCAATAAGGTTTCACCATATACATATCAATCATCTAGATTAATATTCTCCCATGTATACATTTGATGAACTTCTATATCACTCACCCCACAATATCTACCAACCTCTCCAAATATATTAATGATATCAAATTGGCATTAATGACAAGACCTATCAAGCTGACATCAATGACAATACCATGCAACACTTTTTTCATCAATACCATCATCCGTAGATGCATTAATAAAATAGAGGGATGATGTTAAAGAAAAATCACCATCATATGTCATAAAAGAAGAATAATCATGAATCATATTATGAAAGATAGTGATTTTTTTTTTCATAATGAAGGATACAATATCTATGATTTTGATCTACCAATTGGAAGCACATAAGAGGGAGGGTTTGATTTGACCACTAAAGGGAAATGGACCATAGATATTTTAAAGAGTATTGTAACATGATAGAAGTAATATGTAGCTTTTTTTTTATAATGTTTTTTTATGTTTATATAGAAGAGAGAAGTGTTCACTATTTTTGTTTGTTAATAAAATTTAGGAATCCCACAAAGCTAAAATTACTTAAATTTAATCTTAGAACTATAGATGCAATATATCTCAAAGATATGAATAGTCGAGTTCATGAAATGACATTACAAATATATTTTAAAATTATCACCATTATATATCATAAAAAAGGAACAATCACAAATCATATTATGAAAGGTAATGATATTTTTTTCATAATGAAGGCTAAACTATCTATGATTTTGATCTATCAATTTGAAGCACATAAGAGGGAGGCTTTGATTTGGCCACTAATTGGAAATGGACTATAGATATTTTAAAGAGTATTGTAGCATGATAGATGTAATATGTACCTTTATTTTTTGTTTTATAATTGTTTGAAGAAGAGAGAAGTGTCTAATATTTTTTTTTGATAATAAAATTTTGGAAACCCATATATCTAAAATAGCTTAAACTCAATTTAGAACTATAGATACAATACATTTCAAAGATAAGAACACTTGGGTTCATGAAATGACATTACAAATATATCTTAAACATGTGTATTAACTTTAACAAGTATGAAAGTCTATATTAAAATTTGTAACAAGTGGTGACAAAACTAGACACTACCATTCAATATCACCTTCTAACGTCACAAAATGTTAGAGACTGATGATGCAAGTCCAAGTGCACCCCCCTTAAGAGCATCAAATAGCTCCAAATCACACCCTACAATATATCTTAGATATAAACTAAATATAATTCAAATCTTTTATATACATATTAATAATATTTAAAAATATAAACATGTATCTAAAATAATAAAAATTAAACTAATTGAGACAAATTAGAGTTTACTGTAAAATTAAAATGAAGTGAGCATTGACATCACAATTAAAATATAAAATGTTAAAAAATACAATGTAATTTTTTAATATATTACTTATTGCATCACAATTATATTCTAAAATAGTAAACGAAAAAAAAAAAATTTAAAAATGACAATAAAGAATATATAATATGAAAAACAAAACGAAAACCATAGACAACATCCAATCCACATATATAAAACTTTGAAAAATAGTTAGAAATATGTTGCTTTCCAATCTACTACTATAATGAGCAATGAACATAAGTTTGTGGGCCCACAAATGTTACAAATATGGCCATACGAAAATGCACTTCCATACGAAGGAGAGGACTTAGTTAATTTTTTAAAAAGTTAGAAAAATCAATGTAAAGGAAATGCATTTTCGTTGCTGTATAGCCACCGGCATTAAGATGCAACCTCCTGAACTTTAAAAATTAAAAAAATTAAAATAATAATATAAAGAAAAAGTTATTATGGTTTTCAAAAGTTTGAAACTGGAGCCTTTTCTCCATACGTGTGTTATGCGTAGAGGCCTAAGCAATGCAGTGCGTGTGGGAATTGAAGGAAACTGACTAATGTAGCAGGAACTCCAGGGTTGCATGCTATTAATAGTTTGGAGAGTTATGGCAATCCAGTGTGAGAGAATTAGAAACATCTAGAATAGAGTGTGAATGCATGCATTGTTGTCCGACTTTAAGAAACTTTCCTCAATTTTAAGAGGTTTCAGCAACACGTAATGTGACCGGGATTTGTGGTCGCTATATTAGAGAAGTTTCACATTCTTTTACTTCAATGGTTATTTTAGTTCATTTGCCTTGTTAGATGATCTTGAATTGGGTCTGAATTTATTAATTTATTTTTAGAAGAAGCAACATCTTGCAAGTGTTTTTGGAGGTATAAAGATGAAGTTCAAAAATGGTATGAAAGTCGAAACATGCAGCAAGGAACCTAGTTTTGTAGGGGCTTGGTTTGAGGGTGGTATAGTGTCTCAGGAGGGGAATATTTATCATGTCCGGTATGATAAATTTGTGATAGATGAGGAGCATCCTCTGATGGAGGAGTTACAATGCAACCAATTAAGGCCGCACCCTCCTGAGATGAACATTATTAGTTGGGCAGGTGGTGATCAAGTTGAGGTTCTTGACAAGGATTGTTGGTGGGAAGGTGTTATCCCAAAGGTTCTTCCTCATAGATATTATAGTGTGTACTTCCGTTGCTATGAAAATTGCATGAGATACCCCTACTCCAATATTCAGACCAGGCAGGAGTGGAAGAATGGGAAATGGTCATTATCTCTTTCGGTAAATATTTTCCTTTACCTGTTTGGAAATTGTTTTTAACCGTTTAACTTCTATCATGTTGTTAATGAAAATATGTGAAGAATGGTTCAATATTTTGCCTCTTGAGCATATAACAAAAGCACCCAGCTTTTATTCTATCCTACTTAATCATGTATAAGTACCGCGTAGATGGTAAATTTAAGTCTCTACTAAGCATTAGGGTTTCACATATATGACAACTAAACACAGTGACCTAATTCAACATAATTCAGGCATGATTTAAAGAACGAAATATCTTCTATACATAATCTATCACTAGTAGGTAATTGAGCATGCCACTTTTATCTATGGTAAAGGCAACCAAGTCGTATCTCACATCTCACTATCAAGTGCAATGATCTTGTGCATAATGATATTAATAAATAACATGTAAAGATGTTGTATTTGTATCCCATGCTATGTACTACGTACTCTAAAGTATCATTGTTCACAATGAATTAAAAAGTAATATATCACATCCTACTCTTCCAATACATGAGTTTAACAAAATACAGTGCATTCTTGCTATCATATAGAGACACCACTATCCTCGGTGATTACATTAATCTCAAGATAATCTACCAAATTTTAAGCAGATCACTGAACATGGGTTTTATTATCTAGTGAGAAAGAGTATCTTTCTTACCCATACAATACAATAAATATCTAGCTTAAGTGTAGTTCCTAATGAATACAATCGTCAAATGTACCGAAATATCTCTACTAACTTAAGAATTTGGGCAAAGTTTACAGGCCTTTGTTTTGACTTAATATCATTTTTTTAATATTCCATTGGCATCAAACATTTTGATCTTGTAGTTTCTGGAAAATAACATATTCTTGATTGCCTTTTGTTTGTAGTTACATTCATTGAATTGTCTAATATCTTTATGCCTGGAGAAATGTATGCCCCTTTTTACTACTTGTGCCTTTTATGACATATCAAGAAGCTACTGGGCCCCGAGGAATTATAATTATCAAGGTATCTTTGCTACAAGTTTTTGAGTTTTTAGTGTATAAAATTGAAACAATTGGTTTAGAATAATTAGAATATTAGCATTGAGATTTAGTAATATAACTGATTCCTATTGATAATTAGAAGAGTTTTCATGGATACGTTTTCGAAACTACAATGTCAGATCTTAAGAAGGTAGGTATCTAATATAACAGTTGGAACAAACTTTTAATCTCTCTTTTGTAATGGAAGATATCCATTTCATTTAGTTATGTCTTGGTGCACATGTTAGCTTTTCAAATCTTTACATTCATGTGAGATCTCATCTTCCTTTACCTATAGGCTTTTTTAGTGATTCTAAGAATTTTGGATCTTCATATGAACACTTTTATATCAATCTTACTTTTTTAGCTCTATTCGGGGTGGTTCTTGTCTGATTGTCAGAGAGTTGCATCATGCATTGTATTATTTGGATCTACTTGAATTTTGGGATACAACCTTATGTTGAGAATATTATTAGAAACTTGACTTGTTTATTAAGATGTCGAGTCCTTTACACCAGTGTATCTAACGCATGCTTAAAATTATTTTTGTAGGCAAGAAAATGGAAGACATCAAAACAAGGGAATGCAGTTGTAGAAAGTATGTATGAGGTAGATGAGGGCTTTCATCTTGACAAATGTGAAAAAATAAAGAGATTTAGGCATTCAGAATTAGCACAACATGTAGACAAAGGGACACTTCATGCCAAGGGCATTTTTGTTGATGCTTCTCACATGAATATGGACTATAAAGATTATTTTGTTTCAACTACTGGGAGTCACACTGCTTTTTCTCTTGCAATTCAATATGAAAGAGATAAAGTGCCAAACAATAGAAAGAATACTCACTATAACACCAAAAAATTGCCTAAACTTAGGAAGAAGCAAAAGAAAAATGGAATTCACCTGGCAGACAAGCACAATGTATCCGCACATAAGTTGGAATTATTTGTATATCGCTCTGTGTTAGAGGCTTTTCATGCCCAAGGTTCATTAAGCTGGGAAAGAACAATTTTATTGACCAATCTTCATTATAAATTGCACATTTCTTGCGAAGAGCACACATTTGTGCTGGAACAACTTGCATGTGATGTTTGATGTAAAATTGTACAGTTCTCAATTGCATATATTGTACAAAATGTTCTTGCAAGATTTGTTACTAACAATCTCTGAAATTTGACTAAAGATGCTTTTCATGAAGAAAAAAGTGAATAGCCTTCCATGTGTAATGTCCAAGATTTTTATCAATGTAAAGATCTTTGGCAACATAGTGTAGTTCATATTTTTGTGATCATGTCATGGTTACTCTTGAATTTTTCATATATTTCACTCTCATTTTCTAGTTGGAATGAACTTTTCTTGCAAACACATTGAAAGTTTGAATACTTTTAATTTCTTTCAAAGATTGTGAGATTTACATCATTAGTCAAAACTTGAGTACAAGCACTTTTTAAATTCTGTAAACAGTATATCAATCAAGACAAACTTATGCAATTGTTAGTCATTATGTTGTTATTTTGACAATATATTCAGACAAAAAAATGCTTATTACTGCACATATAATATTGCAATAATCAATCAAGCTATTCAACCTTCATCATTGAATTAGACACTAGTTTCTTTTTATCCAGAGAATTGAGATGTTGCCTACATAAAGTTTTTTTGGTAAGTGGCTTGTTTGTTGCATTGTAATCTATATCTTTGGCCTTCTAGTCAAGAACAATATAAAATAACCACTATCCACTTTTCTCCTTTTATGCCAGTATCCTGTGGGGAGCCCTTGTTGCAAAAAAATTTCAGTCCATGCAATAACTGACCAGCCAAGAAAGTCAGTAATGACCTTTTTTCACAATTCCAGCAACTTTTACATGCTGTGTCTAGTCAAGCACCTTTTCATTTACATTTACATTTGCATCTTTGTCATTAGTAATTGCTAGTTTCATAGCCGTAGCATTTCAATGAAAATCATTACTTTAAGTTGCATAAATAAACCCTTATGGTTGATTGTTTTCCATTCAAAAACCTTGGAGTGTAATGTATTATTTTTAAACCTTGTTTTCAAATCTCCAACTCTAATTTGGAAAACCATTTTTTATTAACTAACATTTCATACACCTAGCTTGCCCTTATGGTAACAAATGCTGGATTTGTGCATCAATCAGGAAAAAACTTTATCTTCATTCAACTTTGTAAACAGAATAGCATTTTGAGGCAAAGATGAAAGAAAGATGTAATTAATGATTAGCAGATTTCCATTGGAAATAATTTAGCTAGTTTATTCTAAAAAATTGTCTATCTGTCACCACATTCATCCTATTTGCACATATGTTCTTTGAGAGTTACCATTTCATCTTGATGCCAAATGATGCTTTCAAAAAAAGAATAGAAAAAGGTATTATACTAAGTTCATTGAACTTCACATTGTATAGCATTTAATTTTAACTATAGGAAGGAAAAACTGTTGTCTACCATCAAGGTACGACTTACTGTACCCAGGTAGATATCATGTTTAAACAGAAAACCAAAAATTAATAGGATTGAGATGACCCATAAAATCGTTGCATTTCTATCAAATACTCAAACCTAATAAAGTTTTAACCTTGTCTTTATAAACAAGAGAAACACAACAGCATTAAAAAATTGCATTATTTTTTATTGCTAGTAATGAGCAGTGAGCTTTGAGGAACGATGAAAAACAAGAAGAGGAGAACAACATTCCAATGGTGGGAAGTAGAAAGCCAGTGGTAGTGAGGTAAGTTTTCCTTTAATTTTCAAGATTCTTTAATTTTTAATATCTACTGTTGTAAAAAGTTTGATGAAAAAGAGCTAAGACAATTTTTTTTTCAGTTTGGATAATATTTTTTGTTAAACATGGGCTACAATAAGGGTATTGAAAATGTTGGCTTGAAAAAAGAGGAGTTGGGGGCTAATTATGGCATGGGATCAATGTACATGAAGTGGGACAACCACATATCTTATTTGAATGTTTAATGTTCTTTTTAAGGTTTCTTTTCTAATGTAACTTGATGACTTTAATGGCTAGTGTCAATCAGTTACAAGGGGCGTTCCAATGTCAACTGTGCATTTAGATGGATAAATGGAGATGAATAACACTACTTGAAATGATTTGGGACAACTTCTTTGTAATTTATATTTATAATAAGTGTCAACATGGATTTTCCGTTAGCCTTTTCCTTGGGTTCCCAAAGGCAAGGCAGAGATGGTTAGGGGCCTCAATTCTGGTGGAATGTTAGCCAGTGATGTCAATAAGTTTTGGCTGACTTTCTATTTTAGCATATTATTGTATATTGTAAGTGCTATTTGTGGTGACTAATTATAGCATTAGTCATCTCTCAAGTTCTGTGTGCACCATCTTCAATTTCAGGACTTCGATAGTTTTCTAGTTTTAGCATATTACTATTTATAGTAAGTTCCCTTTCTGGTTACTAGTCTCTGTCTCAATTTCCCCTCAGATAAAAAGAGTGGCATCTTTTTTTCAGGACTTGACAAATTTCCCAATGTATGGAAATAATATTTTATTAGTTCACTTGAATAATTTAATAAGTGACTTATCACTTAAATGAAATAAAATATCAAAAGTGTCCCCTTGTGTCATGCATAGGTAGTGTTACAATAATTTATTATTTACTGTAGTTTAAGTTTAAATTAGGTATTTATTATTTCCTCTAGCTTAACTTAGGTATGTTTTATTAGTTGTAATTAGCCGATAGGCTTTCCTTTTGGAGTTGCCTCCAGCAGAATTTGACTCACGTTGGGAAGCCAATGTTGGGAAATGGTTTCAGACATTCATAAATAGATTGGTGAATAGTTTTTTTCCATTCATTTCTCTTTCCTCTTCCCCGCTATTGTGTCTCACTATTGTTCCTTGCACGTTCCAATTTAGAAATCCTACCACCTATTTTCTTGGGAATGGGCATGCTTTCCACTCCAGAGAGTCCAAGGTGATCGGTCATGAACGTAAGTCACAAAAATGCTTGAAAGTTTTTCTCATGACTAAGTCCTGAGACGGGTTATACGGTTCATCTTCCTACTCAGTTATGAACATTATGAAATTGACTATGGACTCATGTTAGCCATATAAGATCTATCATGCATTAAAAAGTCATTGATTCTTTCGTCATGCCATTGCTTCTCTGAAACCTTCACAAAATTCAAAATTGGGATTTCTTCACAACCCAAAAATAATATAACAATAGAGACGTGAATTGAACTATGTAATCTTGTACTTCCTTATTGTTGGATTATTTCAAAAACACATTGCTATCTCAAGGCAAGATAGTGCAGTCACATTTATTAATTACTGGACTGAATCAACATGTCTTTTTGGAATCAAAGCTTGCTGCAATGGATGCAGTCTGTGGCAATGTATGCAATCTGTGGCAGCAGGGTTAAAGCATGCCAACTATTTGACAAAGGGCCCCAATGAAATGTATTTTTTATGGAACACCATGATTAGAGGCTATAGTTGTATTTGGGTCTTTGAGGAAGCTCTTAGATTATACTATCAAATGCAAGATAAAAGGCAGACATGCTAAAAATTTCACCTGTACCTTTGTGCATGCTCAAGACATGTGATTTTCAATTATATAGACGACGAAAAGGAAATTCATGATCATATAATCAGAAATAGTGTTGAGTCTAACTTATTTGTGGGGAATGCACTCATAGTTATGTATTTAGCCAGTGTATGAGCCAAGCACATTTCAGGTACCTACTAATGGCAATACCACACCAACATATGGAGTTGCCCCTCTTGCATATGGAAGCTCTGCCCCTGTTAATGGTAGCACAACCCCAACATATGGTTATGCTGCTCTAACACATAAGGAGGGAAACGACGACAAGAATGAGCTTGTGGATGCATTACCCATTTCCTACTAGATATCCATGTTACCCTCTACCTCCACGTGCATGCTACCCACCTTATCCTCCTCCTCTGGTGGGAAATATTCTCCACAACAAGGTTTCTCTCCTTGCTATTAGGGCGGTTACCTTCCTTACAACTAGGGTGGATACCATTCTTACAATCAGTGTTACACCCCTGTCCAACAATTAGCAAGGTTGGATTTTTAATCAGTTCAATGTTTGGTTTGATATGAAATTTCAAAGTCTAGAAGGAATTACTATGGTAAGAAGCAGAATTCTGATTTGCTTGAGAACATCCACAATCAGAATCAAAACTAAAAGGTTCTAGTGATGAATCTTTTGGTCCATCCAAGCTATATGGTGAAAAACTTGTATAGATGTCATAGATAAGCAACAACATCCATTGCAATGTCATAGATGTCTGAGTAAACAATAGTTGATCCTAGTAGTGAGCTCTCCAAGTTGGAGAGAGCAGGCGCCCAATTTTTGTTGAAGTAGGGTGATGCATCATTTATTCTTACATTGCATGGCCTCCCTACCATAGCAAGAAATGTTCTATTTTAAGGTGAACATCCCAAGATTGACAGCCCTGCTACTATGAACTTTCTGACTCTAGCATTGTACAAATCCTAGCACGGTTACTGTTAACATTTCCTATATTGAAGAAATAACTAACACCCCAATCAACATTCCCTGCAGCCAAGTAGTAAAGTGCATTGCTTACAATACTCAAAGCATGCTTTGCCCCAACAACAGTTGTTATTCGAGATGTATATTCCCTAAAATATTGTACTTGCTTCCACAATGCTCGTTTAACAATACCTACACCAATCAGCAGACACCAAAGAACCAACAAATTCAGAGCCAAATTTTACAAACACATTGCAAAGCTAAGTCTTATATGAAAAAGAATTATCTATAAAATTTGTGTTGGGTTCATTTAACAGAATTTGGAAAGACTTTAGCAAGAATATGATAAGGACCAGACTTTTGCAAGAATGGGACTAGAATTTTGGCTTGCCAATGAAGAATTTGATAACATAGTACTCAACAAAAAATTCTTGCAAAATATATTCTTTCAAAAGAAATTTTGACCAGGAAGGCACTTGATAAGCTGAAGGTTCAAGACAAAATTTTGTAGGAAGATCAGAGTGGAAGATGCCACTTTCAAGACATTCAACATGGCCTCCAATATATGTTTCACTCTCAAGTAGATGCCCATTGTAAAACTTTTCTGGTTCAGATTGATGCTTGTTGGAACAAATGATGTTTGCCTTGAATGCCTGCAAAGGTTCATACATTAATAAAAATCCAACAATAATATCATCAAAACCCTATATTATAATCACCAAAGCACTAATAATCATGTTTAAGCCTCAAAGCACCTTTCAAAAAACCTGTGAACAAAAAGGATGAAATTGCTAAAGAAAATAAATAGATTTTTCTAGAATGAAAATCTAGGACTTGAAGAAAGCATTTAAGCATTATAACACTTAATAAGATCTAGCTTGGATTTAACCAATTTTGTACCAAAATAGTAGGGAACAACCAGGAATGTAATTATTTCAATAGCCATTTCATTTACAAAAAATCTTTAAAAGTATACATTATTGAATTTTAGTTTTCTAAATGTGTGAATATTCCAAAACCTTGATAGATTTAAGTGACCCTAAATTAGATTGGAACAATTTATAAAAGATTTCAAGCCATTGAAAGATTAGTCACCTCAACTATAAGCAACATTTCACAAAGAGTTCCACTGCCTTTGCGTAAAACTTCATCAGGGGGCATAGGGATTATTGTTGCTAAAGAAAAGATAAAAGGGTGTACATATGTCATGTAAAGGTAATCTGTTGTAACTGTATCAAATACTAAATAGGAAGCCATTTTCTGCACAAAATAAGTATCAAAAAAACATATCATGGAACTCAAAAATGGAGAACAATGAAACTAGTACACTGACAAATAATTTAAACAAGCAATGTAAATAGCAACACAATATTATCTTTTACTCCTACTAGTGAAATACAAAATGAGTGAATCAAGAAATCAGCATCAATATTCAAGTGTATCATTATGACTGACCTATGGCTCTTCCATTGCAAAGCAAACCATATCCTTAGGATTTACTTCCAATGCATCATAACCATGAATGACCAAGAATAAGTCAATAGGATAGACTGTACATAAGATATAATACAAGCGAACAAAGAAAACTTGTCCTAGGAAAATTATCTGAATTGTTAAGCATTGACATAATACTTGCATATTTCGTATTCGTTGTCTACAGCTTAAAACAAGAATACATCTACTAAAAAAAATACAAATCACTCAACAAATTTGAATGTGGTAGAAGAGTGATCAACAACATAGTGAAATGAGTCTATAGGTTTGTGGCATTGACGACACTTGCTGGTTTGAGAAGAGATTCAAAAGGAGGCCTAGTTGAGGATGCATTTCAACAGGAAGCAAGAGCGAAGACATGATGCATGCATCACTCTGATGAAAAGACTAGCAACGAATAACATGCAAACATATGCTTATTTTATAGACTTCAATGAAATCTATTTTCTCCTAATCAGATCAAAAGACTTCAACACATCACTCAAGGCATTCGCATCATGATCTTAGCCAAATTACAAGAAGTCATTGTAATCAAATTACTTTCTTTCAATATAATGGGAGGAATCTCCTTTCACAGCAATTCACCAAAAAAAAAAAACTCAAAACATGTAGAAAACAAAAAGTAGAGAATGCCATTTAAAGAACTTTTTCAGTGTGCTGAAGAAAGCTGGTAGGCAATACGGTACAGAACTAGATTAAACATATACCCACCATTTTAATCTCAAACAACACATCCACTGAATTGTTATCCTATCTTAAAACAAAATCAAGATTCATGAAACTACCAATTTAAAAGGTTCATAGTGCATTCTATCCATTAAGCAAAGTGCAACTTGAGATAAAATTGTTTGAAAAGTAACCTTCCAGAACACGTGTAAAATGAAACGTACACTTTCTGCCAAGTTTGGATCATGGATGTCCTACTTCTAGATGAAGAGGTTGTGCAAGTCTAAAATAAAACTACAGATCTAAAATCAATGACAATTTTTCTGTTTATAGTGTTACTACTGCCACAAACATAGGAAAGATACATAAGAATATGCCCACTATTTAGAAACATCAAGACAGTAAGACACAAGATCTTGAAGGGAAAAGAAGAGGAGGTTCATAGAATTAAAATTACAATTAACGAAAAAAAATCATTTTGGCATATATGTGAAAAAGGAAAACTCTCACAGTCTAAGCCAAGGATAAATTCCATTTTAATTTTAGGTTGGGCATAAAATGCATTCACCAAGCACAAATGATTAAATAATATTTGGAGCAATTCTTGATCTATTTCTCCAAATTTAAGCTTCTTCTAAACATAATATAGAAACTCTAACAAAAATATATTTAACTATTAGAAGTTACAGTGTTTTGATAGACAGAACTAGCACCTTCAGGCCCTGGCTACCTTGTGGTAGATAACTATCACACTTGACCCAATCAAAACAATCTAGGTGGAATGCAAATTTAGCATGGCATTCACCTTGAATTTTATCACAATGGAAGCCAAGTTCCTGTAGTCAACCAATAGTAATATCAGAATGATACAGTATCTTCACATAATGCAAACAACTTTAGGATAACGATTTACTGGAGATGGAAACTTATAAGCAGCCAAACACAAATTAACAAATCACTTTGATAGGGTCTAGGTGAGAAATTGCAAAACCTTCTCCTATTTGAAAACATAAATTAAACTTGAATTTTAAACTATATTAGTTTTCATGAATAAGGGGACTAGGTAAACAACATTAGAGTGCCAGTCTCAAATAACAATCAACTGGAAATGATATAGGAAGAGTTGTTACTAGAGAAAGAGAGTAAAATAAATCAAAAGAGAGAAATATACATACAACATTATAAGTTTTAATTTTAATTTTAATTCTATCCAAACATACAAAAAGTTAATTCTAAAGCTCACACAAGTCCCAGCTAAAAATATTTTTTGTAAAATAGACTTAATTAATGGGGTCATGAGGCTGAAGCCTAAGAAGCATCAATGCATTCAGACCTGGACAAATGAGGTAAGAAAAGAGTAAAACATTCTAACCATAATTGCAAACCTTGTTTAGTACTCACAAGCCAAATTGCTACTCGAGTTGTTATTAAATTCATGGTGATTCTTCCCTATAAAAACACAATTTTTGTGCTAATACTTGTCCAAATCCACATTAAAACCTTTTTCTACCTATAGTTTTTAAGAAAAACACTATTTTTCACTTCATTTCCAAACACAATTGGCAACTTAGTGTAATTAATCTTTCATATTTTACTTCATTTATTAATTTAAGTTATCTTGGCCGTGCATTTCATATTTTATATTTCAGTATGTCAGCAAAAAAGGGTTTTATTATCAAAAAAAGTATGAATAATATTTTGTCACATGCTTGTCCTAAGGTCAAATGGGATAAGTATGAGTCAAAAATGATCTAGGACACATGACAGAGCCATCAGTTCAAATCACCAAGAGACATGTTAAAGTGCTAAAATCAGAAATATATTGCAACCAACTTTGGTCCCTGGTGCAACATATCCAATTGGGCACACCCATGTACAAATCCCAAGTGACTTTAATGTAAAATATCCATCACCATCCAATCTAAATTAAACATAAACTAGCAAGGGCTTTCATCAATAAAAAGACAAAACTAATATATAAAGCGAGAGTGAAGAACACTTTAAATTCACAGCATCACGAATGAAACATTCTAGTCATATACTTTCTATCTGTGAAATACACGCTTATGTCAAGGTAAAAATCAGTCTTCCATGCTAGATATAATGCCCAGAGAACACAATCAAAATGTATTACTTATTAGAAAAGACAAAATAAAATAATGGTTTGATTCAATATAACTAAGACAAGATCAGAATAAATTACTTAGGCATCTGGAACAAGTACTCTACACATTAAGACTTTAAATGGCAATGCAAATTCATTGAACCATCATGAATTGTGAACTTTCTCCTAAATAGAAAGTAATTCAAAATCCCCAATAGTTTGCTAATTTAAGCAATTTTCATACTTGATACGGAAAATCACTTACATCACTCATTCTCATTCCATAATGATTAGCCCGTTGCTCTAGGAAAAGCCAGTAAAAAAAGTCACCATTGTATGACACATAAATCCCAAGTTTGACTTCATGCATATGATCAAACCACCGCTTAATAAGCTCTCTCTGCATATATATCAAATTTCAAAGGAATCAGAATAAGTTTTAGAGGCACAGAGTTTATGATAGAAAAGGAAATAGCCTAAACTACCTCATTTGGTACATTGGTCACTTTGAAAATCCCTTTGAATTTTGGCTTTGGTGTGTATTCCAAGTCTTCAATGTCCTCCCCAACACACTACAAAAGAAGTGGCAAGATTTTAAAAAGCCAAAGAGGGACTATATTCAATAAATGTACCATGATTGACATAGAGACAACTAGATTCTTAACATGACAAAAGGGAGATATTTAAATACAACACAATTAAAGTCACTGCTCCTTTTTTTATATATTTATAAATGCTGCATGGTCAAATATTTGTCATGAAAACAAGAATAAGAGAAGCACCCATTTTACCCAAACTTTAAATTGTGTCATGCTCATATCAATGTGATACTAAGGAAAGTCATTCCAGAAGTCATTCTTGGAATTCTGAGAGGATATAAGCATGGAGATCTTTTTTGGTGAACAGAAAAAACTTGAAGTTAAAATTCCAACTTGAATGTAGAAAGCAAGTGTATGCTAAAACACATTCATTCTTATTAATATACCTTTTAGTTACAATTAACACTATATTATTTGGTAAGACTTTACTTTTTCCCACACAATAATAAACCAAGAGACGATTATATTCTTTACATGACAAAATGGTGTGATTCTAGTAGGACAGGAGTGTATCTGCATAAATGAACTATTTGATAGTTTAGTTGCTTGTAAAAAGGTCAATTAGTTGAAAATATTCACAGCCACATCACATCAATTTGGAATGAAATTCCCCTTTGGAAGCTTGCAAAGACAATTCTTTCCATTTAACTTATACATTATTCAAAACTTCTAATCTTGATTCCAAACTCTATGAAAAGTTTGGAAGTAAATCAAATCTTTGCAGATGAAACTTATTAACCAAAGTCATATCAATAATATCATTTTAATATATTTATCTTACAAAAGAATATTCAAATGAAGTGACTTCTTGTCATTCAACTTATTTACTATTCAAAACTTTTATTCTTGAAAATACCCTTGTAAAAAGTTTTGTAGTAAACCGAATCTTTCCAAATGAAACTCATTAGCCAAAGCCATATCAATAATATCAATTTAATATATTTATCTCACAAGGGGAAATTCAAAAGCATTACATCTTGATAACTAGGATGCAATGTGTTCATAACTTGACAACGTACATAGTAATTGCAATTTGCAAATTTACTAAAATTTGAAATCAAATAAGAAAGAAAAGTATTCACCTTGTCCATTTTCTATTCTCAATTAGATTCCATCTACGAGGTTTAGAAATATTACAAGGTCCTACAGTTGCCTGTAAACAAGAGTGAATCTGTTACAAAAACAATGACAATAGAAGAGAACAAAAAGTCTTTGGCCCCTAAAACCTTGGGTAGAATAATTATCATGTTCATGCATAAGCTACAAACATGAACTCATTATCCTTGCAAATGTATTGAAAATTTTGTAGCTAAGATTTTGAAAGCACTGATTACAATTTTTGAATCATACTTTAGATAAGCTCCATCACCAATCATCAGAGAGAAGAGGGAAAATATAGTTATGATATCTCAAATCTTAGCTACAAATATCAAAACACCTAAAGACTTCATTCTTAAACACATGCAAATGTTTAATATGTATTTAATTCAATCTATTAAAAGGTGCAATTAAATGAAACAATTTGAACTTTTTTCATTGTTTAACTAAAAATTATCTAGATGATTGTCACTAATAAAATTGCTTATATTAATTATTGTGCCATGTGATATGTTCAATCTATTACAAACAATATATAGGACTGTTGTGATGTCCACGAAAGTTTTCACCTATAGTGGAAAAAAAATTCCAATCAAAAATCATATTATAACTGCATGGTAAATAGCTAACATTGTTAATTTATTCATTACTCTTTCTTAATATTTTTCTTAGAAAAGCTACATTTAACTTTTTAAAATACTCAGAGAAAATCAAATCATAACTATTAACTCCCTCATGTTAAAAGTCATAAACACTAGTATTAACTTATAATAAACTATAAGAATTCTCAAGAGCATATTGCTCCTATTTCTTCTCAACAGTAGAGCACTGCTTCCTCTTGTTGCCTTAGATCATCTCCCCTTTGGCCACATCTCAATTCATGGCTAGATGTATGCTATGAGCTTTCACTACAAGGTGCCTATTTTAGTCCTCAAAAAATTATCAGATCTTGTACTGGTCCCTTCACACTGATCAATAGTGGCACAAACAACTTTGCCATTTCTAGTCCAAATAGTGATAATCAATGATCTTCAGATTTTTGTTCCCTGATCTTGACCTCACTTGCTTTAGGAGTTCTCTGTGGTTTTGTATTTTGAAGTTTTTTGCTTCCCTACCTGTGTTCTTCCCCTTGGTGGTACCTTTCTTCTCTTCCAAGAACTCGCTATAGTATCCTGTCATCTCATGATTCTCATTGACCTATTCTTGGTCATTTGCAGATGTTAATATAATTTATTTTTTTCTTTCTAAAATTCCTATGTTCCCTAAAATTTACAAAAATGTCAGTTGTAACACACTTTGATATACACATGCAAAATCTCGACATAATATAACACTAGCTTTAAGAGAGGCTTGTAGATATAATGAATGAAACTTTTTATTTTGACCAAATTTATAAGCAAAGATAGTGCACAGACTTTTACTATGGATACATATATCTTAGATTCATCTCCTTGCATAACCCCTATCTGTAGATATTTTAGAAAAGTTGCTAAATTTCTTAGTCAAGTTCACAATACTAAACGGCCCTCGCAAACTTATGCTTCCTAAGGAAAAAATTGGTGACATTATCTTCATTTTGATTAAAGGCCGACACTTCTAAAAAATATTTTCCTATCTTTTCCTAAATTTTAGATACATCTTACTGAACATTTTTCCTCAAAGTTTAAGCTACGAACAAAAAGTCTCGTACAAAAAGATGCACTTAAATCAACAAATATGATATCTTGAAGAGACTTTACAATAGCTTGCAAAACTTCCTTAGGCCATAATTCAAAGCAGATAGAGCACATACCCTAGGAAGGAATTGTACTAAACAAGCCTCTAAATGGGTAAAGTTAGAAAGCATCTACTAAAATAGTAATTGTAATATCCCCTTTTTGAAATTGCCCTAAAATCACAAATTTAATTGAAATGAGGAATGTAACATATTTATAAAGATAAATCCTAGTTTAGGTCTAGCAATGATGTTAGATTATATTTGAAGTATATTTCATAAGACAAATTATTTATATTTAGGGTTAGGATCTAATCAACAAATATAGATATGTATACATATATGTCCATAATTATCTTAACCTATACATACCTAACAATAATCATCTTATTCTAGATAAGTTATGCAATAACCAATCATTCAATTCCCACAATTAATCATATTTTGGATTTGTAGAGGAAATCCACAAAGTGTGCTAAGTTATTATTCACTCTAATTAAGCCGAAAAGAATGCAGTTCCTAACAAAGACAACTTGTCCCTTGGCCCACAAGCACTAGGAACATTGCATGATGATTCCATCCCTTAGGGTGGTCTACTTAATTCAAGGCAATCCAAGTCATACAGAAAGAATATTCAGCCCGCACTTGACCAAGACAACTCACCTCTTAGCCCACAAGTTACAAGAACATCCACCATGATGATTTCATCCCTTGGGATAGCCTAAATAATTCCAGGGAACTTATCTATACCACCTCTCACTAACATATTTCTTTCCATTCCTTTGATTGTTTATTCACTTCCCAAAACCAACCATCATGGATATTGGAGAGGATAGCACAAGGGTACCAAAGGTTGTACACCAATAAGCCAAAGGATGCAAAACATCCAACAAAGACAACTTGAACCCTTGGGCCACAAATGGTAGGAATATCCAACCAAGACAATTCCATCCAACTCGGAAATGTTCTTAGAGGAGAGACCTATATTGGTTCTCCCAAATACATCTCCATTCTCACCCACATATGATTGTTGAGATATTGAAAAAAAAATTACTTGCTAAGAATGGTTGGAATTTGCTTCTACATCTTGAGGATTAAGGGCATTGCCACTACTAGATTTGCTCCACACAAAAGTTCCTTATTAACCCACCTCAATTTGTATTTCCAAATGATTGTCACCATTTGTTTACTATCCTTTTTTCTTTGATAGGATGCTTTCAATATCTTCTTCATCACACATTTTTCTTTTTCTTGGATTTTCTCTTTTTTTTCTTTTTCTTCATCTCTAGCTTGTGTACTTGTCTTCTTTTTTCTCATATATGTTCCAACTTAAATTTTTGTTTTTCCTTGAAGCAAAAGCCTTTCTTTTTATGTTCTTCTCACTTGAAAGCATATCCATTCTCCCAATTTTCCTTGCACTTGTAACATAAATTTTCTATCCAAAAACTTTCATGGTTGTCTTTAGGTGCTTGTCTTCCTTATAGAAGGGTTTATCTCTTGATGATATATTTTTAGAGTAACCTTTAGCCCTTGCTTCAACAGTATCAAGTTGTAGGGCTCTTAGGATTTCACCTTGGAGAGTGGTAAGATCAAAGGAAAATACAAGGCCCTTGATCAATTCCAATAGTCCCTCCACAGTAGGTATGTGAGTCTCTTTTTCACTTATTCTGGTAACCAAGACAAAAAACCTTTGTGATTCTATCACACAGTCCTCCGTGGTCTATTCTTGCCTTAATTAGATTAATTTTTGGAATGACTCTCCAAATGCTTTTGATCAAATATGTCAATGATTTTGTAGGTAAAGTCATCAAACGATTCTATATTTTAATGCCCTTGCATAAGCAAACCATGGTGCCACCAGTTGCGAGTAACCCCCTCCAAATGTATGGATCTTCTTCCATTGTGGGGTAGTATCCAATTTTTGGACCCATGAATGAGTAGTGACATTCCCTAGCCCATCAAAATCACGAAGAGTTATTTTTCTTACTTTATGATCTAGGATTTTACTAAGTTGACCCATTTCCTTCAATGGTTAATTCTTGATCCGGCCTAACAAAACTCTCTAAATGGAATGTTTCTCCTCATTTCAAGGTCAAATCTTGAATACAATTCAAAGATTCTTCTAATTAATGATTTCATTCATTATTTTCTTCTTCTTCTCTATCTAGCCCATTTAATGTTATAAAGGAGGGTCTACACATCCTTGAGTTGACCTCAGTGGTGAACTAATGTTTTCAAAATGATTAGAGTTGGAAACCCTTCCATTGATTTGGTTGGATCTAGGATTACTGTTGTTCATATTTTGGATGGCTTGGAGAACTAGTTTTCATTCTTATATTTTGATTCATGAGAGCTTGAGTTTTTTTTAATGGCACTCCACGAGAACCCTCAATCTATTTGTCATTTTTCTGCCCATTGTATTGTTTTAAATGGTGTTATGGACAAATACAATTTTCTTCTTTTATCTTTCCAAGGCATGTATTATTTTGAATGGTGTTATGAAAGGATACAAGTTTCTTCTTTTCTCTCCCAAGGCCCTTTGAACTCTTTGGCTAGGTTGCATCCACAATCATTCATCCCTCAAGCTAACAAGAACAATTTTCTCCTACCAACTACAATGTCCCCTTTTTAATTGCCTTTTAACCAAAAATATGATTGAAATAAGGAATGTAACATAGTTATCAACATGAATCTTGATTTAAGTTTTTCAACTATGTTGACCAACATGCATTGCTAGGGAGTGTCAATCCAGCCTGAAATCCAAGATTCAAGATGGCTGACGGTTCCCTGATCCTCCCTCCTAAAGCCTTCCCCTTGGTTGATTCCCTAACAAGATGACTGTTTCCCCTCCTCTTGGGGTGGCTATGTGTTCTTGGTGATTTTGATTGATGTGTTTATCATTTCTAGTTTCTCACTTGGATATATGCGTTGTGAATGCCAAACAGTCACTTTTTATTCTATGACTTGTTTTGTGTACGTTTTTTTATATAATGCTTCAAATATAAAGCTCATTTAAGTGTTTCAAATAGAAAAATTCTTCTCTAGCATAAATGTCAAAAAGAGAATTTGATCATCAAATTCATTGTTCTGATTTGCCTGTTGGGAATCCAATGCAATACTATTAAACTAAGAACTAACTAAAAATGAATTAGGATTAGTTAAAAAATTTCTTACTACATGGGACCATATTAGGATAAAATATGTCCCAAAACATACATGCTAAAAAGTGCAATCAGTTTTTGTACTCCTTGTTGTTATTTGCAGAGTTGGTGCTTATTATGACCCTACTAAAGTTAACTAATTAAAGAGACTAAATTAGGAAAACTATAGCCTCTAAATAAATGTAGAAAGTGTGAAAGGGCCCAAGCAGTGCTAGTTGAAATCATTAGACACTATTGAATAAATAATCACATTTAGTGGTGACTATTTTTTCCACCTACTGTTTGCTACGAACTACCAGATCAAGATAAAAAATGTTGTCACAACTTAAGTCTGCAAAAGGAAAAGGCAACCTTCCAAACTCCTTGTTTTTTGTTGCATGCTATCACTTACTAGACAATTTGAATTTTAAACTCAAGTTTCTAAAAGGACCTGAGTTAGAGTTTTAAATCTCTTCCAGCATAAATGTAAAGCCTGACAATCAAGATTAAAATCTCTTACCCTTTCTTGTCAGCAATGCTACCACTTATGATGATACTATTGAAGTAATTTACTATCAACATATCATTAACTTAGCAGCCTCGACTAGGGACGAAAATTCTCCTCCACAACAATAAAATTGAGCAGCCAATTTTTAACTCCTTGATCTTATTTTTAGTATTATTATTAACCACGAACTTGCTATGACAATTAATAAAAAACAAAAAATAATTGGGTTTGTTGTCTGTAGGCAACACTACCAAAGACAATCAACATTTACCGATACACTGTAACACGAGTATTAAAAAGAGGATTATGGTGCTTAGCTTCTGGATTATATTGTGTAGAGATTTTTACCGTCAACATTTCAAATAACACTACATGATCCATCATCAAGATGAGAGAGCAAGAGGTGTAACGGTAAAAGTAGTGTGATTTTATCCTAATGATGGATCACATAGTGTGATTCGAAATGTTGATGGTAAAATCCTCTACACAAACTAATCTAGAAGCTAAGAACCATAACTATCATGGATTGTGGAAATATGATATTGTTAATATATATGGAATTTTCACTCTTACTAACACTACTATTACATCCTATGAACCTTTAAGACTACTAATTGGGTTCATTTTCTACATAAATTATATAACAAATAGCCAGATCAAAATTGAAATAAAGTTTCACAAATATAGAATGGTAAATTAGCAGATGCTTTCTCAATTTTTATATAAAATGTACACAAAAATTAAAGACTACTTAAGAAAATGTCATCAAACATTTGATCATATCATATGCCTTAGTTATAGATTTTTAGAATGTAAAGCTAGGGAAAAAGTATTCTACAATAGGACACATAAAAGGCCATGCCTTAACAATCTCCCCATTTGCCACGAAAGAACTATGAGAGGACCAAAACAATTAGTTACCAATAAAATTGGGGGTACTGCATTTGTAGCCTTCATTAGTCAAGTTGAACTATAAGGGCATAGGGATTTCCATTTCATCAACCCCAAACTCAACACCACTCATTTGAATCTGCACTAGAATCTAGTTCAAATCCCCAACAGTCTCAATAGCAGTCTTGAGATCTATCTGTGTGAATCCTGACAAAATGGTGCCATTGCTAACATTGGTAGGAAAATTGGAGCCATCTTCAAGCACAACATTGCTCATGCCCACCAACATCTCCCCGTGCTAAAACCCAACATAAATCTGCCACCCTTTAACTTCTTCTTTTCTAGTGTTAAGCACAGATTCCATTGAATTAAAGACATAAGGTTGATCTTTTGCATTTGTTGTAAGGGGATAAGTTATCCTTGGAGTCTGCCCCTGGTAATTCAAATAAATTCCATTGCACCTATCCTTCACTAAAACTCTAGAAACACTTCCTATTGCATCAACCCAGACTAGAAAGTATACTAAAAACACAACAAAACTAATATTAAACCCTCCAAACATCATGTTTTGGGCCTCAAAAGAATTCACATGTTGCCAAAATAGAACCCCTAAATCATAGCGTATGATTCAAACCCTAATTGCTCACACCATGAATACTTGATCCTTTGATTTTAGTTGATCAATTTTTCAAATCGATTCTTGAAAAACAAAATGGGCTTTCTCGAGATCGACTACAAAGTTGGAGGAAATTGTGCCAACAGAATTCGAAAGGCTTAAAATTGAAATGGGTATCACTCAAAATCACAAAGGATTTAGAAGTTTGAATATTATGATAACAGCATGGTCCCAAAGGATTTAGAAGCCTAAAGATATGAAATAGGTTTTCAGAAAATGGATTCAAAAACTTAAGCAAATGAAAATGGGTTACTCCAAAGCGATTCAAGAGCTTGGAAAAAAGTGGAAATGAAATGGGCATGAACCAGATGGATTCAAGAGCTCAAGCCTAGTGCTGTGGAAAGTTTGAAGAGCATTTTATCAAGTGAAATTCCTATCTTGACGGGCTTTCTTTCTATCTCATGGCATCCATCAATGTGAATCGATCTGCGATAACACAGAAAACCCGCACCCACGAAAGACAAAGTGAAAGTGAGAAATGTTTTTTTGTTTTTTTGATGTATAAGCCCTTTGTTGGTCAAAATTTTGACCAACACATGGGTGTTGGTAAAAATTTTGACCAACACGAGGCTTACATGTAAGAAAAAGAATTTTTTTGCCTTAATATTCTGACCAACTTAAACTTATTTAGTTAATGGTCAAAAATTTTGGTCAAAAAATGGCCTCAAATGTACTAGTGAGTCTTGTGAAGAAAATTTACATTGTAGAATTATGCAATGGAACAATACATGATACACACAAATTATTTTGAAAATCCTAAGAAACGAGACATGATACACACAAATTATGTGGAAAATCCTAATAAACAAGCCATGGTCAGGGAACTACAACCAGCCCCTGTAAGTCCCAGCTTTCAAACCCTAACCTAAAGTTTAGTCCTTAAGAAAACTATGCCAGGACACTGATATGGTGCCCTTCTTGATTATTCATCAAGCTGAAGTAGTACTATTAACCAGCCCACTCCTCACTATTTGTCACTTCTAAATATTACTAGAATTGACGCCATGTTCTAACAATTTGTTCACTTGGTGTCATATTCTAACAATTTGTTTATTTGGTGGAAGATTAAATGTCAATTTATACAATATACAAAAATACCAATATGATTATGATTATTCTTATGGATACATATTTGAGGTTATTTAATGGTAGAGATCTTATATTCTTGGAAAAAAGTTATTGATTGGAATATTGCAAGAAAGTGGATAATGTATACCTTGCATGTGAAACAATGCTTCTACTTATTAAAAATATAAAAAGTCCCATATACGTCAAGCTATCTATAGACCCAAAAATAAATTATCAATTGTAAAATACAATCAATTGATCTCATACTTGACTACTTCTAAGTTTTACTATTCTTTAGTTGTGATTACAAATATCTTCGTGCGTGTACCTATAGGTCTTAGTTATTGCTTTGTGATTTTAGGCTTTTGACAACTATATCACTATTTAGATGTCTAATAAAAATGATGATTATTTGTATGAGAGCTTGCCTTCATTTTGACTTCTCTAATTTTCCCTTGGGTTCATTCTTGTGGTTTTTACTGTGCCAATTTCTATATAGTTTCTATTTTGTACCAAACAATTTAAGATATAAGCTAGAACGGGATGCTTAAGTCAGTAAAAATAAAAAATGCTCGGACACTATCTACACTTATAGGACAAGCTCTCAAAATTTGACTGATTTATTCATAGAAAATTCATATCGACATCTTCTTGATTGCTAGTTTTGGTGGAAATTTGGCCAATCTTTGCTTGAAATACTTTATGTGCTAAATTCCATCCATTCTTTAAAAAAGGTTGGTTCAGTGATTGAGAAGAAAACTTTTGATTGTTATTTTAGGTATGACAAATGAATATAAAGTTTAGGTTGTCTTTTGTATTACACTGTAAGATAAGGTCAACAAGGTAAGGTATGTGAAACATGAAATTGACTTGTTCTTAGATAAAGAATAGATGGTCACTTTTAGTATGACATATGAAATGTAGGGTGTATGATAGGTAGATGATCTAGTATCCACCTAGGCTAACTTCGAGCATCTAGAAATCCTAATTCATAGGTCAAAATTTGCCGATTTTTCTGGTGAACCTTTGTAGGTGAGTGAAGAGCTTAAAGTGAACCTTTCAGCTTTTCCACATTTACGAAGCTCTCTATAGAACTCGTAGAGTTTGAGGTGGTCTAAAAGTGCCATTTTGAAACATTTACCCAGAATCTGAACTATGTTCACCCCCAATGGTCGCTCACCAAAAAAATAGTACTTTTTGCATAAATGGGTCAATCAGCAACCAAGTAAGCTAAATAATATCAACTATTAGTACATGTGTGATCGATTCTTAGTACATGTGCTATCATTTTTTTGGGCCTTTTTATGAATAGTGATTCAGGAGATAGGTAATGATAGACATGACAGTTATTTAAGCATGGATGAAACTGGCTCGTGTCCCCTAGTATGGATCTCAAACATAGGAATAAATTCTCTATATCTTGGAAAATATTGGATTACAGACTTCAGACTGATATTTTCATAAAATTTTTGCAATACTAAAAATAATAGAAATTGTTTAGCACTAATAGAAGACAATATTTTTTAACCTTTGTTGTAATCGAAATTTTCCAAATATATCATATAATCCTACGTATCTGATATTGTTCACTATTTTATGACATTATTTATTTTTATCTCATTTTTATTATTTTTCTCACTTTGAACGTTGAGAAATGCAATCGGAGAAATTATTGGTTTTCATGGGTTAGGAATGAGTTGATAATATACATCTTGAGGAGGGCTAAGATGTATCAAAATGTGTAAAAATAAATTGAGAGCTTTGATATCAAGAACTATATAAGATTTTCTAATGAAATTGTTTAGTGCTTTTTGCTATTTGTAAACCTTTTATGTTGTGCTATGGTAATATGAATTAGGAGCACTTTTATTTATTTATAATTGGTTTGTTATAATTCACGATTGAGAGTAGGATGATATTTTTGTTTCGAAGGTAGTTCTTTGAATTCCTTGAAAATTTTGAGTGCAGATGCTTGGGAAGGTGTTATCATAATGGTGGTCTATAATTTTTTGAGCACTATAGAAATCTAATATCTTTACTAAGCAATGGTTTAACATATGGAGATGGTAGTATGTGCCATAGTTTTGAGAATTGCCTGGAAATCGCTTGAATTGCCGGTTTGGTGATTCGATTCAGGCTATGGGTAGTTTTTTATGAGTTGTGAATTGGTTCAGCCAATTTTTTCCCATGAATTGCCTGAATTGCCGATTCATGGAAAAAATTGCCTGAATCGGCTCCATGAATCAGTAGCAATTTATTTTAAAAAACATAATTAGAATTTACATCATCGTATCTCTGCAATAGCTACAGAAGTCACACCTCTCACACATTTGACTAAAAAAGTAAATCATTCATCTCCAGTAAGGAATAGGTCTATCAATTTTCCACCCACCAAGGAAAGGATTCAAAATCTCCCCACAATGTCAGGATTTGACAACTCAGAAAGAGAAACATCCAAATAATACGTACTCTTATACATGTGCAACAAATACAATTGGGATTATTATATTAGAGGTGTCATATAGAAGAACAGTGAAGCAACATAGTTCTGAATTCATATATATGGACCACTAGAACATTGGATATTCAATCAAATAACACTCTCCCATTCTTAGAAAATATAATACATTTGATAAATCCAATCACAAAAATTGGGCCTAGGACTAATATATTAGTAATACAAGTTATATTCAATAAAGGGTGCATGAAATGAGTTTTAAATTGTTAAAATCTATAAATTTAAAGGGGTTTTTTAAATTTTCCGATTCATAGCTGATTCTATTCCAATTCATGGCTGATTCATGATTTGATTTGACCTTGTTGATTTCGATCCGATTTTGATTCTTGTTACTTTGGTGTGTGGTCTTCATAAGAAATATGGTGCTTTCTCTGTCTCTTATTTTATCTAATATGAATGCTACAATGTACAAGACTATAAGCTCTATTTAAGCTCTTAAATCAAACACCTATCGGTGTATCCCTTGTACCTCCTTTGGGTGCAAGTGCTATTTGTATATTTCCTATGTACATTGTCATTTGAGGGGGAACTATAGGTAATGAAGTGATTTCATAATTGCTCATCTTAGTGAGCTTCATTTATTGCACACTTGTATATATACTTGTTCCTCTTCATGGAATGCCTCGTAAGAATATTATTTGAAAAAGGCTATAAGTCTTGAGTCTTTAGAGTTATTTTTGATCATGTAGATAATGATCTTTTGGAGTCACTTATTCATCTTGAGAACTCTAATGCTATTTGGACTCGCATTCAGGAGTTATATGGAGATCATGATATTCCTCTTTCTGATTCTAATGTGCCTTTTCATTATTCATAGAAGATAACCCATGTTTGTGATACTTTTGAGGATTTTGAGACTTAAAATGAGGTTGCTTTTTGAGGTTCCTAATTCTTCTTCAGAGATAGTTGATCTGCCTTCACTTCCATTGATTCCTCCACTATCATTTATATTGTTCTTGATCAACAAAAACATCATTGTCTTTCAAACTTGGATGAAGGACACATTATTAGTGCTTCATTGTGTGAGGTATCTATTTTTCTTCCTAATTGGGGTTGCTAGACATTGGTTCATTTTTTGTGGAGTTTCACATTTCAGATTTGAAGGATACACTTGAAGGGATTTCTCTCCTCTTTCATGACAGTTATCATGTTTTTGCTGTCATGTCATCTTCATCGTCAGATCTTGCTCCATATAAGTTTCTGCATAGTTCCAGTTTGTCACCTTCTTGTTTGCTTGATGGACTGTAGCATTATCATATTTTATAAACAAGGAGATTTATATGCAGATTTCAGAGAGATCATCTTCCTACATTTGGATTCCACTTCCTCATAGTTTCTATTTAGAATGGGAAAGATACCTGCATTTCAACATGATACTTTGAACTTGCACCTTCGCCTTGTTTAAAGCCTTGAGCTTGATCTTGTCATAGCTCCTTTGTCCTACAAGTATCTCCTTCCATAGCCACCTTACAAAACAAAAGATGTAATTGTATTAAATCCAAGAATTAGATATGAAGTTCTTTGTAAATTTTGCATTTTCTCCTGAAATTATAAAATCAAAGAGTTGAAAATTCTTGATTCTAGCATATTTAAACTATTTCATAATGTAATTTAAGAAAATTGAATTTAAGAGTGGGGCAAGATTGCATCATGGTTGACTTTTATTAACTCCATATAGATTCATGGTTTTGGAAGGTGAAAATGGGTACTTGACAAGTGTTGAATCCACACTTGCAATGTACAAGGTTGTACTTGGCAAGTGTAGTATCCACATTAGTCAAGTACAAGCTTGTACATGGCAAGTACAGATTCGAGACTTGTTAAGTACAAGGTGTTGGCTTTACCAATTGCTAGGAAAATTAATAACTTTTCTCCTCTATTTGTTGTCATTTTCGTTGAATTTTTACTTGAAATTATTGCATTTGAAGGTGTGAAATGAGAGGGGCGAGGGAGTCTCTCTTGTACTTGACAAGTGTGGATTTCATAGAAGTCAAGTACAACCTTGTACAAGGTAAGTGCGGATTTCATACTTGTCAAGTACAAGGTGTTTTAGCAAAGGAAAACTAAGAGGGTCAAGTGGGAGAGGAGAATACATAAAATATAACCTTTAAGGTACATATTTTAATGTAATTACGGTGAAGAAAATAATGTACCTACCGAAAGGCCTGTTGAAACCTCAAGGGATACATGATTTTCTCACACCACCTCATGTTGCTAGCTAGAAGTACTAGGGAGACCGATATTAGACGAAGGAATTGGTCATTGGTTGAGGTTTAATATAATTGATTAAGTTTTCTAAATCTAGTCTAGTTGATCAAATGCAAATTCACTATAACAAATAGATAGACTAAAATGTACTCATTACTAGAAATGAAAGAGTGAACTTAGACAATCAAACCTTGAGCTTTCAATCTCAGATAGAAGCATAACTAGTGGACTGCAACGAGACTGTGGGACACCAACTAGCTGCACTAAGGTCTCATATGGACATAGTAGGAACCAAAAATAACCAAGTAAAAAGATAAATAATAGAGAACTAAACTATGAATGTACGAAAAAAAGAAACAAACATAACTTCAATGAATAAAGTGAAACTAGTCTAAATATATGATGTAAAAGAAAAGATAATCAAATTACAACTCCAAGATGAAAATGAACAAAAGACTAACTATATTATGTGCATTTTAATTGATGGAGCAAAAGGAATAATTTTATCAAAAATAATATTTTAGGGGCATAATAGGATGCTCTGCAACTTGCCTTTGACCACGTGTATGGGTTTCTGGTGTGACCTCGAATTGACCATCTTGAGGCTCTATACCATTTCTATCTTTTCTCTAAGTTTTGACCCATTTTTTAGTTTTCTTTCTTTTTTTCTTTCTCGTGTGTTTGTTTCTCACTATTAATCTATGGCCTTCCTTCCCTTGCGTCCTTCCCTTCCCTTGTATCATTCTTGTGCCTTGCCCTTGGAGTTCGGCTATTGGATCTGGCTTCATTTAATGCAGATTGGTAATGATGGTCTTAGATGACCTTGGCTATATGGGTGATGGGACGACATTACAAGAAAGCAATATCAAAGATGGAAATAAAAATGATGATAGTGTTAGCATGAATGCTGATGATATTCCTATGGGGGACTATCCTAGCATTGCTGGAGCATTGGGGAGATTGTTAGTATGATTGTGTGTTGCATTCACGATTGTGTTTACCATTGATGTTAACATACTAATGATTCTATGAAGAATGACAAAGCAACAAACAAAGATTGAGGTCATGCAGTTTGAGGAGTTAAGATGAGGATATGCACAGTTGAGGACGTGTTGTACAAGTGTCCTGATTATGTGGTTAAGCATGCATGCAAAAATATGAAGACAGTTAATAGTTATTCCAGATTTATTGAAGACAACATTTAGAAAGAATTCTTGAGAAGCAATTACTATTGTTTTGAATATATCTTTGTTATAGAAGTAGAATTTAGTTAAGCACAATTGTATAGAGGTAGAAGACATGATGAAGATGTAGTAGTCAAACATGCACATCTCGATGTTGCACGTGTGAAGGATTGTAATGAAATTGTGAAAAGATGTAATGTAACATGCATTGTATTATCTTAATGTGGTCCTATATAAATTGTAAATTGAGAAAGCCTCAAGGCCGACTCAATAATTAGTCTTAGGACTTGGTATAAAGGAAAGTAGTTTTCCTTGTGGAATATGTGTATTGAAGAGTGATTAAGTGATGAGATTTGTGTAATGCGAGTATGCAAACTTGGATGTGAGATCCAATGAACTTGATATTGAATATCTTGATATTAGAGAAGCGTTTGGTGTGGCTAAGGCACAATGAGTTGATAGAGAGACTATATTTGGCAAAGAGGTTGCTGTGGACAATTTTTTATTTATACTATTTTGCAAAGGATAGTATTAAAGCCCGTTAGACTATGAGTTTGATGGTCTTTCCCTTGAATCTTTTTGGACAGTGGGTCCTTTTGCCTTCGACAACTCCTAACAGGGTTGGAATCTCCTCATAGGGATTCAAAGTCTCCTAATAGGGATTGATATGTACTAAATGTATTTCATTAACTCCTAACAGGGTCCATCCTCTTGCAAGGAAGTTATATATTAGTACATCATTTTGTGGGCACCATCCCCTCCTAGTTTTTCCCTCTGATCAAGGGTTTCCCTATTTAACAAATTTGGTGTTATTGTGTATGGTGATCTTGCTATGGTTGTTGCCCTTTTTGGTTACTTGTTTCAGATTTAATAAGATTGATAAAAGTTTTTTTAATTGGATAACTAATTCATCCCCGTCTCTCAGTTATCTTGGTGGACTTTACTTTCTAACAATTGGTATTAGAGCATCAAGTCCTTGAAGGAAAAGCTTAATGGCTTAAGGAGATCTATGGCGAGTCATTTTAGAAAAGAAAGTCCAAAGTTTGATGGAGTTAACTATGATAGTTGGAAAGAGAAGATGAAGACACATTTGCTATGCATGGGTCCAAGATATTGGATGATCACCAAGAATGAGAAGGAAATACAAGCTTGAATCTTGTACAAAAGGTTAAAGAGATCTGTTTATTTGTAATATGCTTACTAGGGAAGCACTTTTGACAATTCTTCCTAAAAATGAGTACAATCAAGTAAAATCTCTAAATTTGGCACATAAAATTTGGAAAGCCTTAGAATCTATTTTTGAAGGTGGTAGGCGTGCTAGAAAGGTTAGATTGTAGATTTGGATTTGTTTATTTAAGAAAGCTAAAATGATGGGAGATGAATCTGTAAGAAGTTATTTTGGTAGAATATCAAACATTGTTGCAGGAATTAAGGCTCATGATGGGAAGAAGGATGAAGATGAAATTGTATGGAAGATCTTGAAAACATCAACATCTGCATATAAGAAGATAGTGCAGATGATTGAACACGTTATACCTTGCATAGATAAGTTTACAAGAGAAACTCTTCTTGGAAGATTGGAATCAGCAAAGATAAGTTTGAGACAAAGGGGATATTTGCCTAGAGTTGAGACTGCCTTTATCGTATTGAGTGTTCAACCTAAGTAGACAAGAAGTGAAAATAGTAATGGAGATTATGCTAGCAGCAGTAGAGGAAGATCTGAAGAAGACAGGAAGATTGAAGAAAGAAGTGCCCTGCTTGTGAGAAGAGAACCTGAAGGTAAGAAAATCTTTAAATGTTGGATTTGTAATGAATAAAGTCATTATGCTTCTAAGTGCCCTAAAAGATTAAAGAAGTATTGAAAGAATTTCAAGTCTAGGAAGCCTTGAGAATGTCTTTATGAATATGATGAAGATCTAGACGCTAGTGTGGAATTGATGAAATAGGATTTGTTCCAATGAAGGAGGAAAGTCCTGAAAGAGAGGAAGTTAGAGAAGAAAAACCATTAGAATCACAAGTCGAAAGGAAGAAATTTGATTGGATTATAGATAGTGGTTGTTCTCATTGTATGACTGAAGATATGAACAAGCTCATTGAATTCAATTGTTGTGATGGAGGAATTGTTAGAGTTGGAAACAATGTGGCCTATCATATAAAAGGAATAGGATCTATTACTTTTGATGCAAAAATTAATACTGATGATGTTTATTTTGTTGATGGTTTGAAACATAATCTTTTGAGTGTTGGAAAGTTAGTTGACAAGGGATATCAGTTACAATTCATAGAGAATACATGTATTATCAAGGATAAAGATGGTAAGATGATTGGTACTGACACAAGAATAAGAGGTAATGTTTTTCAATTAAATCCTACTGAGACAACATGTTTAGTTGCTAAAGTTGATAACTATTGGTTATGGCACAAGAGGCTTTGTCACACTTGCTATTAGAGATTTGCCTAAAAATTGAGAAGCCTACTAACATGGTATGCAAAGAATGTGTTATGGCGAAGCAAAAGAAAAGTTCTTTTTTGAGCAAGAAGTTTACTACATCAGCAAAGTTGGAGATAGTAAAAATAGATTTGATTGATTCTACAAAGACAAGCATTCTATGGTGAAAGGTATTTCGTGATTCTTGTTGATGATTTTTCTAGGATGACATGGGTAGCATTTCTTAGAGAGAAATTTGAAGCATTTGAGAAGTTTAAGGTATTTAAGAATATAGTTGAAAATGAATATGGCTTGAATATTATATGTCTGAGATCTAATAGAAGTGGAGAGTTTACTTCGAATGAGTTTAATAGTTTCTGTGAAGTGAATGGTATTAAAAGAAAACTTTCAACCCCTAGAATTCTTGAGTAGAATGGTATAGCAAAGATGAAAAACATATCGATAACAGAGGTAGCAAGAGCTATGATGTTTGAGAACATTGTTTCAAAGATATTCTTGAGAGAAGCAGTTAATACAACAATATATACCATGAACAGAGTACAAATTAGACAAAGTACTGGTAAGACCCCTAATGAGCTTTGGTTTGGTCATACACCCTTAGTTAAGTGTTTCAAAATCTTTGGAAGTAAGTGTTACATTAAGAGAGAAGATGATATTAGTAAGTTTGATGAAAGAAATGGTGAAGGTATGTTTCTTGGTTATTCATTAAAAAAAAAAGCTTACATATGTTTTTATCACAGAACTAAGACTATTGTTGAGAGTGCAAATGTTAAAGTTGATGAGAAGTTTGAAATTCAAGAAAGAATGCTTGATTATAATTTTGATGAAGAGATTAATCCAAAGGCTAACCAAGAGAATTTTGAGTTTTTTTATGAGATCGACATAGATTTGTAGAATGACATACAGATTATGGAACAAAGAGAAGAACAAAGGAGTGAACCTAGAGCTGAAGTTAGAGTTGAGATAGTGACTCCTAATAAGAATCTGACAAAGAATCATCATGCTGATTAGAGTATTGGTAGCAAGGACAAAGGAGTGATGAAAAGGAACAAGGTACAAAGAGAAGAAATATGTTTGATTTTACAAGTATAACCTAAAAGTGTTGATGAAATGAGTAAAGATGATTTATGGATTAAGGCTATGAAAGAAGAATTAGATCAGATTGAAAAGAATGATACATGAGAATTGGTTACTAGACCTAAAGATAGGAATGTTATTGGAACTTAGTGGGTTTTTAGAAATAAGATGAATAACAAGGTGAGGTTGTGAGAGACAAAGCAAGATTGATATGTAAAGGTTATTCACAGCAAGAAGGTATAGATTATGAGGAAACATTTACACTTGTTGCTAGGATAGAGGTAGTTAGAATGTTTTTCGCATATTCGGCTAACAAGAAATTCAAAATGTATCAGATGAATGTCAAATCAACATTTCTGAATGGAGAACTTGAGGAAGAAGTTTACATTGAGCAACTTGAAGGTTTTCCTTTGACAAAAGAAGGAGATATGGTTTGCAAGTTGAAGAAAGTATTGTATCAATTGAAACAAGCACCTGGAGCATGGTATGTGAGATTGGACAAGTATTTGGCAAAATTGAGATTTGCTAAAGGTACTACAAACATAAATTTGTATTTGAAGGAGATTGAGAATGGTTTACTAATTGTTGAAGTGTTTTTGGATGATATAATCTTTGGAGGTGATGATGAAGCAAGTGAAGTAGTTGTTGGTGAAATGAAGAAGTATAGATCTATGATAGGAGGTTTGCAATATTTGGCTCACACAAGACATAATATAGCTAATGCAGTTAGCATTGTGGTGAGATTTCAAGCTAATCCTAAAGAATCACATTATGCAATAGTAAAAATGATTTTCAGATATTTGAAGGGTACACTTGATTTTTGGTTATGGTATGATAGGTCAAATGAATTTACGTTATGTGCATATACTGATGTAGATTTGGCAGGCGAGATGGATGACATAAAGAGTACAAGTGGTGGAGCATTTTTCTTAGGAGGATGATTGGTTTCTTGGCTAAGAAAGAAACAAGACTGTTCATAGATCACAATAGTAGCAAAGTATGTAGCAACAACAAATGATTCTAATCAAATCATGTGGATGAAGAAAATGTTGAAGGACATTGGAGTTGAGTTTATAGAGCTTGTTATCATACATTGTGATAACAAAAATCCAATGAGTATATCTAAGAATCCCTTGTTACATTCAAGGATGAAACACATATCTATTAAGTATCATGTTTTAAGAAGAAAGTTGCAAAGAAAGAGATTAGATTAGAGTATATTAGTATAAAGTAGTAGATAACAGATATATTTACAAAGCCTTTGCCAAAGGATACGTTTGAGTACTTGAGAGGTATGCTTGAGGTTATGCCCCTGCCTACTTTTGAGTAGTTGATGTAGAGATTGCATCAGTCTAGTGGTATAGAACACTATTCTTTATCTAGATTGAGTTCTTGATGCTTCCTCTATGGGGGAGTATCAGTAATTGAGGTGACCATGAAGGACTCTTGGTAACTGGTATTTAATGGTGTGTTTGGAAACTTGAGCTTGTTGAAGATCTTATGAAGTAGAATTGACATAATGATGCCTTTGTCATTGATGTCAATGGGGGGATGTACATGAAAAAAATCTCATGGTACATTGGGAGAAGTGTACATGAAATGAGGAAAGATAGTCAATGGGGGAGTAGCATATTGATGGAGAGCTATTTGTGAGATCCAAATTTGATTGATGAAGAGGATTTGAAAAGGAAGAATATGGTTAGACTATAGTGGAGCAGTTGTAGTAGAGATACATTTGGTATGTGTAGAACTTAGATGTTTATCATCCATGTTTCCATCAATGCCAAAGGGGATGATTGTTAGCATGATTGTGTGTTACATTCATGATTTTGTTTGTCATTGATGTTAATATACTAGTGATTCTATGAAGATTGACAGAAAAACAAACAGAGATTGAGGTCATGGAGTTTGAGGAGTTAAGATGAGGCTATGTTTAGTTGAGGATGTGTTATACTGAGTATCTTGATTATATGGTTAAGCGCACATGCAGAAATTTGAAGATAATTGACAATTATTTGGGATTTATTGAAGACAACGTTTAGACAGAGTTCCTGAGAAGAAATTATTGTTTTTTTGATTATATCTCATAACAGAGATAAAATCTGGTTAAGCATAGTTATACAGAGGTAGAAGACATGATGAAGATGCAGTAGACAAACACACACATCCTAATGTTGCACATGTGAAGGATTGTAAAGACTGTGAGCTGATAGTATTATGAAATTGCAAAAATATGAAATGTAACATGTATTTTATTATTTTAATTTTGTCCTTTATAAATTGTAAATTGAGAAAGTCTCAAGGCTGATTGAATAATTAGTTTTAGGACTTGGTATAAAAGAAAATTGTTTTCGTTGTGGAATATGTGTATTGAAGAGTGATTAAGTGATGAGATTTATGTAATGTGAGTATGCAAACTTGGATTTGAGATCCAGTGAAACTGAAAATGAATATCTTGAGATCAAAGAAGTGTTTGATGTGGCTAAGACATGACAAGCTGATAGAGAGACTGTATTTGGAAAAAAGGTTATTGTGGATTGTTGTTTATTTCTATTACTCTGCAAAGGATAGTACTAAGGCCAATTGGATAGTGAGTTAGGTGGTCTTGCCTATGAAGCTATTTGGACAGTGGGTCCTTTTGCCTTTCACAACTCCTAATAAGTTTGGAATCTCCTCATAGGGATTCAAAGTCTCCTAACATGGACTGATATGTTCTAAATGTATTTCATTGACTCCTAACAGGTTCCGTCCTATTGCAAGGAACTTATATATTGTTACATCATTTTGTGGGTACCATCCCCACCTGGGTTTTCCCTCTAATCAAGGGTTTACCTTGTTAAAAAATTTGGTGTTATTGTGTATGGTGATCTTGCTATGGTTGTTGCACTTATTGGTTACTTGTTTCAGAGTTAACAAGGTTAATGAAAGTTGTTTTAATTGGATAACTGATTCCCTCCCTCCCTCTCAGTTATCTTGGTGGACTTTACTTTCTAACAGATAGTGGAGTTGAAATTGATAAACATGAGTCAGACAAAATGACCAAAGGAGAAAAACACTCATACAAAGCAGTTCTTTTAGAGGATTTTGAAACTATTTGTCCCCCTACGAGGGAGTTCGATGGATAGTTCATGGTGGCAGCAATAGAAACCAGAAGAGTTTTGGGGGACACCTCCAATGGAACTATAGGTTGTGGTAGAATCATCCTTGCAAACATTGGAGGAGGAGATGGTAAGGTCCCACCGGATTTTAGTAAGACCCTTCATGTCTCTCCCAATGATGATATGAAGACTGATATTAGAAATGAGAGAACAAGGTTAAGAAATGTTGCTATCTTTTTTGCTGCTATTGATTCAGAATTTTTACCTTCAAGAAGGGTTTTTGATGAATGACTAAATACTGTACAGGGAGCCAAGCTAGTAATTCAGATTAGTTTTTATAGAATGCTTCAAAGAGGGTTTTTTGTTATTTTTTAAAAAACCACACCATGCAGGAGAAAGTGCTTAGAAAGTCTTTTTGGAATGTAGGAAAAATATTTTCTAGGCCCTTCCCTTGGTTGGTTGAAGGAAGATTTGAATATCCTTACCTCAATGGTTAGAGATAATTAATCTCCAACCTATGTTTTGACCCTTTTTGCCTTAGATGCTAAATAAATTGGGTTTGGTGTTGCAAGTAGAGGATTCTAAAATTACTCTCCTACATCTTAATGCTAGAGGACTTGTAGCCTTGTCTATCAAAGTGGATGTTCCTAAGAGGTTATCTTTGAAATTAGACAAATGCCTCTTTGAATAGTAGGTTAACTTACTAGTTAATCAAGATGCTTTCTTTTATTGCAAGAAGAATGACCATAACAAAACAAATTGCCCTAGTATCAACTTGACTATCCCTAGATTGAGACCTATAGTTCAAAGCACCATAGTTAAAACCCTTCCTTCTGGGCCTAATACCTTGATTGTTGATTCCACTGAAAACAAGAACACTGCAGATCAATCTCATAGCCCTCATATTTCTCATGTGGAACTTGACATTCGTACCAATAATTCTTTTTCTCCCTCTCTAATCCCTTTTTTGAAGAGAACTACGAAGTCATTCCCAAAAATGAATGATCTAAAGAAGTGCAGAAGTCGGCTCCCCATATTCAAAACTCTAATACTAAGCATAATAATGAGCTACATGGTAAGAAAAGTGCCCAAAAGTTGGCCCTTGATTCTATCAATGACAGAGCAAGAAGATTTAATAAGTGGAGTAGTAAATCATCTACTACATCCTTGAAATATAGCAATCTAACCAAAGAATTGACTGTTTGAGCATAGGGAAGGGAGACATTATATTGAAGGAACCATATAATGCTTGTAAACAAATCAGCCCACAAAGAAATGAGGCAATTATTGGGATGGTAGAGGCTCCATTGGTTGAGGACATCAACAACAAAGAGGAGGTGCTAGTATCCAATAACGAGTATGAAATTGAAAATGATAAAATTAAGGATAATGCTTTAACCATGAACATTGCCACCTCAAATTATGAAGGGTTCACCATGGTTGGAGTCAAAAAGAAGGAAACAAAGGGAAATGTTTGATAAGAACTCAATCCCTAAGAATAATAGCATGAATAACAGAATTCAAATGTAACATCAAAATTTTCCCAACCCTAAGTTCCCTTATATTTTAACAATCAAATAGGCTATAAATCATGTTCACATGCATGGGATTAATAGTTATAATAGATTAACTGATTCCTGTGAAATGCCTTAGCTAAAAATTGTAGATTACTTACTTTATTTGATTAAAAATACAAATAAATAGTGTGAAAGAGACATCATTAACTAATTGAACATTAACTATCACTTCATATAGCTGGAAGGAGTAAATGAAACCACATATTTGTATTTACATATATCTAGCTGATCTTAAATGAAGTATAAAGGAAAAGTAAATACTAGCTAAGTCTGAATCATATCAGACTAAGAAAATACAACCTGAACTATCTTGTGCAAGTCTTGGCTTTGGAAGAGAGGAGAAGCATTGTCAGAGGCTTAACCTCCCAACCATGAACCTAGTGTATCCCCTTTCACTCTCAGGTGAGAATGGACCTAACCTACATGAGATAAGGAACAAGAACACCATCTTGTCCTGCCACCAGAGCATCCTAGTGTTAGAGTGTCAACTATTCAATTGACTAGACTATGGAATCCTTGCATCAACCCATCCATCCAACTATAAGCTATCCAATCTTCTAGTGATCATAGCAACAACATTGTTGCTAAACCTACCTTGACCAGGATTTACATGGACACTATGTGCAACCAAGATTTACATGGACACTATGTGCACGATCACCATGAGCTAACTTGGTTTACAAATTTAGTTCTTAAGTTTTCTTTAATTCTTAAGTGATCACTTATTTCACTTCTTGATTTGCAAGGATATTACACATTTCATTGTTCTCGGCCAACACCTTTCCTCTTGACCTTGCTTGGTCATCCTTGATGATCTTTTGTGTGACCATCCATTTTTCATGAATAATTCTTCACAATAATAATTTCTCTACCCAACTTGGGTCTTAGATTGATATTAAGGAAATAACAAGACTTACAAGTATATAATTATTGTATTATATTGGTACTTCATCTTGTCTCAGAGGTGTATAATGTTACTCCTTTGTACAAGGGCATAGAACTTGTGTCGTTCTCGAATTGTTTAAAATCTAAAAAGAGATATTTGTATTAAAGATCGATAGAAAACATATATTTCAACTCTATACTAGACAGATCACATGCATTCTCAATCATTCGAGTTTGGCTTTAAAATTCATCAGGCCAAAATGCTTATGAAAACAATTGGAAATCAAACATTGATGGATTTTTCCTACTAGGAGAGATTTCAAATATATTTAAGTAATATCATTCATAATCGGCTCAATTACAAAGTTGTATGATCATGAGATTGAAATGGGAAATGCATTATAGAATACGTCTTGGCAAGGTGTTGGTGTAAGTAGGTGTGTTTAAATCTCCAAATTGTAGGCTACAATTGCCGGTTGCTAGCCTTGGATGGCACCTCTCAAAGTAAGTTGTAGAATATTTACTGTCACTAATTATGTCTATCAAGCATAGGAAAAAAATGTAGATTCTTGAGCTGCTATATAAGTTTCATTTTTCGAGCAATGTTTGTTTTAAAGTTATAATCCTTTCCAAGAGGAGTTACGTGCATGGGCGACCTGAAAGGTGGCATTATGAGTTACAATCTTGATTTATAAATGCCAGGGTAAAAAATGAGAGGTCGATGGACCCTATGTAATAATTCATTTTTAACACAAGGAAAAAGAATATGAAGTCCTACCCATGCTTCATTATAATAATGCTTACATAATTTACACATGTTTGTGCATGTTAATTTTTTATATACATACATACATGCTATATCTTAAATATGCATATTTTGCACATATGTTATAATTACATATACACACACATAAATATACATACATGTAACACATACAAATGTGCATAAATAATTATGGGTATCATTATAACAAATCATGTCCATGTAGTAAGAAGAATTGTAGAGTCTTCCAATTCACAATCAAGGTAATAATTGTTTTTACTCTGCTTTAATGTTCAAGTGAATATGTATTTGTTTTATTAACTTGGACAACTTACTTAGCTCATGGTGGACACTTGGTATACCTTGCTTGCCTAGCTTGCTTTCCCATGACCATGGTGGTTTAAACTCATGCCTATTGGCTTAGTGGTAGGTTGCTACCCTTGTGCCCTATTCCCTCTCTGGCAATGCTTACCCCTTCCCCGTACTCCTACAAGAATAATTTAACATGGTGAAAGCATACATTGTTCAAAGAAGATCTAGTTATCATAGTTAATAACCAATTTGATTAACCATTTCCAAATCATGTAATAGCATAGCGACTAACCAACATATTCCATTTCACATGAACATAACAAATAACCAATATTCCCATTCATATAAAATCAAAATGAGTTACAAATTTTAACCAACCATTTCAGTTTAGCTTGAAACATCAACATGTAGATGAATTTTTCAAATTAAAAAATAGGCAATGTAACATACCCCCCTCCCCCAGTCCCCCCCCCCCTATGTTTCACATTCCTCAATGAATATTGCAAAATACACAAAAATATCCTTAATATCTTCTATAAAATTGTCATATAATCTTAATAGCATTATGCCACAATGTCTGAAATTAAATCACAATAGTATCAACCTATAGTTCATGTTTTTGGGAAAAAGATGGGGAAAATTTTGGAAGATTTCATCATAAATAGCATTCTATTTAGTATATTGGTCCCATTGGACCTTGCACTGGGTGACATCCTGATTTTGTAAGTGAAGCTTACACACCTCAAGTATTTTGAGTGGTTTTGTTTCCACCACCCTTGGGTCTAGTACCCAGGGTTTCTATGGGGCCCAATTGCTGCTCTACTTGCATGTTGTCTAAGGCTACATGAATCCTCTACTAGAAAATGGTTTGCTGTGGTGGTAAGGGAGGTCACATTTGTTGATTGGATTCACCCTTACTAGGACACTGGTTAGCATAGTGGTCTCCACCATAAATGAAACAACCTTTTTTTGGTCCCTTCTTTTCATTCCCCTTGCTAGCATTGCCAATGTTGATGTTGGTTTTGAAATTCCTACTATTATTCCCGTTGAAATCTAGTTTGCTTGCCTTGAGGTTCTTGAAACTCTTTTTATGAGACTTTGCTTCAGAACTAGATGAACTCTAGTTGGCCTTTCTCTTATTATCACGAATGGAATCATCCTTCTTTACCTCCTGTTCTTGTTGAATGGCCTTCTCAAGGGCCTCCTCCATGGTTTTGGGTGCTAGCACATGTATGGTTCCTCCTATCCTATTATTCAATCCCATGATAAATTTTTTGACCTTGAAATTCCCATCTTGCTGATAGGTAGGAACATACTTCAGCAATCGAGTGAATCTATCTTAGTATCCGTTCATCGTCAGGTCCCCCTGTTTAAGGTTTTGTAAATCTAACACCCTCTGATTGCAGAAGGATTGAGGTAACCATTACTTCTCAAAGATAGTTACAAAATTATCCCATGTGGTGTTAGTGGTCTTAATATTCAATTCCATTTTTCTATTTTCCCACCAGGTAGCAGCTTCTTCAATAAGTTGATAGATTCACTAAGACCCTAAAGACAAATCTGTTGTTTCCTCAAAGTGGCTATTTAAAATTAAGTAGGCACCTAATGGTAGTATTGAAAAATACAAAGCTAGATTTGTGGCTAGAAGATTCTCTCAGAAGGCTAGAATTGATTACGAGGAGACATTTACTCCTGTTGCTTGATATATATATGTCAGAACCATCATTGCAATTTTTGCTTCCAAAGGGTAGAAGATACATCAGATGGATGTAAAGACAACATTCCTAAATGGTGTCATTGAAGAATTATACCTGGAGCAACCAAAAGGGTTTTTTATTCATGAAAGGAACACACATGTATGTAAACTAAAAAATTCTCTTTATGGTCCTAAATAAGCCCCTAGGGCATGGTATGAGAGAATTGATCATTATCTTATCAAATTTGGGTACTCAAGAAATGAAGTTGATCCTAATATATACTTCAAAGAATCAAAGGGTGATATGATAATTCTTGTTCTCTATGTTGATGATCTTCTAATAATAGGTGAAGATCACCTTATTGCAAGATGTAAACAAGATCTTACATTAGAATTTGAAATGAAAGACTTAGGACTCCTGCACTACTTTTTGGGGTTAGAAGTATGGCAAAAAGAAGACACTGTCTTCCTAAACCAAGGAAAGTGTACTATTGACATATCAAAAAAATTTGGCATGATGGACTACAATCCCCTGTCCACACCAATGGAAAAAAGCCTTCATAAACTCAAATATAGGCAGATAATTGGATCTCTAATGTACTCAATGAATACTTGACCTGATATTTGTGATGCTACAAACATGCTAAGTCAATTTATGTGTATACCTTACAAGATTCATCTCATGGCAGCCAAGAACATTTTGAGATACTTACGAGGCACTATTGGACTTGGTCCAAAATATGACCATGTTAAGCTACAACTTCTTGGATATTCAAATTTCAACTGGTGTGGCAGTTCTACAGATCGGAAGAGCACTAATGGATGTTATTTTAGTCTTGGATCTATGATGGTATCTTGGTTTGGTAGGAAGCAATCTCTATTTCTTAGAGTTCTACTAAAGAAGAATATATAGTGACATCTTTGGGAGCTCAAGAAGTAGTGTGGTTACAGTTGTTGGTTGGACTATTCGGGAAACCTCTAAATCACACAAACATCCATTGTGATAATCAAAGCTGCATTAAACTCTCTATAAATTCAGTCTTCCATAATAGGTCCAAGAACATAGAAATTCCCTATCACTATATTAGAGATGTGATGGACATAAATGTTATCAAGTTGATGTATATCAGCACCAAAGAGCAGACAACTAACATAATTACCAAACCTCTTGTGAAATTATAAGTGGAATATTTCAAAAGTAAACATGGTATGGTTAAGATGTAAATGTAATTCCTAAGATTCAATCTTAGTTTTGTTTAATATATATATTTCTTTTGTTAATTATTACTCTTGTGGACATGTGTATTGTTGTATGGAAGATGACGATCCTTCTTTTGGATGTAAGGTCTCTATGGTAAGGTGGTGACCTTAACAATAGATTGACCTATTATCATATGACTTCTTTAATTTGTTGTCTTGGAATGTGTTGATTATTATGATGACAAAAGCATCATGATTGACTTCATTAAGTTGTCCAAAAATGAGCCACAAATCATGATACTACTTGTGTTGTTTATTTCGAGTTCTTGATCCATTGTCATGATAGACTACATTATCTGTCCCAGTTTGTGCTGGAAGTCATGACAATGAGTAAATCATGATAGACTAATTAAGTCCTAGAGTGAGCTGGAGATCATGATTCTTGTCACTCAAGATCAAGATGATATATTTGATAGACAATTTTTTGTCCCAAAATGTGCCGAAAATCAAATAGACTATATCATTAAAGGATATCATTGTGGATAAATACTTTTGATGCTAATATAAATTATTGAGATTGAGATATTGATCATATCCTCTCTCCCTAAGAGGGAGTGTTAAAAGTAATAGCTTTAGTTGGATCTGATATCAGTATGTGAAACATATTTACACACACACATATATATGTATACACACACACACACATTTGTATATACATACATACATACATATCTATGCACATATACATACATACATACATATATATGTATGTATACATCTGATTTCATTCACATACTAATATCAGAAGCTATTCTAGTACTTGTGATTATGCCCAAATTTGGCTTCTCATATTATGAGAGCAAATCAATTTATGGTTTGATGTACCTATCTGGTCAAGGAAAGTTTATCTTCATAGTCTCACTCTATGATCGGGTACCATGTTTCTCTTACATATCGTGACTTGGAACAAAGTCATTTTCAATAGTATTATTATCGAATAGCATATTCACTCGCACACATATGAAACAGTGTATTAGTTATCGATGCCAGTCTAAAGTTGTGATTAATTATAACCACGTAAGGTTATGACCCTACATGGCATAAGTCACATAGAGTCCTGCCCCTACGTGGCTATAACTCTTCATACCAGTATATATAGTAAATCGTTGATGCTTTCATGGGAATAATATGAGTCATAGTGGCAGTATAATTACTACATTAAGTATTCGGCAGTTCATGTGTATTTATTGTTTATCTATCAACAAAATATTAGTATATAGTGATCAAGGAACCACAGGAATCTTTTCTAAATGTAATCTTTTTCTCATTGAATTCTTAGATCAAAACTGAGATCATTGCTTAGTCCTAGTACACTATATTCTTAAGGGAGAGAAATTGATATAGTAGTAAAGTTCATATTTGATATACATTGAAATTCAAATTCTATCATTATTCTCTATCACTGATCCGTATTATTCCTTAACAAATCTGAGATCAACGATGGTGATTAAGTGGAAATAAATGGAAGAATCTAGAAGCCCAGAGATAACTATCAAAGGAGATGTTCAAGATAGTTTTAGGTTGCTAGTTTTGATTGTTAAGGTGGTGATTGTGTGAACTATAGAAGGAGCTAAAAGGAGATAGTTGAGCCAAGTGAACTGAGCAGAGTTGAAGGAAGAAGAAAGAGTTGAAGGAGTGAATCTGCCAGTCAAGAGAATAGAGGAAAGAGATAAAAGTGGAAGATTTTACAAAGAAGAGAACAAAAAAAGAGATCTGAACAAGCAAGGTAGTGCTAAACCTAAACTTATCATTTTTACAGTGTTACTTTCTAATCATTGTAGCAAAAAATTTCGTAGATCAAGCGGACCTAACAAGTCTCTGAAATCCTACATGGTAACATCAATTAGTGGTGTTTGTAAGTCCTTTAGAGAAGCCACTCTTTAAACAAGATCAAGGAGTGATAAGGTCTAGATGATCTTTTGGTTAAAATCCTCTAACAAGGTCACATTAACAATGTCTATGTAAACCTTTAACAAGGTTGACTGCTAATAGAGCTCACTTCAAAAAAGTGAAAATTTTAGGTTGCTAGTCCTAGGTGTTTTTTCTCTTAACAAGTTTTCCACATTAAAATATTGGTGTCAAATGGGTGAATGTTGTTATGTTGCAAGTTATTTTTCATGCTATTTTCATTTTACCACAACTCGGAAACAACTAAATTTATTGTCAGCAATAACTAAGTAAGATTACTTTCAGTTGGTGAAAACCATAGTTCTGAGAATAGTGTTGAAATCATGTGAATCTTTGATTCAGCAATCAAATTCATGCACCCCAATTTTTTTGATGTCAAAAATCGTGGTCGGTAATTTCATCAGCTGAATCACCTGAATCGCCAATATTGACGTTCACTCCAAAAATTGCCAAAATCGGCCACATGATTCGGCTGGCAGCAGCAAGCATGTTTAGTTGGAAATAATAATAAAATCACTTTTTTTTTTTCTTTCTTTTTTACCTTTCCTCTTTGTTATAACCCTAAAGGGCCTTCTAATTGTTAAGCATGAGTAGAAGAGAGGAAAAGTGAGAGAGTAGAAGAAAAAAGAAGAACAATAGGTTTAAAAAAATTAAAAATTAAAAAAATGATGACTAATAAAAAATGTTTAGAATGCATAATAGACGATGCCCAAGGGAAGGGAAAGACATAATTAGGTAGTAAAACATCAGTGGTTCTTAGAAAGAGTGTGGGATCAGAAGAAAATCACAAAAATATTGTGTTCCATGTAGATTTGTGTGGGTTTCAGAGTGCTAATTTGGCCTTGGCGGCGGCGATGTTGACCCTTGACTCTGCCTTGTATTGCAATAGGGAACGTACTTGGGGCGCTACCCCAGGACCCTGCGGGGGCACTACCCCTCGACCCTGCTAGGGGCATTGCCCCCTAGACCCCCAGTTGTTGTGGTTATCATTCATGGGAAGTTTGACCAGTTGATGAGACTTGAAGTTGCTGCAGGCATGGAGTGTTTGTGGTGGAGAGAACAATAGAGCAAGCCTTTCAAGAGTGGTGATACACTTTGAAACACTTGGAGTAGGTGTTGGATGTGAAGCTATCTTATAATAACTAAGGTAACTGCCTTATAAAAACTCTTTACCCCATGCAGTAAACACAAACCTCCATGTTTATGTATGTTAAGTTTTAACTTCTATTTGATGATGTTATAGTGTGTTTAAGTTATGTTCAATAAAGGGTGCATGAAATAAGTCTTAAATGTTAGAATCTGATAACATTAATAACCTAGAAAACTAGTGCAAAGAATAAATATCTAAACTATGAATGTAAATGATAGAAAATCAAAATAGCATCATAGAGTTAGTCTCCAAGAGAGTAATGCAAATGCTGGAAGCAAAATAGCATTAAGAGGATGCAAAAAAATTAGAGATGCAAATACAAGCTAGGTAGCATGCTTATATAGGCTAGGAAGAGGGAGGAGGTGGCAACACCAACCAATGAGGAGCAACCATCTATCAGACTAAAGATAGCAAAGTATCTTCCCAAGATAGCTAATGGATGCTCACATGTAGGAAGGTGACACCTCACAACCATTCACCTAATAAGACATGCTTTATTAACCTAAGCGAGATTATTAAAAGTGTAGGAAAAACCTAGCAAAATAGGAAAAATAAAAAACTACACTAACACCCCCCATAAGCAAAGCTTAGGTGGATGCAGAAATGGGTCCCAACAAGTCAAGCCTGATGAGGTACCCATGTACATAAAATTCCCCCAAAAGAGAGAGAAAAGAGACTCCCTAAAGAAAATTAGGACTCCAAGTGAGAGGAAGAGGCCCCCCCAAAAGATGAAGCATCCCGCACCTCCAACAAAGCTTGAAAATTTTGTTCGATAGATCCACTTACATCGAACAAGTTTTCTTCCCTTAGGAAAAGGGACAAGATCCCAAGTGTGGTTCCTCATCAAGGAACTATACTCTTCCTGCATAGCTGTATCCCAGTCAGAAATACTAGAAGCCTCATGAAAGGACTATGGATTTAAGGCAATAGCAATGAAGGTATGTAGAGCATCTTGGAATTGTGAACGAGTCTGCTTGGTGTCTGATGGATCCCCAACCCAATCACCTACAAAGTGCAAGGTTTGTATAGCCCAAACTGGACCAAAAGATGGAGAATCTAGAGGAGAATCATCAACCTATGAATGATGACTAGGAGAGGAAGGAGGTGAGTCCTCTAAATCACTCTCTGCATCAAAAGTGGAGGTAGAAGACTGCTCAAGTGAATCTGATCCATCAAAAGATCTATCATGTATTCCAAGTGACTCCAATGTCAAAGTAGAAGGCAACCCTGTGACAATGCTCTATTGGTTAAGTTGATGCAAGTAGTGAAAGTTAAGATGGCCAAATTTCTCATGCCATAATATGCTCAGATCATTAAAGTGAGTGAGCAAAACAGCCAAAGGAGGATCACAAACAAAGTGAGAAAACATATAGAATCGCGATTGATGATCTGCTCTCCCAACTGCAACTATAGAATCATTGTGAAAATCATGTATCTCCACTGAATCAGGAGTGAACTCAACCCGCTTGCCTAAATTTGTGTGAGTGATCTGGTGTACCGATAGGAGATTAGTTGATAATGAGGGTACATAAGGAACATCATGGAATGTGCCATCCCCCACATCAACAGACCCTCTCCCACACACCTCAATAGGAGTGTTATCACCCATCAACATAGAAGGCATAGTACATGGCTCCAAGGATGCAAGTTCTTCCTTAGATGAAGCCATGTGGTGTGAAGCACCCGAATCAAGAACCCAAGTGGATGGTGAGGAAGTAACTACAAAAAGGGCCTTGCCCTTTCCTTTCCCCTTTCTATTTTCTTTTTCTTTGTTAGACCCTTCATTAGAACTTTGTTTGATAGACTCAGGAACACTAATATTATTCTTCTCAAGAATGTATGTTAAGTGATCAAGTTGTTTCTGCAAACATTTATGTTCATCATGACCAGGTCTTTCACAATAGGCACATTTGACCTTTTCTTTCTTAGGCTTATCACCCTTGGAAGATGGTGTATCAATAGTTTCTTTTGAAGAAATCAATATCTAATCCTTCTTCTCCTTGCTATTCTTTTGTTTCTTATCCTTACTATTGCTGTTAATACTTTTTCCTTGTTGTTCTTTTGTGCCTTGGTTGGTAGCCAAGGCATGTGACTTAGAGGACTTAAGAATGCCCATCTGGATTAGCTTGTCTTGTTCTCGAGTGAGATTGATAGAAAAATCATCTAAAGATGGCATGGTGAATTGAGTACCAAGTGCACCCTTAATAGCATAGAAGGTAGAGACAAATATAGAATATTCTGAACCTAGCTTAGAGAGAATACTAAGAATCAGTTGTTCATCTTTCTTTTCAATTCCACATTGTTTTAACTATAGCCTTAGTGATTTCAATTTGGTGAAGAAATCTTGGATTGTGTTGAAATTGCCTGGACTCAAACTAATTAATTCATTTTCCAACATATGACCCCTCATTGAATCTTGTGTGCCAAATAGTGTTTCTAGCTTTGTCCATACTTCATTTGGTGTATCTAAAGACTCAATGTGAAATAGAAAGTTAGGAGAAACAGACAAACACAATGTTCCAAATGCCTCATCACATTTGTTAACCACTTAGGCTTATCTTCATCTTTAGCAGGTTCAGTTTCAAGTCCCATAGTTATCCTATTTAATCCAGCTTTCCTTAAGTGAATTGTCATGCGTGATTTTCACTCAAAGTAATTGTATGGAGTTAGGATGGGCATATTTGTTTGATCCATGATGAAGAAATGCAAGAAAGAAGAGAACCCAGCCACGATAATGCCCCCCCCCCCCCCCCCCCCTCTTTACTCAATCAAAGAACTCCCCGCCCCAAAGAAATATGATTTGGCACTTTATTTTAGTGCATTTACAACTACCACTAGAAAGAAATACTTAGTGGTCTTGATTTGATTGCATTACATACCATCATGAAGAGCATATGCTAAAAGTGAAACTTGGGCACAATAATCAAGGAAAAAAATAGCCCCACTGCGATCTACTCAAAAAATCATGCACTTTCAAAAAAAGAATCACCTCGATACGAGGTTGGATGAGAAAGTTATGATCCTTCAAAGTTTTCAAAATAAGAACTATGCACAATCACGACTGAGAATCTGTAATTTTTGAAGAATTCATGTATGACAATCAAAAAAAAAACTCCACTTGTGGATCAAGCACAAAAAAATAGTCAAGTTCATAACAAGAATCATCAAAATCGGAGTCCATATGAGCAAGAATGAGACATTTGAAAACTGTGTTCAAATTTGCAACTGCCAACAGAGAGGGGTATTGTTGTAGCTTTCCACGCTAGATCCTGCAAAATATATAGATTGCATGCAAAATCTAAAAGATACCCAGATGGTTTTTCGGTGCTGCAAACAAAACTCAAAAAGTGTTTTCCTTGTTGATGTATAGAAGATGCTTCTATAGTGTAAATTAGACACCTTTAATAGTAAAAAATGGCTCCAAAAATCAAAAAATGACCCTAGCAATAGAATATGACATGCAAATGCTAGATCAGCTTCCTAAGTCCATCAATGGCATGCTGGAACCTGCAATACTGATTGAAAACTCCAAATATGCAAGTTGGTTGTCATATTTGAGATTGAAACCCATAAAAAAATTATTTTTGTCAAAAAAATTTTGATTCTCAGGATCATCCAAAGATGCAAGAGAAGAGCATACTTCATTTTTCAAAAAACTACAATAGAGTTTATTAGCCCCCCCTAAATCTCTCAAATAAGGAAACTAAAATCTACTCTTGCACATAGAAAAGCTCTAATACCATGTTAGAATCTGATAAGATTAATAACCCAAAAAACTAGTGCAAAGAATAAATATGTAAGCTATGAATGCAAATGATACAAAATCAAAATAGCATCATAGAGTTAGTCTCCAAGAGAGTAATGCAAATGCTGGAAGCAAAATAGCATTAAGAGGATGCAAAAAACAAGAGATGCAAATACAAGCCAGGTAGCATGCTTATATAGGCTAGGAAGAGGGAGGAGGTGGCAACACCAACCAATGAGGAGCAACCATCTATCAAACTAAAGATAGAAAAGTATCTTCCCAAGATAGCTAATGGATGCTCACATGTAGGAAGGTGACACCTCACAACCGTTCACCTAATAAGACATGCTTTATTAACCTAAGCGATATTATTAAAAGTGTAGGAAAAACCTAGCAAAATAGGAAAAATAAAAAACTACACTAACATTAAATTGTTAAAATCTCTACATTTAAAGGGTTTTTTAAATTTGTCGATTCATCACCGATTCATGGGCGATTCATCACCGATTCACGATTTGATTTGGCCATGCTAATTCTGATACAATTTTGATTCTCGTAACTTTGGTGAAAACAGAATAGTGAATGAAGAGTTTGAGTAAAGTGAGTGAATGAGTTAATTGTGAAGTTGAAGGAATATACTGAGTGAAAGTTTATGATGAGTATGAATGTTGTTTGGTACTGATTTTGTTTAAAGGAAATGTGGATAACTGATTCACCCCCTCTCTCAATTATTTAACATTACATATATCAACACTAAAAAGCTTTAAACATGGTCAAAGAGGATTCTTCTATCCTTGAAACATTAAATAGAAACTGGTTCCTAAACTGTTCGGACTCCAAATGCCATTTTATATTAGGTTTGACGTGGCATCAAGCCATAGAACTTAAACAAGTCTATCTCAGATCAGTTCTATTAAAATAAAAAAAATTGTTGTTGCTAATAACCTTTGTATTTATGGTCTTCCTCCCCTTTTTTATACTCTATGTTGTGCTTGAAACCTTTGAACATATTTTCTTTGAGTGTAAGTATACTATGTTGATTTGGTCCTCTTTTTTTGGTAGACCTATTGATTGAAACAAATTTTAAAATTTTTCATGGATTGAGATTCTTGCTGGTTTGGTCAATTCCTTTGATCTCAAACTTAACAAATTTTGGTCTATCTTTTCTAATGAAGTCTTATGTTTAATCTAGAAAAAAGAGAAATGAAGAGATTTTCTAAGTATATAAGAGGGACCTTAGTGGGTTTTCTATAAAACTCACCTATCTACTTATCATGTCTTAGGTATCTGCTGTCTTGGAATTTCCAAAAAAAAAGATTTATGATTCTTGTTACATACCAAATTTTTACCTAACTTGAAATATAGCCGTTGAGGTTTGCATGAAGTCAGTTGGTTGTTTAATTTGTTATAATCTGGCAAAATGGTAAGATAGTCGTTATGATTTCAAGTGAAGATGACATGTTAGTTGATCGTTAATCATGAATTCATGGAATTGAGATGAAGGTTAATTTTTATGATTATTTATGATTAAATAATTTATAATTTAATTATGGAGAAATTCCTTGCAAGAAGCATGTCGAAGGGGTGGAAGCATTGTCTGAAAAGAATTAGGCAGGGCATCACCATCACTGGGCAGATGGGTAGAGTACCTGGCGATTTGAAACATGATACATCTGTGGAACCACATGAATTATTTAAATAATTAATTTAATTAAAATATAAAACATATCTAAAAGGATTCTAATTTATCTTTCATCATATTATTTTAATAATAATTTAAATATGTGCATATAATATAAAAATGATTTGGCATCATTATAATTTAATAATAAAGTGACGTATTCATGTAAATATAAATATAAGAGTATAATAATGTTCGAATTATAATCATTGAATTATTATAGTTTTTGAATTATAATATTCCAATTCTATTCTCTTCCTTTTATTTTTCTTGCTTTTAACCAATTAATATTTGGCATGTTTAATCAAATTTATGTTTTTGAATTCGTATAGACTTCTTGAAATTCAAATGATCTTATTGTCTTTCCAACTTCTCTTCCAACCTTTTTATTTTCTCTCTTTATTTTTCTCCTTTTTCAATTTGAATTCATGAGGTATATGAATGGCTTCTTGTAACTGATGGTAGCTGAAGAGCCAAGCTATTTCTTTTTAATAGAGTCTCATTGATTGTATTCACTATAACTTCTTCCTCTCTGCAAACCCGTAACAATTCCAATCACATGCTTGTATATTTTGCTTATGCATTTAAGGTGAGAAAGAGAATTCTGAGATTTATATTGGCTTCAAAGGCTTATCATCCGGTTTCCTTTCATCTTCATGTCAACCTCCATCCATGAGTTCACAGCTAGGGAAGTGTGGTGTCAAGTATTTCTGGCCATGGAAGGAAGGAACAGTCGAATCTCAAGTCACGTAACATGTGCTAAGACCAACAGGAACGTATTGAATCCATTACTTCCTTTTATCCATAATGATATGCCAGCTGGTGCTCAATTTTATTCATCTTTCCATGTTAAAGATTAACATCATTGCATGTTATATACAGTTTGAATAGAATATGTTGATAGATATTTTAACACAGCTTCTTAGTATGCAAATAGATATTTAACATAGCTTCTTAGATGGAATCCATAGGGTCTGATAATCATGTCACCTATTGATCATTAATTAAAAACTTTTCATAGCCATGGATAAGGAAGATGGAATAATAATGATAGCCATTAATTAAAGATTCTACCCAAATTTATTTCTAATCTTTCTTTTATTCATCATATTGAAATGTAAATATTATCATGAAGACCAAACACCAAGGAATTCACTGGCAATGATGCCATCAATGGTGAAGAGGTGGAGTTAAAGAGAAATCAATTATGATTAATTAATTAATTAAACATCAATTCAGAAATCTTTAAGAACATAATCATGTGATCACAAATTGTGAAATGCTAGATGCATGTGATCCTTTTGTATAATTGACAGCATCGGTGGTTCTGAGAATTCCAAACACTTGGGACTCACCCGGTTGTGTAGCCAAGATGGGTGATGAGGTGAGAGAAAGGAATCTTCAATAACATGAATTAGTACTAGTTATGACAAAACAATGCTTATCATTTTAATATGAATTAACTAATAGCTCATGCATAATCCTGTTAATGTAATCTCCTGCTGCCAACTTTTACGGTGTCTTAAATACCAAGATGCTTAGTGGATGGCAAGATGACCCCTGTCTATTCTGGGTAGGGAGGGCCTTTCTCGTTAGAGATTGTGTGGGGATAAGATTTGGTCCGAGGTTGGGTGGTTAAGCCCTTGACAATGTTTCACCTCTCCATAAGTTATCAGATGTGCATCAGACAAAGATAAGCTATGCATTGAATTGTTTAATGAAAATATGTTTTATCACTTTTATTTATGAGGAGGTAAGATTAAATTGAGTTATTTCATTGTTACCATTATTTTACACCTAGATGCAAGAGATAGATTCATGGATTGCTTTTCATTTATATGAATATCAAATATAAGTATATTTATAATCTTGAGTTACTGTCACAGTTAAGTAATCAAAAGGAAAGGAATATAAAGGCTTAATTGATTGAGTAATAGCTAGAACTCTAAATGATACAATGATATCGGAAGCCCTAATTGAATCCATAGGTATTGGAAGCCCTCATTGAATCCATGGTATTGGAAACCCTATTTGAATCAATGGTATTAGAAGCCCTAGGTGATATAGCGAGATTAGAAGCCATAAATTAACTAATGGTAAACGATGCCCTAATTGATACAGTGGTATGTGATGCCCTAACTTTAAATATAGTGGTATTTAATGATAATCGTCATTTGATTTTGATTATTAGTATTGGATGGAAGTCATTATATGATATTATTATAATGGTATTTGTGGACTAATCTGGGTGAATGCAGAAGCATCCCTACAATGTTTCTCAGTTCAAATTTTGAGGTATGTGGATTTTAATTTCTATAGTTAAATTTATTGATGGGGTTTTAAGTTCTTAGTTAAGAAATTTTGTCTAACCGATTTTAATAGTAAGTCTCATTCACATGAACATTGTAGTGCCTACCCTTGTTCACATCTTTTCTAGACATTGATGCTATTATTATCATCAGACTTTGATGGACTAGTTTTATGTTGATGGTTTAGTGGTATTGTTTTGACACTATCAGATATTATGATATGGATTCAGTTGATATATGATGAGATCATTTAGACTTTACATTTCATGTATGTATGATGATCATTACATTGTTTTCAGTTATTAATGATGATTAGTTGGATGGTTTATTATCTTATGTGTTTTATTATGGATACTTACGCCATACTTGCATGTGTATGGTGTGTGTGTTTTCTTATTGTATGGCATTTCTGATGTGATTAAGGAAGGGAGTCATAGTCACCTGCTTAGTCAAGATCTACACGATGCACCACTTCCTGCCATTGTCTGTTTAGCTTAGCATTATATATATTGTATTTACATGCATGGTTTTTCTATAGGTTGCAGGTACCGGGTATCGACTTCCTTGAATTGCCAGGATGAGCGTACCCTATTATACTATCTCAATGATAAGAGAAGGGAGATAAATTCTCAAGTCCAAATCCCAAACCCTTAAGCCAATTGTCCTAGTGAGGTAGGACAAGTATCTGGATATTTTACCCATCGAATGTGTCGGATGACATGATTCATGATTTTTAACCCTTTAGAGTAATTTTGAGTGATTTTCTCTATGATGGGTTTTCATATTTTATCTTGGAGGTGTATGGTGAATTTTCTATTAATTAAGTCTTAATAAATGGATTTAATTAATAAATTATTTATTTGAGAAGATTAATATAAAATATCATGTTATTTGATATTTTGATTGTAATTAATTAAATGTGAATTATTGAGGAAAAATGAATTAATTTAAATAGAAATTATATAAAAATTAAATTGGAGTTATAAGCTTGCATGGGAATTAACACAGTTCTCTATTTCTCAAGTGTCAACAACATGGGGGTTAGTGCATCAATTAAGCACGTGGTGTCTACAACCCTATGGCTTATATTGAAGGATGGAAAAGACCCATGCTTAGTTGGTGACACCTTCCAACTATTTCTAGAAGCATTCTAGATGTTTCCTGAAAGCTCTTTATATTCAAGCATACCTAGAAGCTTAGACATAGCGTTTGGAGTGCAATTGGAGCATTGGAGGATTCGAGAATTCTAAAGAAGGGAGCTTGCTCTGTGGGTTTTCTGAGGAAGCGTGAATTAGCATCAGAAGATTCTTGTGATTTTACTTATGCTATTTTTGCATCATGCATTCCCTATCTTCTTCGTGTCTTCCATATGTCTTTTGAGGAATTTCATATTTTTTGAATGCATTCTCAATATGGGCAATCGAATTTATGTGGAAATATTTATATGCATAGATCTGAAAGAAAACTGGGCTAGGGTTTAAATTCATAGCCAAACCCATTAGGTTATTTATTGGATAAATTTGAAGATCAAAGATCTAAAGGAAAATTTTGAAAATTAGAATTTCTAAGTAAACTGTGTATATTCTTAAATCTGCATACACATATACGTATATATCATTATATACATATATATATGTATGTGCTGTGATGGTGATAAACTCTACGTGTATATATATACATATATATACCCATATATATATACATACATATATTTATTTATTTATATAATAATCGAATGTCAAATCGCAATAGAGTTTCATGTTAATAGTATTTCATATCGCATGGGAACATTTTTATAAAAAAATTTATTGAAAATCACGTTAAAAAAATATATATGATGTTGGGCGGGTATTAAATACCCCACCGACCACAGGCCTGGGTGATCGCAGGGTACCTGCGACTGCAGTGTACCTGCAATCCACAATGTACCTGCGGTGGAGATATATTGGGCCGCACAATTTTAAAATAGCATTGCGATTTGAGTTTGGTTTTTAATTATATAAAGTTTTATTTGCAATGTTATTTCATATGAGATTTGGATATGAATCTCGATTTTGTTGCAATATCATTAATTATTCAATGTTATTATATATATATATATATATTTATGTATGTATATATATATATATATATATATATATATGTATGTATGTATATGTATATAAGTATATATGTATGTATAATTAATTATAAATGAATATTATAAAGTTCTAAATTAATGGATCACTCATTTAATGATTTAAAATATTGATATTGAGCTTGTCAATTATGAAGAGGTATTAATAATTAATGTAATTAAACTTAGTTTAATTAAGATTAGTTATTAGAATATATAATCAAAGTTTTGATTCATTGAGAGTGTCAATTTTCAAAACAAAATATTATTAGGTCAATTAGGAAATTGAGTCTAATATTTTTGGGGAGAAACTTTTATCTATCAAACAAATGCATGGGTTAGGAAAAAACGTGAAATTTCTCCACTTAATATAATTTGGAAAAACCTAAACTGAGACTTTTAAATTTAAATTTGAAAACTTAGAAAAACCAAAACATGTGTTTACATTGTGTATTCTTTATGCTATTGTTTTGGGTTTTGGGTTGACTAGTGTTGACCAGTATAGGACGTCTACCAAAGGCTTGGGGGTTATGTGATTGTGATGTCATGATGATGTTTTAATCTTGATCTTTATAAACCCAACCATGGTTTGTGATGGAATGCTCTATGTATTGGATGTGATTACTGATTGCTATAGTTGAGATTCTTGTGTATGAGACTCTTGACCTAACCATTATTTTTGGTCATCGATCAGTTATCCTTGATTATTTTCTAGTCGCCACGATGGGACTGAGATGTGAATTTATTCTTGATGATGTCATGTTGTGACATGTTTGACTCAACAATTTTTGAAGTCTTCGATCAGTATGATTGAGATATATATTTTGGTTATTGAGACCCATTGGATATTTGATTATCAGTGATACTTCAGTTGCCAATAGAGAGCTGTTGTGTTCATGATTTTTTATGGATGTTTTCTCATGGAGATTTGATGCTTTTATGCATATTTGATGATTTTATTATGGATTATCTTTTGTGATTTTTAGATTTATGAGTCCATGAGCATTAGGGTAGGATATATGCATGTAGTGACGGGAAGTGGCTTGCAATGGGGGTCAGGGCCCTAAGATGCTGCCAGGGTAACTCATTGTAAGTTGGATTAATAAGTGACAAAATTCACACCTAATACTAATAGAATGAACCTAAAAAGATAAGTGTTTTTTTCTTGCCCATGCCTTGAGCACTTGTATAGGCTAGGATGGGAGTAGTGAGACGCAGGGTTGTGACCTTGCATTCTGTAGTATGCCTCGTCAGTATGAGAGGATACTAGTGGCTGCATGAAATCAGTATGGACCCGTGGAGTTTAGCTAACTACCAGGGTAACTTTTACATGATAATTGCGATGAAACTTTCCCACCTGCATAGTAGGTTCCTACATGTCATTGTGTGCCTCTGGGATTAGATGTCAGATTTTGTGTTTGGAACCTTTGAGTTAGTATACTTTTAGGATTCTTGGACTTATAGAGATATGTGCTATGTGATTTTGATAGCCTATTTGGGACTTGAGATTATCTCCTTAGCGCGGTGGGAGTGGACCACTTTGGTACCACACAGTTGGGTGGTAGTGTATTTTCCACTCTTATCATTTTGAGATTCATTGAGACATCGTGGCTGATGCATCCTTAATGATGGTGGATGTGTATCCTTTTTCATTGATGATTAGCATATGTTAGATGATGTTATCTTATGCTTTTATTTGAATGTTAGATTACTTTCTACGTATGATGTTGTATATATTAGGAGTGACATTCCTACTATGTTAGTACCGATGATCTCTTTGGTGATTTGGAATGTTACGCACGGAGGGATGGCTAGGATTCATGATGGTCTAATGATGTTATTAACGGTTGGGAGGAACTGTGCAATTAGTTTATTATGTTTGATCTTTATGATGGATGTTTATATCTTCTATGATGGTGTATCATGTGATTATCTTTACTTGATGTATCATGGATTAGAATAGGATGATGTACCTTATTCTATGTATGTATATTCTTTTGAGCTTGTCATACCCTGTGACATGTACAGTGGATGAATGAGAATTTTAAATGTAATGTATAAACATTGGATTTATCATTATTATTTCATATGGATGTTGTACTAGATGGATTCATGTATGTAATTCAATGTTAAGGGATCTTAAAGAATGTAATATGTTATTTATGTTATGTTTACTTTCAAATGGACATTACTATTGCTTCTGTTAATGTGCATAAGTTATATGTGATGTTTACTTCTATGGAAAAATAAAAAATTGTTTCTAAAACATAGTGAAAATTCTAGGTTAATTCTTTGGATCCCTTGGCAGGGCATTACATTTGGTATCAGAGCCCAAGTTTCTACATTGGGAGCTCTGGGTATTTTGGAACAACTAGAACTTTGAACTATCGAGTGTATCGGTTCAATTTGAAACTAGGTGAACTGAAACAAAACTTGAACTGTTACTTGTATATTTCTCATACTTCAACACTTAGTTTTCAAAACTGGAAATTTTAGTTAAACCTAAAACATAGAACTGAACATAGTCTATGGCAACATGTCATTTTAATAGTACTTTGTACTGTTATAGGATGGTATCTGGGACTAGGTCTTCTGTTAGAGGCCATGGTAGAGGCTATGGAAGAGGCCGTGGTCATGGTAGAGTTTTTAGTGTCCATGAGTTTTCCCGTGAGGGATTGGCTTGTGTAGAGAGCAGGGAATAGCACTCTAGTAGGCAGTAGGAAGAGAGCCATAGAGAGGACCAAGTTGAGTCTAAAGAGGTTGGTTTGAGATAGATGATGCAGACTATTCTAGAATTTCTACCTCCTGTTCAAGAATAGCCTAAAGTGCATTAGATAGAACAAGAGAATAGACCCAGATCTAGAAGTCCTCAGAAGGATTGTCAGAGGTCCATTGTGTCCACTCAAATGAAGGATCTTTCAAGATCCAAGCTTAAGCCTTTCAATGGGCAAGGTTCTGGTTATGTGGCTAAGTAGTGGCTTATTTCCCTCGACAAGATTTTTTCCATGCAGGAGTTCGACTGCAATGTTAAGGAAAGGTTTGCGATCACTAATCTAGAGAATTTTGGGGCCACTTGGTGGACAATTGAGGAGAAGAAGTTGGGAATCGATAAGAGTAGTGTTACTTGGGAGTTACTCCTAGAGAGTTTCCATGAACAATTCCTACCAGAGGAATGGAAACAACAAAGGGCTGATTAATTTCATGATCTTAGATAGTACACTTTTTCAGTGACTGAGTATGAGCATAAGTTTTATGAGCTCATGTCTTTTTTCAGGGTTCAGTGAGAATTCAACTCATTTGACACAACATTTTATTAGGGGTTTGAATAACCATATTATTGGGGGAGTTAAGGTATTTGAGCCAAAAACCCTCAAGGATGTGGTGCATCAAACAATCCTTGTTGAGCAAAGTGTCAACCTTGGTAAAGGTGGTTTTGTAGGAGCGCTAGCAGCATCAAGATCTAAAAGCAACTACAATTCAGGTGGTAACAAGAAGTTTTCTTTGTCTAAGGGGAAACAGTATCAACAACAGTCTCAATAGACACAGCAGTAGAAGGGCCCAAATTCTCAAGCTCAAGGTGGTGGCAAATGTTCTAACACCAAAAACAATCACAATGCTCAATGCAATAAAAAAAATTAGACCAATCAGCTAGCTCAGAGTAGCCAGTCTTTTGTAAGTAGGAACAGTCGTCAGCAATCTAATGTACCACCTATGGGAAGAGGTTTCAATAGAAATACAAAATGTTTTTCATGTGGTTAGATTGAACATTATGCAGCTCAGTGTCCTCAGCGAGCACCTCAATTTTTAGGACCTAGACCTATAGTTTCATAGCCTATAGTTGGTGATGCAGGTAGAGCTCATAGAGTTTTTGCTGTAGTTGATCAGCGTCAAGCAGATCATCAAGGAATAGTGGTTGAGACCATAGGTGCTATTAGAGGTATATCTCTTTTAGTATTTAGGGCATGTTATTTCAGGTGATGGTACTTTAGTGGATCTTTCAAAGATTTAGGCAATAATAGATTGGCCGACACCAACTAATGTGTCAGAGATTCATAGTTTCATGGGTGTAGCTGGTTATTATCACAGATTTGTCCAGAACTTCTCTAGGATAGCACATCCTATCATTTCTATTCAAAGGAAAGGAAAGAAGTTTGTGTGGACAGAGAAATGTGAGGAAGCTTTTCAGAAGCTCAAGGAACTTTTGACCAGTGTACCGATTCTAGCTGTACCTGATCTAGAAGGTGATTTCATGGTATGTACAGATGCTTCTCTTGAAGGGATTGGGGCAATGTTGATGCAGAATGGACAGGTGATTGTTTATGAATCACATAAGCTCAAGGATCATGAGTTAAATTATCCTATGCATGATCTTGAGTTAACAGTAGTAGTTCATGCTTTGACAAGGTGAAGACATTTCTTGTTGGGGCATAGATTTGAGCTACAGAGCAATCATCGTAGTCTTCTGTACATTTTTACTCAGCCTAATTTGAATGCTCGCCAGAGGCGATGGATGGAATTTCTATGCGAGTATGATTTTGAGGTTAAGTACATTCAGGGTAAGGAGAATGTGGTGGTGGATGCTTTGAGTCGTAGGAGACATGTGATAACATTGATGACTCTTAGTGTGGATTTGAGGAGTCGGATTCTTCAGGCACTTCCTATAGATTCTTGGTATCAGGAAGTGTGTAAAGAGATAGATTCAAGAAGGCCTTTGGAAGGTAAGTTTGCAAGTTACGTGCGAGAGTCAGATGGTCTTTTGAGACATTTGGGGAGGATTTATGTGCCATTTTCAGATGAGCTTCGCACCTTGATACTAGCAGAAGCCCATCGTACACCTTACTCAGCACATGCAGGTGTCAAGAAGATGCATGTGATTTGAGACATTTGTTCTTTGGTCTGGGATGAAGTGAGATATTGCTGATTTTGTGGCTAGGTGCCTTGAGTTTCAGAGAGTCAAGGCAGAACACCAGCACCTGGCTAGACTTTTGTAGCCAAATCTCATTCCTTCTTGGAAGTGGGATATCATCTGCATGGATTTTATAGTAGGATTACCTATGACAGTTCGACGTCATGATGCTATCATGGTCACCATTGATCAGTTGACTAAGGTGGCACATTTCTCATCGATCAGGTCTTCCTACACAGTAGCTTCTATAGCTAATGTCTTCATGCATGACATTGTGAGACTACATGGTATTCCTAGAAAGATCATTTTTGACAGGGATCCTATATTCACATCTATATTCTGGACATCGCTGCAGCATGAGCTTGGAGTGCAGTTAAACTTCAGTTCAGCATATCATCCAGAGACTGATGGTCAGACAGAGAGGGTGAATCAAGTTTTGGAGGATATGTTACAGATGTATGTGATGGATATACAGACACATTGGGAGGATTATCTCTATCTAGTGGAGTTTGCTTACAAAAATGGGTATCATAGTTCTATTGGTATGGCACCATTTTAGGCATTATATGGACATCCTTGTTGTACACCATTGAGTTGGGACAGTCTTGAGGATCGCATCCTGTTGGATCCTGAGATGCTTCATGATATGGAGCAATAGGTAGTGCGTATCCATGAGCACTTGACTACAACACAGGATAGGTAGAAGAAATATGCCGATGCTCATAGGATTGATAAGCAGTTTGTTGTGGGAGATAAAGTTTTCTTGAGAGTCCGACCATGAAAGAGTCTGATCCGATATGGAAAGGGTTCTAAGCTAGCACCTTGCTTTGTGGGACCATTCAACATTCTAGAGAGGATTGGTCTGATTGCTTATCGTCTTGCTCTACCACCTAGCCTAGCTCGCATTCATGATGTTTTCCATGTTTAAGTGCTTAGGCAGTATATTCCTGATATTGTGCATGTTCTTGATTGGAATGCATTGTAGGTAGAGGACGGGCAGCTAGCTTTGGAGCCGGTTCATATTTTGGAGCAGCGAGGGTTGACCCTTAGGGGTCGAACCATCGAGCAGGTAAGGGTCCAATGGGACCCTACTGATGATTCTTCAGCTACATGGGAGGATGCAGCTAGAGTGAGGGAGTTATATCCCTATTTATTTGTAGGCTTCCAAGAGTAAGCCTAACCCAAGGGGGGTGGATGTAGTGCCTACCCTCATTCACATCTTTTCTGGACATTGATGCTATTATTATCATCAGACTTTGATGGACTAGTTTTATGTTGATGGTTTAGTGGTATTGTTTTGACACTATCAGATATTATGATATGGATTTAGTTGATATATGATGAGATCATTTAGACTTTACATTTCATGTATGTATGATGATCATTACATTGTTTTCAGTTATTAATGATGATTAGTTGGATGGTTTATTATCTTATGTGTTTTATTATGGATACTTACCCCATACTTGCATGTGTATGGTGTGCGTGTTTTCTTATTGTATGGCATTTTTTATGTGGTTAAGGAAGGGAGTCGTAGTCACCTACTTAGTTGAGATCTACACGATGCACCACTTCTTGCCATTGTCTGTTTAGCTTAGCATTATATATATATTGTATGTACATGCATGGTTTTTTTGTAGGTTGTAGGTACCGGGTATCGACTTCCCTGAATTGCCAGGATGAGCGTACCCTATTATCCTATCTCAATGATAAGAGAAGGAAGATAAATTCTCAAGTCCAAATCCCAAACCCTTAAGCTAATTGTCCTAGTGAGGTAGGACAAGTATCTGGATATTTTACCCACCGAATGTGTTGGATGACATGATTCATGATTTTTAACCCTTAAAGACTGATTTTGAGTGATTTGCTCTATGATGGGTTTTCATATTTTATCTTGGAGGTGTATGGTGAATTTTCTACTAATTAAGTCTTAATAAATGGATTTAATTAATAAATTAATTATTTGAGAAGATTAATATAAAATATCATGTTATTTGATATTTTGATTGTAATTAATTAAATGTGAATTATTGAGGAAAAATGCAGTAAATAAAAGAAAATTAGAAATTAAAATTAATAATAATAATAAAATAATAATAAAGTAATAAATAAATAATAATAATAAAAGTTATAAAAATTAAAATAAAACTTATAAAAATTTAAATAGAAATTATATAAAAAGTAAATTGGAGTTATAAGCTTGCATGGGAATTAACGCACTTCTCTATTTCTCAAGTGTCAACAACACGACGATTAGTGCATCAATTAAGCACATGGTGTCTACAACCCTATGGCTTATCTTGAAGGATGGAAAAGACCCATGCTTAGTTGGTGACACCTTCCAACTATTTCTAGAAGCATTCTAGATGTTTCCTGAAAGCTCTTTATATTCATGCATCCCTAGAAGCTTAGACATAGCGTTTGGAGTGCAATTGGAGCATTGGAGGATTCGAGAATTCTAAAGAAGGGAGCTTGCTCTGCAGGTTTTCTGAGAAAGAGTGAATTAGCATCAAAATCCGGGTAGATTCTTGTGATTTTACTTATGCTATTTTCGCATCATGCATTCCCTATCTTCTTCATGTCTTCCATATGTCTTCTGAGGAATTTCATATTTTTTGAATGCATTCTCAATATGGGCAATTGAATTTATGTGGAAATCTTTATATGCATAGATCTGAAAGAAAATAGGGCTAGGGTTTAAATTCATAGCCAAACCCATTAGGTTATTTATTGGATAAATTTTAAGATCAAAGATTTAAAGGAAAATTCTGAAAATTATAATTTCTAAGTAAATTATGTATATTCTTAAATCTGCATACACATATATGTATATATCATTATATACATATATATGTATGTACTGCGATGGTGATAAACATTGCATGTATATATATATATATACACACACACATATATATATATACATATATATACCTATATATATACACACATATGTATATATATAAATATATATATTTATTTATATAATAATTGAATGTCAAATCGCGATAGAGTTTCATGTTAATAGTATTTCATATCGCATGGTAACGTTTCTATAAAAAATGTTATTGAAAATTGTGTTAAAAAATATATATATGATGTTGGGCGGGTATTATATACCCCACCCACCGCAGGCCTGCGAGATCGCAGGGTACCTGCGACCGCAGTGTCCTTGCGGTGCAGATGTATTGGGTCGCGCAATTTTAAAATCACATTGCGATTTGAGTTTGGTTTTAAATTATATAAAGTTTTATTTGCAATGTTATTTCATATGAGATTTGGATATGAATCTTGATTTTGTTGCAATATCATTAATTATTAAATGTTATTATATATATATATATTCATGTATGCATATATATATATATATATATATATATAAGTATATATGTATATATAATTAATTATAAATGAATATTATAAAGTTCTAAATTAATGGATCACTCTTTTAATGATTTAAAATATTGATATTGAGCTTGTCAATTATGAAGAGATATTAATAATTAATGTAATTAAACTCAATTTAATTAAGATTAGTTATTAGAATATATAATCAAAGTTTTGATTCATTGAGAGTGTCAATTTTCAAAACAAAATATTATTAGATCAATTAGGAAATTGAGTCTAATAGTTTTGGGGAGAAACTTTTATCTATCACACAAATACATGGGTTAGGAAAAAATGTAAAATTTATCCACTTAATATAATTTGGAAAAATGTAAACTGAGACTTTTAAATTCAAATTTGAAAACTTAGCAAAACCAAAACATGTGTTTACATTGTGTATTCTTTATGCTATTGTTTTGGGTTTTGGGTTGACTAGTGTTGACTAGTATAGGACATCTACCAGAGGCTTGGGGGTTATTTGATTGTGATGTCATGATGATGTTTTAATCTTGATATTTATAAACCCAACCATGGTTTGTGATGGAATGCTCTATGTATTGGATGTGATTACTGATTGTTATAGTTGACATTCTTGTGTATGAGACTCTTCACCTAACCATTATTTTTGGTCATTGATTAGTTATCCTTGATTATTTTCTAGTTGCCATGATGGGACTGAGATGTGGATTGATTCTTGATGATGTCATGTTGTGACATGTTTGACTCAACCATTTTTTGAGTCTTTGATCAGTATGATTGAGATATATATTTTGGTTATTGAGAACCATTGGATATTTGATTATCAGTGATACTTCAGTTGCCAATAGAGAGCTGTTGTGTTCATGATTTTCTATGGATGTTTGCTCATGGAGATTTGATTCTTTTATGCATATTTGATGATTTTATTATGGATTATCTTTTGTGATTTTGAGATTTATGAGTCCATGAGCATTAGGGTAGGATATCTGCATGTAGTGACGGGAAGTGGCTTGCAATGGGGGCCGGAGCCCTAAGAGGCTGCCAGGGTAACTCATTGTAAGTCTGATTAATAAGTGATAACATTCACACCTAATACTAACAGAATGAACCTAAAAAGATAAGTGTTTTATTCTCGCCCATGCCTTGAGTGGTTATATAGGCTAGGATGGGAGTAGTGAGATGCATGGTTGCAACCTTGCATTCCGTAGTATGCCTCATCAGTATGAGAGGATACTAGTGGCCGCATGAAACTAGTATGGACCTGTGGATTTTAGCTAACTGCCAGGGTAACTTGTACATGATAATTGTGATGACACTTTCTCGCTTGCATAGTAGGTTCCTACATGTCATTGTGTGCCTCTGGGATTAGATATCAGATTTTGTGTTTGGAACCTTTGAGTTAGTATACTTTTAGGATTCATGGACTTATAGAGATATGTACTATGTGATTTTGATAGCCTATTTGGGACTTGAGATTATCTCCTTAGCATGGTGGGAGTGGACCACTTTGGTACCACGCGGTCGGGTGGTAGTGCATTTTCCACTCTTATCATTTTGAGATTCATTGAGACATCGTGGCTAATGTGTCCTTCATGATGGTGGATGTGTATCATTTTTCATTGATGATTAGCATATGTTAGATGATGTTATCTTATGCTTTTATTTGCATGTTATATTACTTTCTACATATGATGTTGTGTATATTAGGAGTGACATTCCTACTATGTTGGTACCGATGATCTCTTCGATGATTTGGAAGGTTACGCACAAAGGGATGGCTAGGATCCACGATGGTTTAATGATGCTATTAATGGTTGGGAGGAACCGTGCACTTAGTTTATTATGTTTGATCTTTATGATGGATGTTTATATCTTCTATGATGGTGTATCATGTGATTATCTTTACTTGATGTATCATGGATTAGAATAGGATGATGTACCTTATTCTATGTATGTATATTCTTTTGAGCTTGTCATACCCTATGACATGTACAGTGGATGAATGAGCATTTGAAATGTAATGTATAAACATTGGATTTATCATTATTATTTCATATGGATGTTGTACTAGATGGATTCATGTATGTAATTCAACGTTAAGGGATCTTAAAGAATGTAATCTATTATTTATGTTATGTTTACTTTCAGATGGACATTACTATTGCTTTCGTTAATGTGCATAAGTTATATGTGATGTTTACTTCTATGGAAAAAAAAAAAATTTGTTTCTAAAACCTAGTGAAAATTCTAGGTTAATTCTTTGGATCCCTTGGTGGAGCATTACAAACATGATTAATATAACTATCGTCTTATGAAATTGAAGTAATAACTTTATTTCTATGAGTATGTTTTTTGATAATTAAGACTCGGGAAAATGGGATGTTACAATTCTTTTGTAGAAAAGAGCAATGCTAATCTATAAGGTGGATATCAAGTCTGCTTATTACTTCAACACTTATAATGAGATGCTTGGTGATAAGGAACACGAGGTAGTGGCCCAGTTCATGGCTGAGAAGAACATTAATGTGGCTGAAAAGAACAAGGAGATCCAAATGATCCAAGCTCCAGATGAACCTAATTGGGGAGCAATAGCTAAGATACCCCCACTTGATCCACCAGTCAATGCTAATGAAGCTGAATGCAGTAAGAATATCATTGGTACTTGGGATTAGTTGAAATCTGAATAATTGCTCTCACATGCTTCCTTTTGGATATCTTTGAAGCATATTTTGTAGTCTAAAGTTGCATATTGAAAATTTGTGAAAGACAACTACTCTAAACTTTGATTGTTGATTGATAACAAAAGACATACAATTTAGTTTCATAAGGATCTTTTTGGATATCTAATATAGATTTGTATTAATCTTCTCAATATTTAATATAAAAAATTGATTAAGCAAAGGGAGAGAGAGAAAGGGATAAACCTAGTTTGATGGTTGATAATGCAATCCAATTGGATTTCGAAACCACAAATCCTTGATAGAAACTTGCATACAAATGAATAGAAGAAATTGTTGTGGTTGTAAAGAGGCTTGCCTTAGTCAAACCAAATCTTTTTTGTTTCCCTCCACAAACAACCTTTAGGCATGATAGATTTGGTGATAGATAACCAATTAAGACTGATTGACAATAATAAAGTAAAATAGAAATACAATAAGATAGATAATATGCTAAAAGACACAAGATTGAAAGTAAATGAGAGCACAAATGTGTGATACGAGATCGATTATGGAAAGCTTGATTGACCCAACAATGGAGAAACTTGCAAAATCAATTATATGGAGTATGCCAAGGATGATAATAAAAAATATAGTCTAGGAGTTGCAAGAATGAGTACGAGAGCTTGTGAGAATGACCATCAACTTGAGAATGATAGCCAAGAAGACCCCATGAGTTTGCAAGATTGTATATGATGGACTTAGAAGGAATCTATGTAAATGAACCATCATTCTGTGAAGTTACGGATGCAAGTTGGTAGATTCATAATGCTCCAATGATAACTTGGATGTTTGCACACTTGTGGATGAGAGCATGTCGTGTAGATGTCTTTGTGGATGCAGCAAGAATCTTTGAGTTAGGTTATGAGCGAGCCAATGATAAGGATGACTAGGGTATTAGGATTTTGCATCTAGGTTGAAGTGGACAAATATGAAAATGACATTTTACATGAGGGTCTAAAATTTACGGCATTATGATAACTATTTTGTTGTCAGAATTGGACAAGAATTGGCATTAGTAATTTTGGAATATTTCTAATCCGGTGTTTGGATAATTGGAATTAGAATGTGGATAAATTAGAATTTGGTATCCCTAGTTACCCCCCAAAACTAGAATTTTATCTTCCATCTAAATGTGTGGAATTGATTAAATTCCCATTCTAATTCCAACTTGACAAAAATGAGCTTTGGAGAGTAAACTGAAGTTATTTTTTTTCAAGTCTGCCTAACCTATTTTCTTGTTGGTTTTGTTCTTGTAGGTACAAACACAAACTAAAATAATAATAATTGAGTTAAAAATAAATACATTGATGCACAAGTAAAGGCGATTCGTGTAGATAGTTGATGAAATGAACAAATAGACAAATCAACTAGAATAAGTAATGAAAGGAAATAGAAAGTAAAAGAGATTCAAAACATTATTGATGTCAATAGAATTTTAATTTATTGTTACTATTCTATCAAATCCTCTTCAATGGCCAGGAAATAAACCAGACATTATTGGAAACTACTAAGATCTTGTAAAGAAATGAAGTTGTGATTAGGGTTTAGGCTTGAGTGCAGCCTTGAGTATCTCAATAGTTTGGGCATCTGTCTTGAATGACTTGGACAACACATTGTTTGTTATGCTACTTCCAAAGAGAGAAAAAGGCAATGCCATTGTGCCTGCACTGGCACTAGCAAATGTAGAAATAGGAACAACATTGTAATTATCTTTCGTATTCATTCAGAAAGAGAGCACAACAAAGGTATATTACAAACTTAACCTATGGTATTTTAGTGGTATTCTAATTCTAGAAATGTGCATTCAAACACATTCAATCTCTATTCTCATTATGAAATCTTGGTGAACTAAATGGTCCCAAACCATATTTCAAAAGCCGAAATCCAGATAGCAAATTCTAGAATTATTCAAAATCAGGGTTTGGACAATTTTGGCATCACTAGTTCCAACAACCAAAATGGTCGAATCTATATTTTATGTATATTCTATTATGATGTTTGAGACTGGTTTTAGATTCATAGGAGTTATAACGAAGAATCTAGATTTTGGGTTATTCTAAAAAAATTTAGACTCGACCAAATTTTAGAAATTAGCTCGTTTGTAGACTCAATAACTTTTCCTGAGCTTCTAAAATAAATTTGATATTAGAACAAGGATTTTCTTAGAATTCTAATTCATTTGATCACAAATCTCTTGACTTCAATTATGCATCCTTTACTAGCTTGGCCCAACTCTTGCTCATGTCCTTGACTGACTTGACTACATGGTGAGTTAGAGTTTCTCAAACTTATCTCTTAGATTCAAAGGTTTGAAAATTGCCACTAAACTAAGACTACCTAGGACAACTAACTTAGTACCAAGTGAAAAAGGGGGGTCCCAATTTGCTATGGGCTGATGGTGTGAAAAGCTCACAAAATCTTGCACCCCGCCAAAGAAATGATCTCGACTCTTGCTCATATCCTTGAGTGACTTGACTCCATGGTGAACTAGAGTTGCTCAAACTTATCTCTTAGACTCAAAGGTTTGAAAATTTCCACTAAACTAAGATTACCTAGGACAAATAACTTACTACCAAGTGAAAAGCAGGGTCCCAATTTGCTATGGGTTGATGGTGTGAAAAGCTCACAACATCTAGCACCCCCCCAAAGAAATGTTCTTGGAACATTTCAAGGATTTAATTTGTTTGGAATTTAGAACCTTTGATCAATTCTCTTTCACTTATCAAATAGCTAGGAAATATGCTCCAAATGGAAGAAACTATAATTGAGCAGAGGGCCCTCATCCTTGATTACTCATGTGTGTGCAAGTGTATTTATTACCCACTCGTTAAGACCATTGAAAGGCCCTAAGATCCAATGTAGTTAGTTACATAAGACATCCATATGTCAAAAGCATCTAAGATGGAACCTTGCTGCTAGTCAAGTGTCCATAGCCCCAACAAGGTTATTGCTTTGATTTCCATAGGTATTTTTCTACTTTTGGTAAATTTTCATTGAATAGTACCAAAAGAGATATGCACACACCCAAAGCCAAGATGCTTCAAATATATTTTTTCATTTTACCAACTTTCAAATAATAAGGTTGGAAAGCCTAATCCAAGATTAATGGAGGAGCATACTTGCTGCCCAAACAAACTCACCTTCTTCTCATTTACAAACACTAATTTTTCCTTTTCCTTTTCAATTTTTTCCCATAAGCAATGAAGCTCATAATAGGTTTGGAAAAACCATAGTGGCGATGAAGTAGGCATAAGATCTTTTCACTAACTCCAACTTTTTGAAGACTCCAATGACTTAGAGAAATTAAGTTTGAGTAAAATGTTGTAATCAAAAGACTTCAGTTCTCTAAACATAATGTATGACTCCATTCAAAATTTAGGACAAATCCTTCTCAAAAGATAAGGTTGATAGAAGAAATCTCCAGTTCACGAGAACCTCACAAAGGGATATTCAATAAATAAATTGAACAGATCTAATTAGGAAAACACTAGAGGCATGTTGTATGAAACATTACCTATCTAACAAATGAGATCCCTTTAAATGAAACTAATCAAAGCGGGAATACCTAAGCTAAAGCCAACTAAACAATTAAATGACTTGGGTTAAATGACTTAAGGTAGATCTATCAATTGACGCATGAAGGAAAACTAAACTAAAACAACTAAACTTCGGCCACTAAAGAATCTTAAGTCAACTAACTCAAGGCTGCTTAAACCACTAGGATCCTAAGACAACTAAATAGACAGAATGACAACCTACCCTAACTTCTTGAACCAAATAGTTCAAGAATCAAGACATACCTACTTTAACTATATATAAGGCACTTAAAGGAACAACACTTGGAAGGCCATTATTTATGCTCCTAAGTACTAGATTCTCTCCAACAACCCTCAAAGTCTTGTTCAATTCTGTACAAATTCTGGTCCTTACCAAATTCTCTCCAAATTCTCTTGCAGAGCTATGAATTTGCTGCAAATTCTATTAGAGGAACCCGGGCAGAATTTGCAACGAATTTTGAAGAATTTCCTGTACGGAACTAGGCTGAATTTGGTCTTAGAACATTTTTTTAGACTTTTTAAAGTGTTTTCTGACCTCTCAGCCCTATTGTGACCACTAAAAAGACCAAAAAGATGTTTACATGTCATTTATGCATTTGTGTATGAAAATGAAAACTTTCTTAGATAGGAAATCCAAATTGACAATAGGTGACTAAATTTGTATCTCACCTTTTGATATAGCCTGGTTAGAAATGCTCTAACCAATACAAAATAAAAATTAAGATAACTGCACTTATCTTTTGACAATTCCTTTCATTCTCAAACTACCCCCATGATATGGAAATATGTTCCATGCATGTGACCAAGCAAGTGTATCAAGTTGTATGTATTGCTAAATGATGCAATTAATGTCCTATTGAACTTAAACGTAGATTTGGTGGTATATTTTGCTATGTTCCTTTACTATTAGCAGATTCAAGTATGGATTTATTTTTTGTTGCATATATATATATATATATATATACACATATACATATTTTTTTTAAAATATGTTTTTGTACGGATGAACCTAAAATGAATCCGAACTCGAACACCAAAAAAATTAGATGAATTTCGAACTTGATTCTCAAACCAGCATCTGTACCAGAATATGAACCAGCAACTTAGTATATACTTTTTTCTAACATTGTTTCTTAGGATGTTTAAGAGAAACAAGGATTGGTGATGGTTCTCACTATGGAAAACTTATCCTTGTACTCAAAGAATTTTTTTTGCTACCCCATTTTCAAATTCAGGAATTTTATCATTCAAACTCAATAGTTGAGGTAGTTAGATGGGATCATGGTCTGTCCAAATATAGGTTGTCCTTCCTACATCACTATAATCAAAATGATAAGTTTCAAACATAAGATCAGGAAAAGAAAGAACTCGGTCTGTATTATTTTTCAATGCACCTTGTTAATCATTAATAACTTTAGGAGGCTAAAGTTGGTGGTTAATCATCCCACTGGCACCGACATTGAACTCGTGAGTGTAGATTGTAGGATCAATCATGAACTTGGGTTCATAGAATATTACTTCCAGTAGCTTGTCCTTATGTAGCATGAACCAAGCATCCTTGGGAATCTCTTCAAGCATATCCTCAAAAATCATTAATTCTTTCATGATTGGGTCTCAAATATTTCCTCGAGTTCTTTAAATACAATATTGGATAGCATCCCCTTGAATTGTCTTTCATTTTTTTCTTCCATGGGGGTAGTGTGGTCTTCACTTAACATATATTGCATATTCTCACCTAATACACTTGAAGCTTAAACATCTAACATATTGTTTCCTTGTGTGCATGAAATCTAATCTTGTAGTTGTCCATTTGTGAATTCATCAAGCACGGTGTCTTCGAAAACAATAAGTGGATCCTCAAAAACTTTCTTGAGTTGTGTACCAAATTCAGTCTCAAGTAGAAATGAATCTAGAGGTCAAAGTTGATGATGAATCATACCTCTTGCAAAAAAATTTCTATCTTGAGATGTCATTGGAAATGGCTTCATTGCATTTCCTTCATTAGAACTTTCAACACCTACCCATAAATGAATCTTAAACACTTGAAGCTTAAACATCTAACATATTGTTTCCTTGTGTGCATGAAATCTAATCTTGTAGTTGTCTATTTGTGAATTCATCAAGCACGGTGTCTTTGAAAAAAATAAGTGGATCCTCAAACACTTTCTTGAGTTGTGTACCAAATTCAATCTCAAGTAGAAATGAATCTAGAGGTCAAAGTTGATGATGAATCATACCTCTTGCAACAATTTGTCTATCTTGAGATGTCATTGGAAATGGCTTCATTGCATTTCCTTCATCAGAACTTTCAACACCTACCCATAAATCTTTGTGATGATGATGCCATGTAGTGCCTTGTCAAATTGTTCTTCATATTTGGATTTTTCCATGATATCTTGAAGTTCTCTATTCAACTTGCCCACTTGGTTTTCTCCTCCAAGGATGTTTGGAATTTCTTGCAATTCATTCTTAAGAATCTCCTCTTGCAGCATGAATGAAAGCTCACTAAAAATTCCCTCTTCTTCATATTTGTGATTATCTTCTTGTGGAACAATGGCTTGTAGCTCTCCACTCTAATGAATTTCCAAATGTTTGTCTCCACATTCTACCAATTCTCTTCCTCAAGGGCCTATTTGGTTGCTGGAATATGATGGGAATGGTCATTAAGAATTAGAATATATTTTTGAATTCTTTGTTTGGTGTGCGGAATGGGAATGGGGAATAGGATTACATATTCCCATTTTAGGCCAAAATGAGCATAAGTCCATTCCCAAAAATATCATTTATTGGAATGGAGAATAGGATTTGGCTAGAGGAAGATTAGGGAAAAGGAAAATTCTTTGGTTGCTGATAATATGCCTTTTAGAGAAATTGCAATCGGAGGGGCACAAGAGGCCACACATCCCACGACCCTCAAAGCCACTTTAGTGGAGTTCATTTCTACTCTCATCTTTGTCTTTGTAGGGGAAGGCTTCGGCATGGCTTTTAGTACCATTGCTAATGTGTTAAGGTAATGCATCAGATTGAAACAATCAGAGCTGTAATACAATCGGCGCTCGAAGAATTGATATGTGCCTAGAATGCATCCCAAGTACTATTTTTTAAGGAAATAAATTGCTGAAGAAACATTAATTGCATGCTAATAAACTTCTTAAATCATCGCTTAAATTGTAGCTTAAATCGTAGTAAATTTTTTGGTATAGCTGCATAATTGCTTTAAAAGATGGTTGCTTAAACTCTTTCTTAAATCATAACTTGTGTGTTACTTATTTCCCAACCCACTTGAACATACATAACCTTTGAGTACTGACGAACTCATCACACTAAATCTGCATGATAACAGTTTTATTGTAGATACATTTTGTTTGTGATCAGAGTTGATTTCTTGTTTCAAACCCCTGGTTCTATAACTATGGAATTATATTGGATGTCCTTAACCATTACCCAATCATCAACAACATTTAAGAACATTTGAAGAACTTTTAATCCATCAATCAGTGCAAACACATTCAAGATCAACAATTTCTTTGTGTTCTGCTTGCTAGGGCATCAATATTCTCACATGTGCCCTATCCTTTTGAACTCAAATCAAACACATTTTAAATTCCATTGATTTAACTACATAATTCCAGAGTTTTACAATTTTTTGATGCTATATTTTTTAAATATGACAAAACCCTTATAAATAGGTTAGTTTAGGAGGGTTTTCTGGCAGTTCATGCAAAATCCATTCTATCTTCTGTTATAACTCATGACCAAACATAAGATTTGATCCAAATGAATCTTAATTCATCATTACACTCTTCCAAATCAAGTACAGATAAAAACCAATCCATTGTGTGTAGATAAATGCCATGAAACAATCAAGTTACCTCTGGAGTCATTAACTATCAAATACTTCTGCACTTAACAAAAAAGGAGCTTTATTCCTGTTTAATGAAATACATTACAATTTTTGTCTTGATGGTGTTTATCTCTCATACCTTATCAGATCTCAATTAATGTTCTATGAAGATCTATTGCCATGGAATCATGAAAGTTGTTGACTACCCCCATTACACTGCAATGTGGGTGACAGAGTTATGAATAAACATACCTTCCAAATTCCTCATTTAGACTGATCACCATACCAAACTCGACTTGAACATGATATTTCTAACATTTTTTGGTAGTTTTAACCAACTAACTACCTTGTAGACCAATCAGCAACTTCTGATGCAATATTTGCAACTTTTTGACAATATTGCACTTCTTGACACTTGATGACACAAAACTCATTTTGAACAATCCAAACACAACTTGATAGAAATTTTATGACCTTTGACAACTTGTGTACCCTTGCATGGCCATTTTTGCAAAATTTGACCATATGACCAACTGGGTCCTTAAACTAGGACAATTTGCCAACTTGTGCATCTTTTTACGGCTTGTGTTCCATAACTTGTTTTAATGACTTACTATGACTTGCAACATATCCAATGGCCATAATGCATTGAAATACGATCAAACTGTGCCTTTGTGACCTTAGATCTCCTGGTGATTAGGTGTTCTTGCACCATGTTTGGGTCTAATAAGGGCCATTTAAGACCATTTGGGATCATTTTGATTCATTTGGAAATGTTCTCATGGTAAGGTGTTACAAGATACAAAATTTTGCAAAACTTGTCATGCAAAAATTGTCAGTGTTGTCAGAATTTCCAAATGTTCTCACTAATGTTAACAAATGAGTTACTAGTTAGTTGGGAAGGTGGGAGTAGTTGTAATATGATAAATATGTAATACCAACTTGAATTTGGGGGTCAAAAAAGTTTGGAGAATGATAGAATAAGAAGAAACTTCAGTTTTTGGCAAGTTATATGTTGCATTTTCTATTTTTTCCTCTATTATAGTCTAATTGTTTCCTTCGATACAACCAAGTATACTACAGTACAAGCCTTAATTTTATGGGAAATGATTGATAGATGAATCTAGTTTCATTTGCTTTTGATTTGGTTCAATTTATTGAAGATTTGCAGAAGTTATGATCATTTTTGTGAGTGCAGCATTAAATCTTCCTAGGGTTATCAGTTTTAGTGAAAATTAATTAATTCTTATTTCCATAGTTGGATTTTGACAAAACTGGAGGAAGTGTCTATGATACAATCCCTTGTAGTCTCAGTGAAGTGATTGGTCTAATTTATTGATTTGTAAACATTATAGGTGCTAGTTATTTTCATTTGCATGCATGTTTGTCTAATCAAACCTAGTGAAGAAGCGAGACAATCCATTTTTGAAGCATTCCTTACCAAGAACTATACCCTAATTTTGGGATATGTTCAATAATGGCCAAATGGGTATCTGTAAGAAGCTTTCTTTTCTAGAGATCAATTGGGATTAGAAAGTAATGTCCAAAAATGCCTTTTCGAAATGATAAAAACAAGAATGAGGTGTACTGAGTGAAAATCCACTTTTTTGAATATTTAGTGATAGAAAGTTTTCTTTTTCAAGGATTATTTAGAGTTTACCACCCTTTCTTTGCATCAGTTGGCACCAAAGCCCGAAGGTCTGGGCAAGACAAGTTTTTGGGAGTTTGTGTATTTCCTTTTGCAGGGTGAAGCAAGAACTTGGATGCTAAAAGACTAGGTAGTGAAGAAGGGAGGAAACCTAGGTGAGGTATCAAAAAGGCAAGAGTAAGAAAGATGAAAGAGAATTTCTTGAGAATAAGAATGGACTTGTTGAGAAGATTAGTCCGCAAAGACTTGCAGAGTAAGGAGGCACCAAGCAAGAAACAAGAGAAAATGAAAGAGAGAAGTGAGACAAAGAAGGATGAGAAGGGGAAGCAAATTGATACTCAACAAGAGGTAGTAGAGTTGAAGCAAGCCTCAGAAAAAAAAAGAAAAGATATAGAACAAATGGAAAGAAGAATGGAGCTTGAGATGCAATAGCTTCTTGAGGAAGCAAACCAAGAAAGTGGTTGACATTTACCGATAAGGAAGAAGATAAAATGGCTCATCAAGAAGATCACTTAGAAGAGAAGGATTCAAAAGAGGATAGTAGAACTAGACATTGAAGAATCTTTATTGATGATGGAAGAGCCTAAGCCATCTAGGAAGAGGAAAAATATGAAGAAAATGGGCTCGGTGAGACTAAAAATGTTATTTCTAACAAAATATTTGTGAGTATGTCTGTAATTGCAGCAGATGCAAGTGAAGATGGATAATTGTATAAAGAAAAAAAGTACAATGAGGAGACCAACAGTAAACCGTGGATATATAGCACCATGTTGGCCTTGTCTCAAGAAGCATTTTTTTGGAACAAAAAGTACAAGTGAACAAGTTGAAATGAATGTAGTTGAGATCCAACAAATGCAAGGAATTGGAAGACAAGGAAGAAGATTCATATTTGGTTGGAACTAAAATTTCTTTTTCATGAGGATTATGATGTAGGGGCATCAGGAGTCTCATCACAAGCATCATTGTCACTTTTTGATTTTTAGGTTGTTCTGGATGTGTTTGGGTCTAGTAAGGTCATTTAAGACCATTTGGGATCATTTTGATCCATTCTGAAATCCTTTCAGGATAAGTTTCTAACAAGATGTTAAATGTTATTGTTACTTTTTCATTTTTAGCTTGTTTTGGATGTGTTTGGGTCTTTTAAGGTTATTAAGACCATTTGGGATCATTTTGATCCAATCTAAAATGTTTTCATGATAAATTGTTAACAAGATGTAAGATGTTGCAAAAGTTGTCATAACTTTTTTGCCAATGTTGTCAAAATGCTATCAAAATTTGGAAATCTTGTCTTTAGTGTTAACAAAGGAGTTACTGGCTAGTTGGGAAGTTGGGAGTATTTGTAATATGAAAAATATGTATTATCAATTCAAATCTAGGGGTTGGAAAAGGTTGGAGAATGAAGTAAGAAGAAGCTTCATGTTTTGGCAAGTTGTATGTTGCATTTTCTATGCTTTTCCTCTATTATAGTCCGATTGTTTCCTTTGGTATGACCAAGTAAAACAGGCCTAAAACCAATGGGAAAAGATTGATGGATGAATCTAGTTTCATTTTCTTTTGGTTTGGTTCAATTTCATGAAGATTTGTAGAAGTTATGATCATTTTTTTAAGTGTAGGTCTGAATCTGCCCATCAGTTTTGGGGAAATGACATGACTCTTATTTCTACCATTTGATTTTGACAAAAAATAGAGGAAATATATGTAATAAGGTCCTTTTCAGTTTCATCAGAGTGATTGGCCTAATTCTTTGAGTTGTGAATGTTATGGGTGACTATTCTTTTCATCTGCATGCATATTTGTCTAATAAGGTGTAGCCAAGAAGTGAGACAGTCCATTTTTGAAGCATTTCACACAAAGAACACAAATTTGATTTTGGGATGTTCAATGATGGCCAAATAGGTATCTGAAATAAGTTTTTTTTTTTTTTTGGAGAAGCTAGGATTAAAAAGTTATGTCCAAAATGCCCTTTTGAAAGGCTACAAGCAAGAATGAGGCCTAATGAGTGAAAACCCAATTTTAAAATTGTTTAGCAATTGAGAATTTTCTTGTTTGAGGATTTTTTGTAGTTTATCACCCCTATTCCACATCACTTATAACATGTAATCTTGGAACATGAATCAAAATGGTTTTACAAATGTGCTTTTTTATTTCTTTGCTCTAGCAAGCATCAAACAACCTTGTCATGAAGCCTACAACTATTAACAAGTGCATGCCAGATGACCATACAGGCATTGTCATCAATGGAAACATATCTCTCTAGTATGGAACCTAATCATGATAACAAGTTTTGGTTGGCCAGATAAGTGAAAAATGCCAAAGTCCAGAAAGGCTTTATAGAGTACAGCTGGACAGTTTTGGTTAGTGAATGCAGACGAATGATTAGATGGATTTATGACTTCAGGGATATGATATATGGGATATATATGGTTTAATATTATATTCCACAGTTTTATTATGTGATATGGCATATGTTATGGCATCATGAAGTAGTACAGGTCCACTAAGGTAGGGACATAGGGTAGTTTTGGTAATCAGATTATTTGGCACAGTGAATTGAATTGGTTTACCTTTTCAATTACTTAGAATTAAAGGGACGAAATCCAAGGTCTTAAGTCTTTGATAACATGGTCTTATTTTGTATTTTGATATGTGTATGGACACGTTTGATTAGGTCCCATTAGAGATGACTGAGGTAAAGAATTAAAGAGGTATATAGGAGCCAATTATGGTATACAAGGATTAGTAGTTGTGTTGTTTTGATGTGCAAGCCTCGATGCTGGTTATCAGTAATTAGACATAGTGGTGCTACATATGGCTCATTGTATATGATCCAAACTCTATGTAATCTTTCATGTATTGGACAGTGAGTCCTTGAAGGTGGCTAGATTTAACCTTCATCCTTGAGTAGTGAGCTCCCTTTTTGTTCTCACAACTCCTGATAGGATTAAAGATCTTTAACAAGGTCTAGTCTACTAATAGGGACTTATGTACTAGATGTATTGTATCAACTCCTAACAAGGTCAAGTCTTCTACCAAGAAAACTTTTATACTAGTGCATTATTTTGTAGGTTTAACACCCACCAAGGCTTTCCCTTGGTCATGATTTTTGTTGAGAACAGATGATGGTGTTATAAATTCTCTTGTTTTGTATGCTTTATTGATATGTGATGAAAAATGAACCAAAAGCAGTTGAGATTGAACAATCCTTAGACCCAGTTCATAATTTTTAGAAGGAAAAGGAATCTCTTCAACATGAATATGAGATCACTACACTTCATACGACCAAAGAAATTGAGAAAGGAAAAGAAGATAGAAACTTGAAGCAACTTTGAAGACTAGATCTAACGAATGCCACGATCTGAATATTTAGCTCGGATAGATGAAGATGGAACTTGAAGATTCAAGATCTAACTATCAAGAACTTGAAAGTTATACCAATATTATCAAGGGTGAGCTTGCTTAGGCTAAGAAACACATTGGAAAACTTTACTCAAGTAGTGATAAACTTGATGAGAAGTTGCAACAACAGAAGCCTAAAGGTAGTATGACTGGTCTTGGCTACAATAGTGCAAAAAGTTCTAAAGAAGCAGAGGAAAGGATGATGCAAAATGAAGTTCAGAGTTATGGTTGTTGGTTATTTAGTAGCTGTAGAGTTAATTAGTATAGCCATAAACTTAGTATCAGCAGGCATCATTTGTGCAACTTACAAAAAGGTTGATGGAAGGTCAAGAGTTTCTTGGAGAAAGATGCTAAAGTTTATGGAGAAGATTCCTCAGTTGATGTTCATAGATTTTGTTCAATTTGATCAAATAATTAATTTTTTGACATTAACATAAATTTTTGGAGATAAAACCTTCCAAGGTTTGATAGGAGATTTGGACATAAATATGGTTCTTCTTCAATGTGGTAGATTCGTGATGGAGACTGCATGTGGACTAAAATTGTGAAGCCATCTTCGAAAGAATTTTTTTTAGGGGTTTTCTTATTTTAGGAATAAGTCAAATATTCAGAATTTGTATCTTAGTTGAGGCCAGGTTGTTATTTTTTGAATATTCTATCTATAAAGTATTTTATGATTGGATGTGGGCTTGTTGAAGATTTATTTTCTATTTGTGGGGACCTAAATTGATTTGGTATAGCAGACACTTTAGTTTTGATTTTTAATATTTCAAACAAATATATGTATTGCTAAACTATTATAAACTCAGTGGCAATTATATTATCTGACTTAATGAAGTGCCTCTTGTTGGTGTTTTAAAATGTCAGGTTTCAAAAACCCAATGATGAGAACAAAATACATTTAGGGGCAGCTAACTCCCATGTTCAACATATCCATTTAGACATTGGGGCCAACTATAAGGCTATTCTCCTACTTTAGGCTCTACAAAACCTAGGTAGGTGAACTCCAGATTCATTCATATGGTACTAGTTTCAAAAGCATACAACTGAATCTATATAGCAGATAAAACCCTAAATCTTCTATGCTTATGCAAACAACATAAACATGAAATAGCTAATACCATGACCTATGAACTTGATAAGTTAAGTGAGGGAAACTCTTTTCAGCTCTTCAACATAAAAGGGAAAAGACTTTAATTAATGATGTTGATTATTAGCAAAACCAAGGTATGAACAAAAAAAATATGCAATCTCCAAGTTGATCAGTCCCTTATCCATTGGACATTAAATAAGTCAGAACATACCTAAGGATACCTAAGATATTCTCATATATCTAGATATTAGATCTATCCATTCACCTTGCAAATGGACATCTATCTTCAAAATGAAACTTATCAAATCCTCCCATGATCCCTACAATTATATTAATGCATATCAAACAATTTACTCAAGTCCTTGACCCAACAAAAAAATACACAATGACATATAACTTCAAAGCCAAGTTGCAATCGGACAATATGCACCTTGTACATATATCACAGAAAATTACAAACCCATAAAGAGGAGACAAGGTTCAAATTATAATTTTAAACAAAGTTTTGTATTCATTTCCTTGAAACCAATACATCAAATGTATTCAAAAACTCAAAAAATACCAGTGTTACCCTGATGTAGGGGTGCGGCGATACGAGGTTCGAGTGTGGGAAAAAAATGGCCTCAATTTGGTGACATCAAGGGGATGCTTGGGGTGTTGTGGTGGGGGAACTATAGTTCATTCCGGCCCAAGAAAGAAGAGCAAGGGTTCACATGTCCATGTCTATTTTAACGCACAAGGCCTTACCTCTTTGGTCATTCACTACCTTAGGGCCCCCTTTTGGCACTAGGGCATGGTTACGACAATACTCGAAGAGGGGCTTGCATAGTATATATATAATATATATGACTGAAAATAATAATTATGAAATGATACTTTAATATATTTATATTATATAACATTAACATACCAAACATAGTTGAATACAATGAATAGAGAAAATTGAAATGCGATTCACAAACCATAAGTTCAATCTTGAAACTTGAAACTTGAAACTTCATAACTATTACTAATGACCATCTAACAAATTAACTTAGTTGAAGATGCAAGATTCAAAATTCATTGTTAAAATATGATTCTATGAATATCATATATCATAAAGATGCTCATGATGACAATGAGCCAAATAGCATGAAACAGTGAAATAATAATAATGTATCATAGCCATATCAATGTGAGTACAATCAAAAAAATGACAAAATGTCAATAATGAGAATGGAACCATCTCAAGTGCTCTCTAATCATCCCCTATACCGAATTCCTCATCATTGGAACTACTAGCCTCTAAAGGAACACCAACTAGCCCTACATTGGCTTCTGCTACATTGTCATCCTCATCAATCTGATCTAGATCCTTTGGCTCCACATCCCATCTACTGCAGGGCTCTCCTTGTACTTGTGTGTCTTGCGATCTTTGAGCCACAGGTAACCATGTACAACAACCAACTTCTCTACTCTCTTAGAGGTAAGTGTGTTCCTCTTAATAGAGTGAATAAAGCTATAGGTGGACCAATTCCTCTCTGCAGCCGAGAAGCTAGACACCTGAGATAAAATAGTTGAAAGTTGCAACTTACAAGTTACAAAAAAATGTTCATACAATTTGTAACAAATGATAAATGGTAAATCAATGATTAATAATTATTGAATCAATGAATCATAAATTAAAATCAGTAAAGTAAAACTCTTAAAGTTAAGATTATAAAGGGTTGGAATTGGTAATTAGTATTACAAACCTGAGAAAGTAGTCGAATGGCTAGCGAGGTGATCTTTGAGTTCTATGACCTATGACATTTCCACCACAAAATTGGATTCTTTTGTGCCATGGTTTTGAAATCCACCTTTACAATATTTGAGTATACTACAAGTTACAAGTTTTAAAGTTTACAACATAATATTAAAATAACTTAGATAAAGTTATAACTTTTAAGTAAAGTAACAATTAATTATTAAGAGAACTTATAATTATAAAGAGTTTAGAGCACTGAATCAAGATTTAAGGATTACTTGAAAGACTAGCAAATTCAAACCACTTGGTGTGAATGTCACTAGCCGTCTCAATATCATACATCTTGGCAATGCATCGAAAGAACCCATTCTTCACCTCATCATCCCAAAGTGGTTTTACTCTACTAGGCCTAGATCTGTACCACTTTAGGTTCAATGCAAAGGAAACCATGTGCAAATGAGTGTTCAACTTCTGCCCTCTGTTGTGAATGATAGGCTCAATGTGCTCCATATAGAGTGGGTTCTCTCTCATGCAAAACCCTCATTTGCCCAAGCATGGAATCAATGCACTTATAAGCCTCTCCAAGGCTAGGTGAATTTGCATCTCCATATCTGATCACCTGAGACATTGGAGTAATGATGAAGATTATGTATTTTGCATCACTCCAAAACTGATCGCTCTTCACTGTCTCCTTTACCCTCTTCCCCTGTTTTGTTCTGGACTTAGGCCATCGATTCCATTCTTGTGTTATAACCATGAGTTGCAATGGCTCTTGCAACTCAATAATTTTCTCCAAGATAATATAATGTGATGCATACCTAGTCTCAACTGGTTTCAGGAATTGCTTCTTTGTGAAGCTCTTGAAAAGTACATGTGATGTGTGGTGATTGCAAATAAACATCTGCATCTCTCTTCCATCAGTAACCACCTTTCTAATATAGTCTATTTTCCCCGTGTCTTTGAATGCATTATTCATGTCATGCACACAACATGGAGTCCACCAAATATTCCTATAGGCTGCCTCAAGAAGCCTCCCTATAGCTTTGCACACATGTTCTACATCCGTCACAACTTGGACCACATTGTGTGGCCCAACCTCCTCAATGGCTTCCCTAAGCACATGAAATTTAATATCACCATTTTTATGATACCCTGAACAATCAACTGCCTTCAAAAAGTATGGGCCCTTGGTGCATGTAACCATAATGTTGATGAGTGGATGATGACTAATGTTTGTCTACCCATCCATGATAATGTTGCAGCCTGAATCCATCCAACATGCTTTCATTTGCTCCATCAAGATCCCAATCTTGTCATAGGCTCTATGCAACACTGTGGCCCTCAACTTGTGGTCACTTGGTGGCACATATGATGGCTCTCCCTTGTTCACTACCATGGACATCATCCTAACGAAATAGGGAGATCGAGCCACATGTGTAGAGATGCCATTGGCAAAGAAGAAATCACCAACAACATCATCTAACCGGTCCCTTGTATGCATGTTAAATAAATGAGCAATGGAGTTACTACCACTATGACTTGTAGTTGCTTTCTGTTTCTCCTTACCGCTATCCCTTGCTAACCTATACGTAGGTGAGGATAATGATGGTGTAGGTGACATAGTCCCTGCTCTCTGATACAAGATACGAGTAGATGTATCTCGCTGCCCCTATAACTGCTATATATTCTATACTTGTTGCCTAGCCGATAAAGATCTAGGCATTGCAACATCACTATCATCAAGAATGCCCCATAGTTTGTTCACTTCAATTCTGTATTTGATATTCTTAGGATTTTACAAGAATATGCATGGGTTCATGCCATAGCCACTCTAAAAAAGGTGTGAATTAACTCTTGTAATGTTGCCAAACCATTTTGCACCACATATATTGCACTTACATTTACGTGTACCACCACCTGAAGGTGTAGGGCATGTAATTTTTGTAGCAAACTATTTTAGAGGGGACTTTGGATCATAAGGACCTCTAGCATACTTTGTCAAAATTTTGGAAGGGCAATCAATAGAAGGCACCCCTTGTGCAACATAAGGAGACTCTTCCTTAGGCTTAGATTGGCCACCTACATCATCCCCATGATCACTTCCTTCAGGCTCAAGCTCAGGCTCATAATCATATGCAGTTGCCTCATTAATTTCTATGTCTTTTACACTTTGGCCGGATCTAGATGCCATGTATAAAATTGCATTTTACAAAATAAAAATAAAATTATAAAAATGATCATGATACATTTCAGCCCAAGTAAAAATAAGTTATACAAACTAGTTTCAGCCTACTTAAAACTTAAAACTTTATACATTTCAGCATATGCCATATTGCCATATTTTTATTTTAAGAACAATGAAAAAAATTAAAAATTAATATAGTTAATAAAAATCATAGAACTATCAACTATCAACAAGATTCAAGAATGAAACATTCAAAAATTTAAGTTGAAACTTGAAAGTAAAACTAAATACTAAATATAAAAATTATAAATTGATTTCTAAAACCAAAAAAAGTTGTAAAATAAAAAAAACCTACCTTGAACTTGAGGAGACACTTGCCAAATCAAATCTTCTTGCTCCTCTTGCTCCTCTGGATCTTTCAATCCCTTCCAAAATCACCCACTAAGCTTTCACAAACTCCTCCAAACTCTTTTGCTCACTTAGCTCCTTGCTGCTCCAAAACAATGAAATGAAATTGTGAAATGAAAATGAGGTCTATTGGTCTTATTAGACCTTCAAATAGACCACATGGGACCTACACCCAATTAGGGTTAGCATGCCTAGAAAATGGAAAAAAAATGCAAAAACACTTTTTTTTTTACTTTTTCGGCCATCTACCTAGGAGCACCCCGTGAGCACCCAGGAGCACTTGTGCACGGGCCACCCACCAGAGCACCCTGGGAGCACCCACACACCCGTGACCCACCTGATCACCATGTCCCACCTAGGTGCTCGACCGATGGGGCAGTGAAAAATTGCCTAGTGGGGGTATTCAGGTGCATGACGCACTTGCACTGGGTGTGTCGAGGTTTTGACTCGGGTGTGCGCACTCGAGTTATACTGAAAAATACACAAAAAATGATTGTATTATTGAATTGCTCAATAGAAATTACAATGTTGTTGATAACAAAGAAAAATGCTAAATTTGGTGGTATTACAGTCATGAAAGAAATTTTAACCAAATTGGAACTATCCTTGTGGTATCATAGGCTACAGTAGTGAAAAATATCCAAGCACTGGAACCCCTTCCTCCACATCCTGGAAATCCTTATAAAGAGAAGGATTGCAACAAGTTTCAAATGGGAGATCACCTATCAAAATTTTACAAATACAGAGATATTTCTATATTGTTACATTACAAACATTCTCTACATTTGAACAAAATTTGGGGAAGTAGTTGCAAAGCTGGCAGCAAGTAATTATTGTAGGAGCCTTCATCTTAATTTTGTTTGTCTTTTATTTCCCTTAATCATGTAAATCTCTAACTACCTCTTGCCGGCAAAGCCTTGATATTTGTAACTGCTTTCAAACCATTTAATTCTTTCTTGATGGTTGTTCAATGAATCTGATTTTATCTAATTTTCCTTACTGTCATACTCCACCTAAAAATTTGAGCACCATCAAAACTATGCAGCTTGAGCATCAACTCATCCCTCTGTTCATTGTTGACCTGTGCCTAGTTCTATTGATGTGCTTTAACATTGAAACCCTCGTATTCTTGTAAGCTTGGAAAATGGTATTTATGATCCTACAATCACTTTCTTTATTGCATGATCAAGGATGCCTTTTGAGTCTTCTATGATCTTACGAGCACAATTAACTAATTCTATATTGTAACTTTGGAAGCTACCTCTTTAATTACTGCCTCCACCTCCTGACAACATGCCGACTATTACCTTTCTTTATCACAGCTTTGGAGGCTCTAGCTTTTACCTTTACAATCTTATGCCTAGCATTGCATCGTAGCTTCAAAAAGCTACTTGCTCTTACGATCTCATGCTGGTCCACTCTTTGTAAAATCATAACCCTTTATATCCTTGGCACTTTATATCCTTGCGATCTTATGAAGACACGAGCTTACGATCTAGCATAGCATCTCAACTTCATCCTTTTTGCATCTTGACTATACGACATCTCATAGCATCAGAGCTCCTCCATCTTTATCTTACAATCTCATGAACATGCGTAACATTGCAAGTCTGGACTCCAAGTCCTTTCAAACTTATGACTGGCCTCTCAAAGCATGGCATGTGGCACCCATTGATTGGTTGGATCCACTACCTTTCTTACTACATCATCAAGTTCTTGGCACATGTCAGCTTATCATACCATCAGGGCCTTTACCCTGGACTACACTTTAACTCAAGCGACCATGTGCCTGACCCTTTTTTGTGTTGTCCGAGCTCATTTCTTTGACTGTGGGTTAACTAGAGTGATTGCATGAAATAAGCTTTCGCACTCTTGAAGCTGATTTTCTTAACCTTGCATTAGATGTTGTGACCATGCGACCAATGGTTAACTAACCCTCTTCGCATTATTGGAGCAGTTAGCCTTAATTACGAGGTCACCCTTGCGATGTTGTGACTCTTCATATTTTCCATTATCGTGCCTTCATCGCAGTTTATCCCTTTTCTTCATCACTACCTGCGACCATGCGAAAAGACTTATCCCTAACTCTTCGTGGCTTCATTGCAGTCTAGGAATTAACATTTTTCTTCATTCACAGCTTCACAACTTTAAATGTAAACTACAGATTTGACCTTGCGATAGTGTGATCTCAAGCTTTCGCAACTTCACCATTATAAACTTGAGTCAATCATAAACTTTTGCAATGTTGTGATGGTCTAAAACTTAAGTGCTTGATTACTTAATCGCTCTATAGCAACTTAAATTTTCATTCCATTTGAAAACCTTGGGACATTGTGATGAGAATTCTTTTGATTGTTAGATACTTTTCGTGGTGTCAAAACTTACAATCTCAGCTTCCAACTTACTCGTGCGATGCTATAATAACTGTTAACTTGACTGTCTCCTTCATCATCATTGCTTTGCAACTTGAAGATTTGAGTTAACATTTAACCCTGCGATGGTACGACATCCTTAAAACTTAATTGCATGGTCTCTTTTACTTCAGGTCCATTGATACATGTGTCATTACCTCCTATCCCACTTTGTTTAAACTTCACACAACTTTAGAATGCGGGGATATGTTGATCGCCGATCATAACATGATCAACGATCAATACAAATAACTCTCCAAGCATTAAGATTTTCAAAAGGACACTTTGTGAATTGACCCAAGGTAGACCTAGGGTAAAAAAGAAAATATGTGCTAGGTTAAGGATTTTCATAGGAAACATTTAAAAGACCACGAAAAACATATGATACAAAGGTTTTTTCAAAAGTACTTAGGGCTTTACAAAGCCTTGTGTGCATTTTGAAAATGTGAATAATGAAAACCCATTTTTAGGAACCTAAGGCACAAAGGACATTATGGCAACAATAATTAGGGATTTCTTATGAGGAATGACAAATTTTCAAAAATCCTAAACATCAAAAATACCTTTTTCTTGATTGTCACAAGGCATTTCAATTTTTTTTGGTTGGGTGAAAAATTAGGCCGACACCTCTCTTATAATATGCGTAAGGTCCAATATTCCTGAAGAGTATTAAAAGTTGGTGTATTGGCTTTCTATTGGTGCTGGAAAACATTAAGATTTCAAATGTAGGACATAATTTGTGGTCTATCATAGGCTTTCATCTGCATGGGAATTGATACTGGACAGCAAGGTTATGATCTGTGGATGGTAATATTGATGTGAACCGATATATATATATATATATATATATATATATATATATATATATATATATATATATATATATATATATATATATATATATATATATATGTGTATGTATGTATATATATGTACATACATATACATACATATATATATATATGTACATATATATACATATATATACATATATATATATATGTATGTATATATATGTATATATGTGTGTGTGTATATATATATATATATATATATATATATATATATATATATATATATATATATATATATATATATATATATATATATATATATATATATATATATATATATATATATATATATATATATGTGTATGTATGTATATATATGTACATACATATACATACATATATATATATATGTACATATATATACATATATATACATATATATATATATGTATGTATATATATGTATATATGTGTGTGTGTATATATATATATATATATATATATATATATATGGCATGCATTATGTATTCAACGAAGGTGATAAGAAGCCAATGCTATTAGAATTAGCGGCATCATTATTTCCTTCAATCACAATAGGGCCAAAGATTGTGTATTTTTGAAGCTGAATGTCATTATATGCTTGGAAGGACATTAAAATTATAATCCTTTCCCTTAAATAAAATAAATCATGGAATTTTGAGACTTGTTTGACTATCAAGAATTGCCATTGCAAATGATTCATCTACCAAGTGGCCCAAATATAATATCCAATGTATACAACATAGATGGCAGGATTTGCTGATCAATGGCTATGTATTATTAGTTGAATATTAATGTTTTGTTGTGTTGAGTAATATTTGTAGCACTTGGTTTGAATATATTGTTTTCTGCATACTTCATGGATGGTTGGGAAGTGAGGTATGTTAATTACTAAAGCTCTTCGTAGACAAAAATTTAGTATATTGTGATGGCATGCGTTGAATTATGTATGGTTGTTTTATCTTTCCTATTTCCATTCTGGTCTGCTGTGAGTTCTTCCTGTTAGTGGTGCTTATCTCTGGGGTTTTTGATTCCACATTAGATGCAAAGCATTGGTGGCATTCTATCTACTTCATTCTTGAAGATCACCATTGTTGGAGGCAAATGCTTTATATCTGCAATTACAAATAGGTTAAAAATGTCATTTACTAGAATCTGTAACATTCAATGTTGAGTGTATCTTAGATTTGAGTATGTGGTATGCCCAAAATTATCATGTGTTAATAGTTGAGATATCACAAATTTCTTATAGTCGTATCAAAGTTGTTCTTTTTTGTGCTTAAGTTTGATTAGAAGCAATACCAGTGATTTTCCCTTGTGTTTTGGTTGCTTCTTGCCTCGCATCCCAATTTTCATGATTAAGTGCTTCTTATGATATTTAGCAACATAAAAACTCAACTGCAATCATACATAAGAGCTCAAAAAACTCAAAACCAACTTTGTTTACAAACTGTTTGACAAAAGGTCAAAGTTTCAAAACTGAAATTTTGGGGCAGAACTGGTTAGGAATCTTACAATGAGGTCCCCAACATCTTCTCTGAGATTTTTCTTCATTCGCTTGAGTAACTGAGAATGGTTTCTCTTAGGTACATCTAGCCACTCCTTGTTGACAAGCTCGATATAGTGGCCAAATTTTCTCTCATATTCCTCATGCCTTCCATATTTGTCTTGTGAGCATAAAACTTATGCTCAGGGATGTTAAAAGAATTTCTTAGAGCATTTGTTCCCATGTGGGAGTGAAACTTGTCTCTGGTGCCTTTTCCTGAATATCATCCTTCATCTGTGCTGACCTTTGTGCTTTAGCAATTTCATTGTTTTTGGTTCCTTTAGTCTTCATTGTTGGATCTTTTCCTTCCTTAGCTTTGGTCCTGGACTCGATGTTTTTGCCATCTTTATCCATGATGCCTGACTTGCCATACAAGATCTTAATCATGTTTTAACTTTCTTTTAGTATCAAATATGCAAGATAGTAAATTAAATCTTGAAGTTGCTAGGTGCTAGCATGTTGAAATTAGACTTATAAAAATTTAAATCAAAATTTTGAAATAGAAAATTTAGGTCTATAATAGCTTGAATTACTTGCAATTTCAATCAATTCTCAGACCTACACATCACACTAATTTTGCTTACTCACTTTCACTTCGCTGTTTATGAGAAAAAGTGACTCAGATCTGTGAAATAATGCCTGGAACATAACTATATAGTGGCACATAACTATATAGTTTTGATAAACAATTTTTGATATTTTCCTCTAACAACAGCAACATTATGGAAAGGCAAAAATTCAAGTTTTGTGCCAATCTCTATAGATTTCAGGCCTTGAATTCACTAGAGATTACTGAAATCAGAAATTTATTTGCAGTTAAATGCTATTATCAGTCATCCTTCGACATGAAAAATTGAAGTAGGTAAATTTTTTATCAGCACCTATATACAACCTTGCATCAAAATTGATTAAAAATCTTCCTCAAATTTCTCTTTGCTGGTTCGAGTTTCTCTTGGTATGCCTGCAATCATATTTGAAAAGATTTTCTTTTAAATGGTGTAATGACATTGTTTATAGAGTTGATCACTTAAATTGATTTCATATTTTGAAATGACCCTAGCTATAAAGGTCACTGAATTCCAACATTGTACTGTGGCAATTCGTAAAATAGTTTGCAAGTAATCACTAAAGAACCAAATGCCTAAACTGAGACAATTCGTAAAAACACTTATTTGGAATCTGAAACCGCACTATAAGACAATGCTCTACAATTTTTACCAAACTTCAATTATTGAATGATTAAGGAAATAATGACTCAATCGATTTGCCAGATGTAATGGTAATACAACCTGAAATTTCTTGACTCCGTGACCGAGAGAAAATGATAATCCAACGGGTGCCTGAAATGCTCGATGTCTGCTCATTTTCACCAAGTATCTCATCACCATGCGCAATGACATCTTCATCATCATCTGGACTCACTTCACTGAAATCATTGCTTGTCGGAAGAGTACATGAGACATCACCTTTGGAAAGCTCGTATTCAATTGTCTCAACTTGAGTGTCAGGTTGACAGTTACTATCCATCAGAGTAATGTCCTTCATCGCTTCTTCCTGTGACCGAACTGAAGCCTCTGACTGGTTGCACACTTGTTTCTCGAACTCCTCATTAAGGTTCCTCATAACATCTCTCATTGTATCTGTCAACTCTTCGTGAGAAGATTTTCCAAAACGAAATCCAGTTGATTTACTTACCTTAGCTGGGACGGACAACCTGTCAAGCATACGGTGGTGTTTAACCAACAGTTCAGACATGTTATGTTTGATCTTTCTGAGCTCATCCTGAATACCTGAATAGTCCTCCTTTCCACATTTCTGACTTTGAATACTCTGTCTATTACTTGTCCGAGATTGTGTCCTTGGAGACTTTGTGCTATACCTGTCCATCTTGTTTGAAGTAAAGCGCTGATCACCCATGTAATTTGTTCTCACCCCACAGGATGGTAAGAAAACCGCTCTGATACCACTGAAATGACCCTAGCTATAAAGGTCACTGAATTCCAACATTGTACTGTGGCAATTTGTAAAATAGTTTGCAAGTAATCACTAAAGAACCAAATGCCTAAACTGAGACAATCCGTAAAAACACTTATTTGGAATCTGAAACCGCACTATAAGACAATGCTCTACAATTTTTACCAAACTTCAATTATTGAATGATTAAGGAAATAATGACTCAATCGATTTGCCAGATGTAATGGTAATACAACCTGAAATTTCTTGACTCCGTGACCGAGAGAAAATGATAATCCAACGGGTGCCTGAAATGCCCGACCAGTAGCACTTGTAAAGTGGCAAGTTACTTATCCTTATTCAATGTAGTGTCTTGCAGGAAATAGAGCAATATCGTTATGACTCTGCCAGACTCCTGTCACAAAATTGGCAAGAGTTTTCCAGTCCTTTGGCTGGTCTGGACTGGGGTCGCTGATTCTAGAATACCACCTTGTGTTCTTAATTATGTAAGCCTGCACTTGGGAACAGTCGAGCAACTTCTGTGTGTCCAGTGGTCTGATGATGTCGTGGTACACATACCTTCGCACCTGTTGAAGACGATGCGACTGACGGGTGGGCGAACAATGTTGACGGATACCTCTTTGCTGCAGTCGACACAGAAAATATTGTTCTCATTTTCTTGATCTCGAGATGCCTGTGTAACGCCCGATCTAAGTTTTGCATGCGACTTCCAATTAATCGCCTTGCTATGATTAACAGCCTTCAATCCGGGTTTGACGCGCGATGCCTGTTATATGCTTGTCCAGTCTAGAGAAGATGGATGATTTTCGATCCTGATTATGGTGGGAGGTCCCTTGAGTGCGATTGCCTGCTAACACTTGGCCCAACAATGTTATTCCAGCTTGAGTGAATTAAACCTCACTTCCTTGGATCGAGCGGATGAGAGTGCTGTCAGATCTGGTGAGATTTAATGTAAAACGGCACCCGATTAATTCTTTACGCCTTCGGCTTAACCTTGAGAAATGTCCACCACCTCTGCTTGCGCTGCACTGAGTCATATATTCTGACCGGTGTTTACTCTTTGTTTTCTCTACTCCTTGCAACGCATCTTAATTAATGTGGATCGACCATATTATATGTATACTTCCAGTGCGGCAGTCTCCGTTGATGACTGGAGCTCGTCTACAATACAAAAACCTTTCATTAACTGGTCACCCTAGCCTAGCCCAAAATTCGTAAATCAAATTTGATCCGGCCACTCGAATTTTCATGCAAAGTGAAATAAATCTATGCTTATAATATCTTCTACAAATTGCTCCCTGTTGTTCTAGATCGAATTCCTGATTTGAAGTTAATTCCTCCCGAATTTTATCCAATCTCTGCAACAATTCGTGGACCGATGACGAACTCTATCCTTGTTGCTTCCTACATGAACAGTGATGCATAAACCCTAAAGTTGGCTTTAGGCCACCAATAATCACCTTGATGAAATGACTGAATGTCACCTCCAATCTGCAATAATTCGAATGATATTTCACACCCTCAAAATTGCGTACCAATTGAGAGTTTTCATTTTCAATGGCCAACTGTGACAATTGCCGAAACCCTAGGTTTCCACAATGCACCCGTGATTGAATCACAACTTGAAACAAAGAGATAAACCAACTGCTTGATTCGAATGGAGCCTCGGGGTGCCTATTTATTCTTTTTCCTCCATCCTCTCCAGAGACTTCTAGAACCTTTTTGATCTTATCCCTCTAGTGACTTTATTAAATATTTTCCAAGTCACTTTATTAAATACAAGGTAATTTTTTAATATTTATTTATTTAATTAAAATAACTAATTAGTCGTCCTTGGACAACCATTAATTAAATTAATTAAATCGAACTGTCACCAGAAAATTGGGGACATGACATCTTTCAAGACTAAAAAAGATTGAATGTCTACCATCAAATGTTAGATGGCAATATTGATGATAGATTCCATTTTCATTCATTGTATGGCCTTTCATTAAATTTAATCCTCTCGCCATTTCAAAATAAAAAATTAGGCCCTCTAATTGGATTGAATTACTCTCTATGTCATATAAATACAATCCTTCATAAAACTTGGGTCTCCCTTGGTTGAATTTGAGGCACATAAAGGCCTAATAAAGGTTCATTATTGAATTCGATGAGGCCTTGTATTAAATTTGAGTGTCGAGGCCATGGCCATTGATTTTGAGCTCACCTATTTGCTACCAAGGCTCATACATTACCTTATGGGCTGCATTCATTGAATATAGACCACACATTTCCCATTTGAGATTTGAGGCCTAAAACCTATTTTGTTTGAATTCAAACCCATGCCTCATTTTAGGGTCAAATGCTTAAAACTTGAGCTCATATGTTTCATATGTTAGCTTTATAAGGTCCAGATTTGGGGTTGCACTAATTGATTTGGGGCCGTCTTATGGTTTCAAGGCCACATATTACTAGTTTAGGACCTTATTTGGAGTTTTCAGCCCATACATTTGAGCTATAGGGCTAGATTTGCATTGAATTTAGGCCTGATTTAATCTGACTAGGTCTACACATTTCATTTACAATTCTGATTTGGGGTGAGGCCTATGTCTTTGGGTTCACATATTTTCTATTGGAGGAAAGATTTATCCCTATCCTAATTGAATTAAGGCCCGATATTAATCAGACCAGGCTCACATGTTTCATATTCAAGCTGATTTGCATTGAGCGTAGGCTCTACCCTAGATTTTAGAGTCCATACATTTGGAGTTTGGGACCTAGATATTTACAATTAGTCCATGCATTTAGCTATAGGGGGCTGCAAGTTGAATGTTGAGGACATATCTTGCAAAATGAGGCCACACATTGCTTGTTGAAGCTAGTCGAGCCATAGGAAGGGGTCGTATGGTTGGTTGCAAATCCTTCATTCCTTTCTCTTACATTGTTTCTCACCTTATTGAATACAAATCTCTCCCTTAGACTGATCTTCTTTATTCCATTACCCAAAACATGTAATTCACTACATTTCCATTTAAGGAAGTGGATTCCACCATTTTATCTATCAAATTGCCACTTAAGGAAGTGGATTCCACCCTTTTATTTGTCAAGTTGCCACTTAAGGAAGTGAATTCCACCTTTTTATCTATCAAGTTGCTACTTCCACCAGTTTATCTGCTTGCCACTTAAGGAAGTGATTCTAGTTGTTTATCTGTCAAGTTGTCACTTAAGGAAGTGGATTCCACCTATTTATCTATCAAGTTGCCACTTTAAAAAGTGGATTCCATCTATTAATTTTTCTGCCACTTAAGGAAGTGGATTCACCTTCTTATTTAGCAAACCTAAAGAAGTAGCATTTGGCATTTGTTTTCTCTTATGGCAATTTAACTTATGCAATATTACAGGGCCAAACTATGCACTAGTTTCGTATTTGCAAGTTGCCACTTAAGGAAGTGGATTCCACTTTTTATCTAGTAGGTTGCCACTTAGGTTGGTGGTTTCCATCTTCTTATCTAGCAAGGTGGAACAACCTTCCTATCTAACCAAGTGATTTTAAGCAAAGCCTTGCTCCCCTTTTTTTAATGCCAATGACTAGCTCAACTGTACATTTGACTCTTAACTTCTTTAGCCAATTTTTTCAAATGTTTAATTTTTAACATTTTGGCTTGAGAGACTTGCAAAATTTCAAAGTTTTTCCTATCTTTTCCCCCACCTAAACCTACAAATGAGAAGCAAAAAGATGGGGGTCCCTATTTCTAGTGGGATGATGGTGTGAAAACCTCACAACATAATCCTGATTGGGGTTTTCATAGAATATCTTGGTCATTTATTCAAATCAATCTAGGGGCTTCATTATAGTTGAGAGGTCTATATAAAGGTTGGCTTTCTCATTTGTAAAGGATTAGATCATTAGAAGGGATTAGAAGATTAGATATAGCTGTAGAAGTAAAGTAAGAGACAAGAAATTGTTGCCAAGATTATGGTGAAGTTAATATACATTTTTCTTTGAAGGTGTTGTGAATTTGTGTACAAGTTTCTACATTTTGCATGGTTTCAACTTCTCATAGTTTAGTAAAAGTTTATTGGTTAAAATGAAGAAATGTGAAGATGAACGATGAATCCAATGTCCATACCTTTTGTTTCTTATTGATTGCAAGGTGCAATGTAAGGTGAGTCTACCTTGCTTAAATACTAAGTTCAATTGTGGATGTTCCTTTGGATTGTGCCAACATTGGATATTTGAATGAATGATTAAAAATATGAAAACTTTTGGTGTTCCCTTTGGAGTTTTCATCATCTTTGTGTAGTTGTTTCATTTGGCAAAGAAAAGTTTGGTTAAAGGAATTCACTCACCTAAGCATCATCCATTGTCACGATTGTTCTTAGGAATAGAGTAGATTTCTCTAAACCCTTCAAAATGAAATCCATTTTTTTGTTGTTGAAGTTGAGTTAGTGTTCCAAGTTCTATCCATTTTGAGGAGAGGAGTTGTTAAAGTCTAGGAAGAATAGTGCAAGTCCCTACACGATGATGAGCATATCACATTATTAAACTAAGTTTTATCCAACGTAAAGTCACATATTCATATCGTAAACCTTGGGGTTGCTTCATTTGATCATTCATTTGTCACAATGTTTAGCATTTGAGGTTTCCTTGTTCAAGACAAGATAGAATACTTAGTATTTTATTCTACAAGTTTGAGTGGTCAGAATACTCATATCAATGCTTGGTGTCTCCATTTATGCCAGGTTTCAAAATCTAAGGAGACACATTGAAGAACTAAAAAAGGTTTCATACATATCTTCAAGGGACATTGCATTATGAACTTCAATTTTAGCATTCATATAAGAGTACGCTGGTTGAAATTTTTAATTCAAATTAGGAAGGTTCTATAGATGATTAAAAGTCTACTTTTAGTTATACTTTTAATCTTGGATTTGAAATAATTTCTTGAAAGTCCAAGAAACAATCCATTGCACCTCTTCTTATTGTAAAATTTGAATTACAAAGTTGCTATTTTTGTTGCTGGTTAGGCAGTTCAATTGAGGAGATGGCTATAAAATATGCAACAAATCCTTTGTTGCTTGCTAGGCAATTTGGTCAAGGAGATGATCATAAGATATTGATCATCTCCTCTATTTCTTGCTAGGCAATTTGGTCGAGGAGATAGTTATAAGATATGCAAAAAATCTTAAAATAGTCCCATTGTTTTGTATTGTGATAATTAGAGCACTATTTAGATGAAAAAGATCCCAGTGTTTTATAGTAGGACTATGCATATTGATTCAACACCACTACATTAGTGAGTGAGTTAAACAAGTTTTGGTTAAGCTTTTCTATTGTCCTATCATGACACAACTTGTTGATATCTTCACAAAGCCCCTAACATGAGTTCAAGTAATACATTCTAAGCTTTGTATATAATTCTTCCAAATTTTTGCAATGGGGGAGAACAATAGAATAATGACCAATTTTTTCAATGCTCATCATGGATCTTGTAGGATGATGCACATTTATGGTTATTTTTAATGACTAGTTATTTAGTAGTTGTAGATTTCAAATTTCTATTCTGTTCTATTTTTTGGACTATATATGTACGGCATTTTATACACAAAAATCAATAGAGTGCTTTGGAGTCTTTTACCATTTCATTGTATTGTTGTTGGTGGATGATTTACATACCATCATAATTTAATTTGTAATTCTTCTAAATACTTACACATCACTTACAAAATTACTAACCATTTTTTATCATTTTTTGCTAGAGTGATATGTATAACTTATTTGTCACATTAAAAGGATACTTGTTTAATTTAATTTCTCAAATTGTACATAATAGTTGGTATCATCAAACTTCCTTGGAGGTGATTACTGTAGTATGCAATGAATTTTGTTCCCTCTAGAGAGTACTTAAATCCAATTTTCTTCTAGTGTGTCTATATGAAAATCCATGAAATTTAAGATAATGAAGAAATCAAGGTTGTTTGCAATCACCTAGATGTCATCCATCTTCTTTCATAATGCTTTTAAATGATTTGTACCTCCAACATCAATGTTATCTTTGAAGCTATACAAGAATCTTTGGAAACATAAGATTATAAACATGTAGAGGATGGCCATGTATTGCAACATCAAAACAATAGGTCCTAAGAGTTAATAAGTGTAATGACCAATTTTTTTGGGTCTTAATTAACAATTGACATATTCAAAGAAATATAGTTATTACTTCATTTTCATAGGAAGACAAGTAATTAAGTTACGTTCATGTGAATGAGATTTAACAATTACAATTACTTAAATGGAAAACTCATAGCTAACATTTGAAAACAACATCAATAAATTTACTATGGAAATTAAAATCTACATACCATGGAATTTGAAACCAAAATCAATTTAGCATTGCTTCTGCAAACACTTAGGTTAGTCCAGAAATACCACTATATCAATTAGGGCATCACATACTACTATATCAATTAGGGCATCAATTACGATTTGATTGTTTAGGGCTTCAGATGCCATTGTATCATTTAGGGCTTCAGATACCACTATATCATTTAGGGCATCAAATACCACTATATCACTCATTTCCTTCTGACAAATGCTAAAATGCATAGCATATCTTTATCTAATGCACGCCTAACATCCTATGGAGAGGGGAAACATTATTAGGGGCTTAACCACCCAACTTTGGACCATAACTTATTGTAAACACTGAAGTTAGTCCACAAATACCACAATAATAGTTAGGGCATCACATACCGTTGTATCAATTAGGGCATCAATTACCATTGGATCATTTAGGGCTTCAGATACCACTGTATCATTGAGGGCTTCAGATACCACTATATCATTTAGGGAATTAGATACCACTGTATCACTCCTTTCCTTCTGATTGCTTAACTATGGTAATAAGATTAGATGATATGCTCATAATCATTACTCTTATAAATGAAAGATTGAAATAAAAATGAATCAAATAAATCTATCTCTCTAAAATAAATATATTCCATGCTCAGTTAGAAGATCAACCGATCTAATTGGTTGCCAATTATAGTGACGATAAGAGTTGCTTTCATTTAAAGAAATAAGTGTAACAATGATACAACTCAATTAAGCTTACCTTCTACTTGAATATACATCATAAAAGTAAAAATACTTTTTTTTTGACAAACATTTGAATGCAGAGCGTATCTTTATCTAATGCATGTTCGATATCTTGTGGAAAGGGGAAACATTGTCAGGGGCTTAACCACCCAACCTTGAAACATAACTTATTCCCATACAATCTCTAATGAGAAAGGCCCTCCTTACATGGAAGAGACATTGAACACCTTGTCATCTACTGAGCATCTTAGTATCTAATCACACCACTTGACTTGACAATAGGAGAATACAATAAACATGATCATGCATGAGTTATTAAATGATTCTTTTAAAAAAATGATAAATATTGTTATGTCATAACTAATTATGTTTCATGTTATTGTAGAGTCCTTTCTCTTACCTCTTCACTCTTTTGCATGGCTAAACAACTAGTGAGTCCTAGGTGTTCAGAATTTCAGAGCAATCAACTCTTATTGTTTCATTAAGATTATGAACATCCAACATTTCACAATATGTGATTTACATGATTAAATTATTTAAAAGAATAAATGTAGAAATAACTATCATCTAATTCCAATGACTATTGGAAAAAAAACCATATGATTCCTTGTTATAGACACTTTACATTGCGTATTAGTAAGCAACTCCCTAGAGTTATTTAGCTTTGAATGAGGATAATCTCTAGCTTGCAGCTATGGAAATCAAATTGTAGAGACATTGGAATAACATTAATTGGAAATGATTATCACATGACCTGAAATAAAATTAGAATTGTCTGGAGTCTTACTAGACGATTTGTATCAGCTCTTCTTCAGATATTTGTAGACATAACCATAGTGTTTGAATACTACTTGAATCCTCAACAAGGAAAAGAACATATACGACTAACTGTATTAGGTGGCATTGCTGTGAGATGGAAAGGTCTTCCACCTCCCTTGGCTTCAACAAGGATGAACAATATATGACATATTTGTAACAAGAAAAGAATTGCTATAAATTGTAGAGATTTTTGAATGGAATATGCAGAATTTTGGATGATTTTTGCAGAGTATCAGGTTTAGATGGTAGCCAGAATTGAACAAGGAAAATTGTGAATAATAAAAGGAAGTCGGGTATGCTTGAAATATATGGAAGTTAGGTGAATGAAAGAATAGATATATATCTACCTCTCATTCTCAACTTTTATTAAAAAGAAATAACGTGACTCCTTGGCTTTTGCAACATAAAGAATATCTTGGCTCTTTGAACACCAATTAAAAATGCCAAGTGTTAAATCAATTTTCAAACAAGAAAAATAAATAAAAGATGGAAGAAGATTGAACATTATAATTTGAATATTATTATGATTTATATTTATATACATACATGTAAATATATTGGTGAGGTGACATCATTTTATTTTAATAAAATAATATGATGGTGTTACTTCATTTTTATATCTATGTGTACGTACATAGATATATTATATAATAATATAAAAAATAATTTAAAATCCTTTGAGGTATGTATTAAATTAAGTTAAATTAGTTGGTTTTAAATTATTTATTTAATAGTGCATCTGATTTCATCGATTGTATCCTCATGTTCAGATCGCTAGGTCCTCAACTTTTTTGCCCAATGATGGTGATGCTCCTGTGTCTAATTCTTTTCCTACAATGCTTCCACCTCTTCGATGTGCTTCCTATAAGGAAATTCTCTGTAGTTAAATCATATTACCAATCAAGTTATTTAATCTTAAATAATCATAATGGTTAACCACCTTTTCAATTTTATGAATTTGTGATAAATAATTAGCTAACATGTTATCTTCGCATTATAACGACTAATCATCTTACCATTTTGTAGGATTATACCAAATTTGACTATCAACTGACTTCATGTGAATTTTAATGCCTATGTTTTAAATTAGGTCAAAAATTGGGATGTAACAATAAGACAACAATACAAAAATTCTCTTTCCATGGAAGTGGTCTCTTGGTTTGCAAATTTATGACATTCATTGCAAGTTTTTCTTGTCAACATTTAAGAAATTTACCCTTTTATTGGAAATCCAATCCTAGATAAATAGAAGTTGGAATCTATTTCATCATGCAACAATACATTGATAATGAGGAATCCTAGACCACTCTACCTGATCACTATATATGTCAATTTGTTGTTGATTGAATAACTGAAAGAGACTCAAGTTTACAATCCTTTGATTTTTTTTTCCTTATGACTTATTAATGTTATAGTTTATTTTGTTTTTTTCTTTGCAATGATCACTCTCCTTTCTTAGAACACTTTTTCTTACTTAAGAAGGCCTTTGCTTATAAGAAGAAATATTTGAAAGGCTAAACTCTTTTGTTAGGTTAGGTAAATGGCATGAAAGGGACTAGCAAATAAAATATGTGTTAGATGGATGAGATACTAGGGAAAGAGAATAATGGAGGCCTAGAAGAATGACCATGATAATCCTTTTGGTGTTGGTTTGATCCCTATAGTGCGACACATTTAAAGATGTAAACTTTGGAGCCTTGATTGTGAGGAATAAACATCTAGGGGAGAAGAAGAATATGATAGCCAAAGAGTGAGAGCTTATTGGAGAAAGTGGATTGTGTGAAATTGATTTGCAAAAAAGTAAAGCTATCATAGTCAAAATTTAATTGAAACAATCCCACCAATTTAAGGAAACAAACAAGAAGACTGTTACTCTTATTGCTTTTTGCAATTCAACTCAGCCCTGCAAGGCAAATGATTTGATATTTTCATCAGTAATTTCTTAGCTAATAATAGTATGGTTTTGGTGATTGAATGCAATCTCGTGCTTTAGAAATGAGTTTATTTGTAAGAGAGATGCCATGGTAAATTCAAAGATGAGTAATGAAACTCTCCTTTCAAAGGTCTAATCCAACACTTCAACATGATACCAATAAAAGAACAAGGTAAAAATGATAAGTGCATAATACTTACAAACTAAAGAATGAAATTTGAAGATCACCAAAAATTTGGTGATGTCCAAGGGAACAACAAAGGACAAAGAAAACAAATTAAAATATGGCTATATCCAATATGCCAATAATTAAGCTTCCAACAAAGAGGTGTAATGGAATCATGAAAATGAATGTGCATATTCACCACGATGACAAAATAAGATAAGATAAGATAAAATTATTAATGTCCACAAAAAAAAAAAATGGTTTATGGGACTGAGCATACAAACAGAAGAGCCAACCAAGCAAAGGAACCAAATGGTGATTGAAAAGGAACAAAGCAACAAGAATAAAGAAAGACAAGGTAAGGACTAAGGGTGTTTCATTATCACAAAGAAATCCGTAATAGAGAGGTACATCCATGGACAATCCATAGTCTTCAAATGCCATGAAGAACCCCTATAGGACTGATGCTACCTGTAGAGACTGGTACAATGTTTGACAGATCTAGAATGTGAAGTAATGGAAGGCCTTTTCAAACCCCGTGGAGGAGACAAGGGAGAGAAAAAGGTGGTAATGAATTGATCAGAAGTTCATCTTTGATGAAAGGACTGTAGGGTATTCTCTCGAAGATGGGTGGCCTCCTGAAGATAAAGTGCTAAACACTGCTAATCAATATAACTGAAGAACATCAAGAGAGAAGAATAGCCTCTGAAAAGGCAATAGTATCTCCCGTTGATCTCATAGTAATGAGGACAATGAAATATGAAGTGAGTCTTAGTCTCAACCTCCATCAGAGTGCATAACTAGCATAATTGATCAACTTGATCCATATGGTGATTAGTTCGAGCCTTGAGACGATGAGAACCAACCCTAAAAGAGCCCAAAGAGAATTGTAATGCATGATTCCAATGTCGGTAAAGATACACAAGGTGAACAACAATACCATCCTGAATAACAAGAAAATTCTTAGCATAGAAGGCCATCTTAGGTCACAAACCACCCAAGGGATGACACCAAGTAGTGGTAATATACTGCCTATAGATATCCTATCTAACATGCTCATTCAACTCCTAACAAGAGGGGAGAAGATGAGCCGGGGCATCCAGCAAAAACTGATAGGGAGGAAGATGATCAATCTCAATCTTGATTGAACCCAACAAAGAGGTGGCCTGAGCGTACTAACATCTTGATCTAGCAAAAGTGTCAAATCTCATAATCTCCACCGAAGAACAATATGCCAAAAAAGATGTCGGTCAACACCTATCTCCATAAAACCATGAAGCCGATGATGAGACCAACTCAAGTAAAAAATAATGAAAAGTTTGAGAGGATGAGCACCAAACTCTACTAAAAAAATGTTGTGAGAGGTGGATTTGTGACACCTAATGATACGACACAACAACAGTGTCTGGACCCACTCAATAGAGGCCTAATCAGAAGCAATAAGAGAAAGTCCCCAAACTACAGAACCATAGAGGATTGTTAGACAAACCAAGGAGTCAAAAAGGGACAACTTGGATGAAATATCCTAAAAATGATGCTTGAAGCATTGTCTCTCCAAAAAATCCAGGGAGCCCATACCCTTACTGAATCTGGACTGCATAGCAGATCTCAAACTGAAATGTGGTCCTGAGAACTTCACACTAAGATACATGTAAGAGGGAGTAATCTCAAATTACTTCCCTTAGAAGAAGAAATGGAGATGAGAGGTCTTTAAGCAATTAAAGACCATAACCCGTGTCTTAGATAAATTGACCACAAGCTGTTGCTCAGTACAGAAAGAAGCAAGACTATAAGGGAGTCTCTGGAAGCTATCGGGAGAAGAGGCCAAGAGAACGACATCATTAGAAAAGAAGAGAATAGAGATCAAAACTTGATGTAAATAACACCCATCTCCTGGTTGAGAGGATTTCATAAGGAAATCCTCCAAATCATAAATATACAAGCCAAAAAGTGTAGGGGAAAGAGGACAACCCTGCTTCACACCAATGGTGCTCTGAATCAGATCAGAAAAGCCCTCCGAAGTTATGAACCTACCAGTAACCTTCTCATAAAGTCTCAAAATAGTAGTCTGTAACATATCTGAAATCCCAATCTCCTAAACTCATTGAAATAAAGCCAACCTAGGAACATAATCAAAAGCCTTACGAAAGTCCACAAAACAACAATAGACCTTTTGAGAGTGGTGTCTAGCATCCTCAATGATAGCCCACAGTGTAAAAACATGATCCATAGTAAATTTTAGTTTTGCATTTAGATTTAGATTTAGTTATGTATTTAGATTTAAATGTAGATTTAGTTTCAAAATTAATTATAAAAATGATTTGGATTTCAATTTCAATAAGTTTCATATAGTTTAGCCTTGTATGTTTGATTTAGATTTATAATTCATATTGATTCAAAATCTATTTGATATAGATATTTGATAATACATTTCATTTGTAGATTTATTTAATGTGCATGTTTCAATTTAATTTTACATTTCCATGTTTCATATTAGTTTTAGATTTGCATATTTCAAAATGCTTTTGGTTTGCATGTTTCATAATAGTTTTATATTTGCGTGTTTCAAAATATTAATATTTTTTATGTTTCATAATTAAATTTTATCATTAATGTGGATGGCACAGTCACTTTATCAATAAAATTTGTATTTTATTAAAGTTAATGATTAATTTAAAATAAACGAATCATATATTTAGTTTATATTTTGTCAGTATTTAATTAGATTATGTATGTGTTTTATTTAAATATTTTTCATAATATATATAGTTTCTTATTAATATTTATATTTGTAATGTTTGAAAAGAGGAAGGCAATGCCACCATATTTCAAACATTACAATCTAACTATTTTATTTGAAATAGTTTTGATTTTTATTTAAGTTATTTTGAACATTGTTCATTTGAAAGAATTTATGTTAACTATTAATACTTTTTCATTCTGATTATTTCTATATGTTGATTTTTTTTATAAGTTTGCAAGTTACTATTTGAGTTATGGATGCCTTGAACAGAGAATCATACATTATTTGATACTAGCCTGACTGCTTCAATGACCTCACATGATTTCTTTGAGAATGAGTTTGACAAATGCCTACAAATAATTAAAGAGACGTGCACAACTATAATTAAAGTTGTGGAGAACACAATATTTCCAGCAGACTATGTTGAGGAAATGGAAGTAATGCATATAAAATATGCATAAAAATTCATGTGTGATACATCTACAAAAGTGGATGGGTTTCCCTCAATGATGAAAGAAGTATTTCACAATCATTGTTCAAATAAAGGTCACAAAAGATTATTAATCATTGAAGAACATGACATGTATTTACACCATTACAGATTTTTTTGTGTGCATATAGTTCATTTTGGTCTCTAGTTTCAAAATTTTACTTCTAATTAGTTATATTGACAGTTCTGTTTCCCCATTGTTCTATATAACTTTCATGAAGAAAAGAACAAGACAAAACAAATTTATTGTCATACAAAACATTTCTTTAATGGATGTGGCTACTAAATATGTTAATTAAGAAAGAAAATCATAAGTTTAAATAGATGTCTTTAATCATAGGCATATTTATTGATTACTATTCTTAATCATTGCAATAAAAATTGCATTAGCATTATTCAAAATTCAACAATATATAATGTTCTCACATCGTCATGGAGAAATAATTTCCATAAAATTGATTTTTATATATTATTTAACACTTTTTACATCATCTAAATTATTGTGTTGGGACGTATAATTTCCCTTTCATGAATTAATTTTTTTCCACAATTCGAGTCATTTGTATAACATGTATCCCAAATTTGACCATAGTTGTACTCCAAATACTCCAACACTACACTTAAATCTCATACTTCCCTTAACCATGTCCCTTATTTTAGTGTAACATTTAACCACTTATTAACTCTAATCATAACATTGAGTGTCATATAAATGTAAACCTTGGATCCTAACTCTTTAACTCTTACTCTGTATATGACTGTACTAATCATTTGTATAACTAGAAATAATATTATATTTTTTATAAGTGAGAATGTATGTGTGTGTGTGTGTGTGTGTGTGTGGAGAGAGAGAGAGAGAGAGAGAGAGAGAGAGAGAGAGAGAGAGAGAGAGAGAGAGAGAGAGAGAGAGAGAGAGAGAGCACATCTATAGACAAGAGGGAGCTCATATTATGTTTCTTATCGAGACATGTTTCATGGAGAGAGAGGGATAGATATTAGAGATAAGGAAAGAGATAGTCATATGATGATTTATCTAGAGAGAGATAGATTAGGGGGTTATTGAGAGAGAGATAGAGAGATAGAGAGAGAGCAGGGAGAGAGAGGGAGAGAGAGAGAGAGAGATTAGGGCTATATCTAGAGAGCATAGAGGGAGAGAGAGACTAGGAAGAGTATCTAGGGATAAGGGTGATAGAGATAAGGGGGTGTATCTAGAGATTAGAGAGGGATTAAGGGGCATATCTAGAGACTAGAGAGAGAGAGAGAGAGAGAGAGAGAGAGAGAGAGAGAGAGAGAGAGAGAGAGAGAGAGAGAGAGAGAGAGAGAGAGAGAGGATGGGAGAGGGAGGTAATACATTATTAAAAAGGTTAATAACTTGTATCACAATAGCACTATAATAGAACTAACCCACATTAAAATTTAACCTATCAGTTATCCTAACACTAAGGTAATGTGTAATAATAGCACTAACATTAGTTATAATATAATTAGTAACCCAAAAATAACCATAATCACACTAATAACACAAACTCTAACTCTAACTTTAATTCTAAATTGAACTCAAACTCAAACTCTAATTCTAATTATAACCCTAGTCCTAATTCTAATTCTAAACCTAACCCTAACCCTAACCCTAACTCTAACTCTGACTCTGACTCTAATTCCAACTCTAATTCTACCCCTAACCCTAACCTTAACCCTAATTCTAATCCTAATCCTAACCTTAACCCTAATTCTAGCCCTAACTCTAAGCCTTACTATAAATCTAATCCTAACTCTAATTCTAACTCAAATGCTAAATCTAACCTTAAACCTAACCCTAATTTTAACCCATATTCTAACTCCAACCCTAACTCTAACTCCATCTCTAACCCTACCCCTAATTCTAACCCTAACCCTAATTCTAACCCTAACCCTAACTCTAACCCTAACTATAACTATTAACTTTAACTCTAATTGTAACCCTAACCCTAACATTAAAACTAACCGTAACCTTACTCCTACCCCTAATCCTAACCCTAACACTATATATAATGCTTATCCTAACCTTGACATTATATGTAACTCTAACTCTAACACTAACCCTAATTCTAATCCTAACCCCAACACTAATTCTAACCCTAACTTTAACTCTAACCCTAAATATAGTCCTAACTCTAGCCCTAACCCTAAATCTAACCCTAACCCCAACTCTATCTCCAACTTTAACTCTAACTATAACTTGATCTCTAACTCTAACTCTAATTCTAACCCTAGACCTAACCTAGCCTCAATTCTAGCCCCAATTCTAACCCTAACACTAACACTAACACTAACACTAACACTAATTGTAACCCTAACTCTAATGGTAATGCTAACTCTAATCATAACCCTTATGCTAACCCTAACCGTAACCCTAATTATAACCCTAACTCTAACTCTAACCCTTGTTCTAACTCTAATTCTAATTGTAACTCTAATTGTAGCTCAAACCCTAACTCAAAATTTAACCCTAACCCTAACCCTATTTCTATCCCTAACTATATTTGTAACCCTAATTCTAGCCCTAACCCTTATTCTTACCCTTACCCTAACCCTAAATCTAACTCAATCTATAACCCTAATTATATTTTTAACCCTAATTTTAACCCTAACCCTAATCCTAACTAACTCTAATTGTAACTCAAATTCTACCCCTAACCCTAACACTAACCCTAAGCCTAACCTATATAACCCTAACTCTAACCATAATTGTAACCCTATCCCCAATTCTAGCCCTAATCCTAACCTAATTCTAACCCTAACTATAACTCTAATCCTAACTCTAACCCTTATTCTAACTCTAACTCTAACTCTAACTCTAATTCTCACCCTAACCCTAACCCTAACCCTAGCACTATTTCTAACCCTAACTCTAACTCTAACTCTAACTCTAACTCTAACTCTAACTCTAACTCTAACTCTAACTCTAACTCTAACTCTATCTCTAATTCTAACCCTACCCCTAATGCTAACCCTAACTATAACTCTAACTCTAACTCTATCTCTAATTGTAACCATAACCCTAACATTAACCCTAACCCTAACTTTGACTATAAACCTACCCTTCATCCTAACCCTAACACTATATATAACTCTAACTCTAACCCTAACTCATTCTAATCTTAATCCCAACCCTAACTCTAACCCTAAACCTAAATCTAACAAGGTAACTTTAACCCTAACCCTAACCCCAACTCTATCTCTAACTCTAACTTGAACCCTAACCCTAACTCTTATTCTAACCCTAACCCTAACCCTAATTCTAACCCTAACAATAACTCTAATTCCAACTCTAACTCTTATACTAACACTAGCACTAACACTACCTCTAAATTTAACTCTAACTCTAATTGTAACCCTAACCCTACACTAACCCTAACCTTAACTCTCACCCTAATTCTAACCCTAACATTAATTCTAAGCCTTAATATAACCCTAACTCTAACTCTATCTCTAACCCTTATTCTAACTCAAATGCTAACTCTAACTCTAATCCTAACTCTTATTCTAACCCTAACCCTAACCCTAACTATATTTGTAACCCTAATTCTAACCCTCACCCTAATTATTACCCTTACCCTAACCCTAACTTTAACTCTAATCCTAACTATATTTGTAACCCTAATTCTAAAACTAATCCTAACCCTAACTCTAACTTTAATTATAAATCTAACCCTAACCCTAACTCTAACCCTAACTGTAACTCTAACCTTGATCCTAGCACTAGCTCTAATTATAAACCTAACCCTAACAATAACCCTAAATCTAACCCTAACTCCAATTCAAACCCTATCCCTCACCCTAATTTTAATCCTAATGCCAACCCTAACTCTAACTCTAATGCTAACCCTAACCCTAACCCTGACCCTAACCCTAGCCCTAATTCTAACCTTAACCATGACCTTAGCTCTAACTCTAACCCTAACCCTAACCTTAACACTAACCTTAACCATAATCATTAATCTATCCCTATCTCTAACCCTAAATCTAACTCTACCACAATTGGACTCTAACCATGACCCTAACCCTAACCCTAACTCTAGCCCTACTATATCCCTTACCCTAACCCTAACCCTAACCCTTACTCTAACCCTAACCTTCACCATGAGCACAACTCTAACCCTAACCTTAACCATAAACATAACTTTATCCCTAACTCTAACCCTAAATCTAACTCTACCATAATTGTACTCTAACCCTTACCCTAACTCTAACATTAACCCTAACTCAAACCATAACCCTAATCCTAAATCTAACATTAACCCTAACTCAAACCCTAACCGTAACCCTGACCCTAGCCCTACAATAACCCTAAACCTAACCCTAACTATAACCATAACTCTAACCCTAACCTTAACCATGAGCATAACTCTAATCCTAACCTTAACCATAAACATAACTCTACCTCTAACTCTAATCCTCAATCTAACTCTACCATAATTGGCGTCAAACCCTAACCCTAACCCTATCTATAATCCTAACTCAAATGCCAACCCTGATTCTAACCTTAACTTGACTCAAGCCCTAACCTTAGCTATACTATAACCCCAACCCTAACCATACCATAGCTCTAACCCTAACCTTAACCATGACCATAACTCTTACCCTAACCTTAACCACAAACATAACTCTAATCCAAACCTTAACAACAATAACCATAACCATAACTCTAACCATAACCTTAACCATAACTCAAACCCTACCAATCTTATTAGATTTCCACAATCCATTAGAAGATAATTTTTGTTTCTGGATTTGATTGTGTCAATTTATTTAGCATCATTAAAATAAAATAAAACACGTTTCAGATCACACTCTGTGATCCATCATCAGGATGAGAGAATGCAAGAATGAAAAAGTGAGTAGATCAAGCCAGTTCACGAGTTATTAAAGGGAAAAAGAGGGGTACAGAAGGAGAGGGATTCTAAAAAAATTGACACAATCAAATCCAGAAGCAAAAATTATATTCAAACCCTAACCCTGACTCCAACCCTAACCCTAATGGTAACCCTAACCCTAATTCTATCCTTATGGTTAACATTAACTATAATGGTAACTTTGTCCCTAACCATACATCTATGTTTGAGTATAACATTTTACACTACAATATCTCAAAAATAAAATGATTTTTTAATCTAAATTAAACTCCATATATTAAATTTTTAAAAAATGTTTTAAAGCATAATTTTATAGTAACTTTATACAATTCTAATTAAAAATTTAATTTACAATTTTATAATATCCTTATCAAAATATAAATAAAAAGTAAATGTTTTTCCTATTGCACCACAATTTCCACTAGCTTATATATATATATATATATATATATATATATATATATATTATGCCAAGAGTAATCATTCTCAAGGCGCCTATTTTTATTTTCATAAATCCTAACTCTGATTAAAATAAAATTGAATTAAATAAATATAGGCGCCTCGAGAACTATTACTCTCGAAATAATATATATGTTGGTGTAAATACGTATTTACTATTTACACTTTACTTGAGTTTACTTAGGTTAATGCATTATTTTATTATTATGCATTATTTTACTTTTTCTTAGGTGAGACACTTAGGAGTCTGCATACTTTTATGAGTTGTGATGTTGACAACATAGAAGTAAGCAACTCTAATTTAGCACATGGTGTCTACAACATTATTTTGTGTGCTACACCTTTGTAGGCTTATCCTCTTATCATCGCATTTACTCCTGTGCTTAATGGAGGATAACCCACACCTAGTGGACATTTTCCTAGTTGCATGACTTATCATTTATGAAGCATTTTGTCATCTCTCTTGTCTCCATATTATTGCATTTTTGGTTGTGAGTTGGTACGGGTGGTGTAGCCGAAAGTGAGGCAATTTGCACCAGGACCTTGAGTTGGGTGAAGTTTGTCAAGAAGTTCTTGATTGTGTAAACAAATCACTAACTGTGAGGTAGTTTGCACAAGGTTCTTGTGTTGCACGAGATTTATCTTCTAAAGACTTGATTATGTAGAAGAGAAAGAAGAAGATGATTTTTTTGATTGGATGGATTCTGAGGATTCCTCGACTTGAGAAAATTAGGGCACTAATACATTTGGTACCAAATTGTAATGGTAGTGGCGTTGCAATTTTTCTATCACAACCTTGTTTTTGTCACAATTGCGATGGTCTACCATCGCAATTGCGACGACAACAAGGTTGTGACGAAAAAACTACAATAGCACTGCCGTTGCAATTTGGTACCAAATGTATTAGTGGGGCAAGAAATCAAGAGGCATTGCTAGTTGATTTGCAGAAGTAAGTGAATTGATTAGAAGCAGAGTTGCAAAAAAAAAGAGCACATTACCAGAAAAGAGATATTGATAATTATTTGGATGCAGAAAAGGAAGATGATCCAGTGGAAGAGCAAGAGGATGAAGAGAAAATCATTTGCGAACCTAAAGTTGAAGAAGATGAACGAAAAGAGGAAGAGCATGAAGATGGCAAGATTTATGAACCTGAAATAGATCAAGATGATTCAAAGATTATAGCAATGGAGGAAAAGTATAGTGCCTTCATTGGAGATCAAGCAAGTGGAGTAGTTACATGCATTGTTGACGACATGAAAGAGGCAAGCAAAGATGACTATGTCAAAAAGGTAAATTTCTATGAATTATATGATGCTGAATTTGAGATGAGTTTGAAAGATATTAAAGATGGTTTGCATGAGAATCTTGTTAGTCATGTGTGGTATGCAAAGGAAGATTGGTATGGCGTTGCTGGGTTTATTACAGGTGTGAGTAATTCAACAAGATTGGATGAGGATGAGAGTTATACTTGGATAGAGTTCATTGCAAAGGAGAAATTTCAGCATCGGATAGTTGTTCCAGCTATGTGTTGGAGGAAGAGGAAAAAAATTTGTCAATAGTGGCTACTTCATTTTGTGAATCCATATTCACAAAAATTTTCCTACCATGGGAGTCAGATGCAGGAGCATGATGCATCAGCAAAAAAAATGTGGAAGATTTGCGTGTTGGTTTTCTTGTCCCTATTGAGTTGGAAGCTTGTGGTGAAGATGAAGATGGTTCTATATCTTTCTTTTGGCATCAAAGTGTGGGACACACTTTTCTATCTACCAAGGGAGTCTGATGCAGGAGCATCTTGCATGGGAAAAAAAAAAAAATTGTGGAGCAGAGAGAAAGTGATGAAAATAGAAGGAAAAATAATTTAAAAATAAAATAAGGGAAAAAGAAGAAAAGAGAAATTTCTATTTTCAAGGTGCATAGGTGGCATAAAAAGAAAAATAATAGAAATAGTTGTCATTCCATTAATCGAGGTGTATAGGTGGCAATTTAGAAGTTTGTGGAAAGATCCTTAAATCATGTATTTAATATTTTTTGGGTGCTTAGTTGTATTTGGGTGGGAATTTAATATTTATATAAAGGTAGTTGTATTTACCTTTTATCCCACATTGGTTGTGTTTGTAATGTCTTGGGTTAGAAGTGCCTATTTAAGCAAGGCTTACTATCATTTGTAATCAAGTTGGAGAAATAGAAGCTCTTCAAGTGAAGCTCTTCAAGACAAGCTCTTCAAGTAGAAGCTCTTCAGATGTAATTTCTTGTAGAAGCTCTTAGCGAGCAATCTCTCTTATATTGTAAGATTTTGGAGTTTTTACATTTCAAGAATATTCTAATGAATTTCAAGTATTAATGGAAGTTTTATGAAGCATTTTGTCATCTCTCTTGTCTCCATATTATTGCATTTTTGGTTGTGAGTTGGTACGGGTGGTGTAGCCCTTCATCAAAATGTAAACACATAATTCGAAACAACAAGGGATATGTCATGCCCAAACTACAAGGGAAAAAACACACAATTTTTTCTATTTTTTTTACTAAGTATAGTTATTAAATAAAGTGCTTAAAGATGAAATGATTGAGATAACATTTTATGTACAGGTTCTCTACAAGATGTCTTAAGATTACAACATGAGGACGATTACATCGTTAAGATATTAAAACTTTTGTGATAAGATTGATATCGATCATTTATTTAAACAGATTGTTAATTAGTCTACTAAAATATGATACATGGGACTAATCATCTTAATTAAACTCATTAATATTTACATCTAATACTAACTCTCTTTTACAAAGTTAATTTAATAATTCAATTTACTAAGACCAAATTAACAAAATTCTATTTAATACTAACATCTCTAAAATCTAAGATTTAACTTAAATCTAAACAAAATTTAACTTAAATTAAATACCATATTCAATTTTACATATATCTAAATCGAAACTAAAAATATTACAAAACTTAATAAATTAACATTAATATAAAAACAACTAAATTAATAAAAAAAAAACTAACTAAATCTACTATAATTGACTAGTCATAATTCTAAACTTAATTACATTTTTAATGTTAAACTAACTTAGTTCTAAAACTTAACAAGAAGGAAAACTTTATTAACTATACAACTAGCATTATAAAAATATCACAACTCTATACTTAACTAATTTAAAACAATATACAAATAAAAAAAAACTAAACTAACTTAATTTAAAAACTAACTAAACACTAAAACTAATATCCTAACTAATCTAACCCTATCCTAACTTCCCTACACCACACCCCACACCACCCCCCCCACCCCCCCCCCCCCCCCCCCCCCCCCCCTACACCCCTACACCCTATGCCAAGTGGCGTGAGAGGGGGGGCCTCTTACCAAAGGCCTACACACGCAGACCTACCCCCTTCCCTCTATCTCATGCACGAAGGTCAAAATGGAGGAGACATGTAGGATAAAGGTGGGGAAAGGAAATTAGATGCTTTATTAACAAAGACAATACTTGCTGACCTTAGCTCTCCCCTCACCATGATTCGACCCCTGTACTCGCTGATAAGTGGCTAGGGATTGCTTAAAAATTTTATTTTTTTAAAAACCTTGCCTCTTAGCCTGAGTTAGTGAAAAAGTTTTGTTGTTGGGTTAGGATATTTTAGGATAGTTATTGCTAAAGTTTTAGAGATGGAGATAGGATATTAAGGATATTAGTTTTAAATATATTCTACACAAATTCTATTATCATTATTATTATTATTTTAATTTACAAGATTTTACAAATGATTTAAAAGAGGATATTTAAAAGAATATTCTCTGTTATGAAAGGGCATTTAATTAGTTTCCTCATACAAATTCCAGAGACTATTTGGCTCTTGGATACAACCTTTTCTTTTTGAAAATTTATTTAAGTAAAGACTTACAAGCAATGCATGTATTATTTTTTTTGTCTATATTTTTAAATAGAATTAAAACATGGGTACAATAGTTTGAAGCATATTAATACCATTTTTAATGTGATCTCCTATACAACTTAAATTTGCAATATATCAACCATAGGTTTTATTTTCTTTCCTTAACATAATTATCATTTTGAACATATAAGGAACATAAAAAGGAACTTGAATATTTACTCAATTCAACTAAATCTACATCCTTGATATAATTTTTGTTTCCAACATAGAAGTAAACTTGAAATTTACCTAATTAAATCAATACCATTTCCATCTTATTTTGATGTGCATCCATCCAAAATAAAGTTTACAAAATTTAATCACATGACAAGCAATTATGGTCACAACACCAATTTTATTGGCAAACCTTATTCAAGGCTCAGCCGAGAAAGAATCAAGAAGAAAACCCGGCTTCATTGCCAATTACAAAAAGGTTTAAAAAATACAATTTTACAATAGGATCTCAATCCCAAATTTCAACAATTTAATCAAATTTTCTTCATGATCATAATCAAGGAATTTATAATTTTTTCTAGAACTCATTTCTAGAACCAAGGAGGAAGCAAAATTTGATCAGGTAACCCAAAAGCATGACCAAGAACACTTCAAACACATGCATGTTCATACAAGGTTTTCAAAAAGAGATCCACAATGAATCAACACTAGGGAAAGGGGGATTCTTCCAATAGGAGAAGTCAAGCACAACACCGAATCAGATGCCCAATCGGGGCTATTAACCAAGAACTTCCATTCTGTCATTTAAACATGCCATACTCATACCAGGTTTGTGCTGATGGGTAAGGGCCCATAACACCCTACCCTTTCTCCCTCTTCCCATCCTGAGAAGAGACTCTACACTAGTTGGAGTCCAACTAAACAGACCTTTCCCAAAATTGGTCACTCCTGCCCTCTCCAAGGGTGAGTAATACCAAAACACCCATGCAAGGAAAATCTCAAAATTGCAAATATAAACAAGAAAGGAAAACAACCAAAATAACATGTTTTTTTCAAGTCTTCCCAGCATACCCACAACCATACAAACATTGAAACAACAAAAAAGTAGCATGAGCATTAAAAAAAATATAAAAACTAAATAAGGGAGATGAGAATTTCCTACCTTCACAAAGAGGTAATGGCAAAGAACAAGTTTGAGTAGAGTTTCCACTTCCTTCCTTCAATCTTCAAGAACTCTTCTCTAAATGTAGAGATTGGGTAACAACCTCCACAAGTCCAAGAAGGGCCTCTAAATAAGCCTCCAACTCAACCACCCAAAAGGATCCATAACTTCTCCCACCCACTTGCAATTCTAGAAACTCCTAACTCTACCCTCACTATGGTTAGACACTAAAAAGGAGGTAGGGTGAGGCATCTCATTGAACCATGGTCAATTTTCGCACAAAGGCAAAAAGAGACTTTTTGAGTGACCTCAAAAGTCAATAAAAGGGGCTTAGGGGTTGGAAAAGACCCCTAACCCATACCCATACCATTTGGGTATAATTATATTAAGTTTTAAGCCTTAGGAAAGAGATTTAGAGCCAAACAAAATCTAGGAATAAAGTAGGACCATCTAACTACTCTAACTTGCAGATTAAACACTAATCTGGATTAAGGGATGACTAACCTCGATTAAGAACCCAAAAGCAAACTGACACCAACTAAACCAACTTGGGTCCAAAGGTTAAACAACTAACCCTAAACAGCACACTGAAGCACATAAACACTTTATGAGTGTCAAGCGACACTAAAAGAACATAATTACGAACATTACCATTCATTGAACAAAGAGATGCATACACATAACTCACAAGACAATACGTGAATTATGAACAACAAGGTTTTCCAAAAATTAGCACAAGGAGATTAGTTCTATTCCTCCGCATGGTTTCTTGACTAAATATCTGCACACTCATTGCACACATCAATAGTCTCGTAAAATCACATGTACATAAATGTATACATATCAGAAATTCACATAAATTAAAACATACATCAATAAGGGTTTCTTCATCCTGCTTAATTCTTAAACATTTAAAATCTCTTAAATCAAAGTCTCAATCCTACATTTACTAATTTCATCAATATACATATACATGAAACATTAAATGACAATCATCAAATATATCTAAAAGTAACATCACACAACATGAAATAATAAAGTATGTTCTAAGCATCAGATAATGTCTCGACATCTCGAGTCATGAATATCAAAATAAAAGTAATGTATCACTATGCTATGATAGGTCAGGGCGAGGCCTCACATCCTCCCCCACTAGGCATGAACTTCCTCCTAGAGTTCATCAAAAAGATACGGGTACTGAGATCACATCTACGCTGCATCCTCCCACGAAGTTGTGACCTCATCATAACAATCCCATTGAACCCTAACCCAGTCTAGCTCTCGACCTCAAAGTGCTAGGGTTCGTTGGGCAATAATTCAGATAGGCTCCAGTGCTAGCTGTCCGTTCGACTCCACCTATAAAGCATCCCAATCTATAATATGAGACTCGTCATAAATGTGTCCTCTAAGTACTGAAATATGAAACACATCGTGGATGCGGGACAGGCTAGGTGGAAAAGCTAAATGGTATGCAACAGGTCCTATCCTCTCAAGGATCTTGAATGGCCCAAAAAAATGGGGTGCCAACTTAGAGGCCTTTCTAAACCAAATCAAAATCTTGTGTGGTCGCACCCTCAAGAACACTCTATCACCAACCTGATACTCTCGATCTGTCCTCTTCGCATCAACATACTTCTTCTGCCTATCTTGTGCCTCCCTCAAGTGTTGTCTAATTAGGGTCACCTACTGCTCCATCTCCTTTACTAACTGGGGACCAATAGATACTCGATCCTCGATCCTATCCCAACTCAAGGGTGTCCTACATGATCTTTCATACAAGGCTTCATAAGGCAGCATACCTATGGAAGAATGATGCTCATTGTCATAGGCAAACTCGACAAGATGCAGGTATTCCTCCCATTTGACCTAATGATCCATCACGTACATATGTAGCATGTCCTCCAAAACTTGGTTCACTCACTCGGTCTGGCCATTGGTTTGAGGATGGTACGTTGTACTAAAATTGAGCCTAGTGCCCAAAGCCAACTGCAACTCTCTCCAAAATGAAGAAGTGAACAATGAGTCTCTATCAGAGATGATCTTATGGGGAGCACCATGAAGTCTAACAATGACTCGCAAGAACACCTAAGCTATGTCTCATGCTGTGAATGTAGTACACACAGGTGTGAAATGGGCAACCTTGGTCAATGTTTCAACTATCACCAAAATGGCATCATGGTGACGAGATGACATAGGAAGACCAACAATCAAATCCATAGATATAGTGTCCCATTTCCACACTGTAATCTCATGCTGCTGGAGAAGCCTGCCATGATGATGGTGCTCTTCTTTCACCCTCTGGCACTCAAGGCATCTCGCAACTATGCTAGCAATATACACTCTCATGCCTGGCTAATGATACAACTGCCTCAAATTTGCATGTAACTTCTTAACACTGGGGTGCACTGCATAAGGTGCTTTGTGAGCCTCAAGTACAATGAGCTCGTGCAAACCCCCAATGGAAGGTACATACATATGTCCCCTATGACGAAAAAGTCCATCAAACTCCAAAGAATACTCTACAAACACCCCTTCTAAGGGTCTTTGAGAATGCACTAACTGACTAACTTCTACATAAAGCTTATTAGCTGGTAAGTGCTACAAAATCCGCTCTCTCAAGTCAGTGCAAGTAGTCACAAATGAAAGCTCATGGCGCCTTCTACTTAAAGCATCTGCAACCACATTTTCCTTTCCCTTGATGTAATGTACATCAAAATCATACTCACACAGGAACTCCATCCACCTTCTTTGCCTAGCATAAAGGTTTGGCTGAGAAAATATGTACTGCAAGCTCTGGTGATCAGAATAAAGCTCAAATCTATGACCCAGAAGGAAATGTCACCATGTCACCAAGGCATGAACCACTGCCGCTAGTTCTAGGTCATGAGTAGGATAATTGAGTTCATGAGTCTTCAACTTTCTAGACTCAAAGGAAATAGGTCATCCTTGCTACATAAGGACTGCCCCTAAACCATCTAAAGATGCATCGGTGCACACCACAAAATCTACAATAGGATCTGGTACAGAAAGAATCGGTGCACTCGTGAGAGCTCTCTTGAGCTCTTCAAAAGCTATACCACACTTCTTTTTCCACTCGTACTTCTTCCCCTTTTTCTAAAGAGAATTGATGGGGTGTGCCAATCTAGAGAATCCTAAAATGAAGCGTCGGTAATATCCTGCTAGCCACATAAACCTCCTCACTTCAGTAACACTGGTGGGTGCTGGCCAATCCATGATAGCCCTAATCTTTGATGGGTCTACTAAGACACCATCACCCGATATGACATGACCCAAATAATGTATCTCAGGTCTGAAGAATGCACACTTCGACAAGCTAACAAAAAATTGATTCTCTCTCAGCGTCTGCAATACCTATCTCAGGTGCTCTTCATGTTCTCTCTTATCATGAGAATAAATCAGAATGTCATCAAGAAACACAACTACAAACTTATCCAAAAATGTACAAAATACTCCATTCATGAGGCTCATGAATACAGCTGGAGCATTCGTAAGGCCAAAAGGTACCACAGTGAACTCGTAGTGGCCATACCTAGTACGAAAAGTTGTTTTGGGGATATCACTATCCACAATCCTCAACTGATGGTAACTCAAATTCAGATGAATCTTAAAAAATACTCGAGCACCCTACAATTGATCAAAGAGATCATCAATTTTGGGAAGAGGATATCTGTTCTTGATGGTCACTTTGTTCAATTGCCGATAATCAATACACAACCTAAGTGATCCATCCTTCTTCTTGACAAAGATCACTGGTGCACCCCAAGGTGACACTCTAGGTTGAATATGCCCCTTCACCAAGAGTTCCTCCAACTAAGCCTTTAGCTCACTAAGCTCATGAGTAGTCATCCTGTATGGTGCTCTCAAAACTGGCTCAGCTCCTGGCACTAGGTCTATGTGAAAATCCACTGCTCAAGGTGGAGGCATACCAGGAAGCTCTGAAGGAAACACATCTGCAAACTCCTGAAGGATTGGAAAATCATCAAGGGATGGCTCCCTCTGTGAATCTTCCCCTCTGTCACTAATAGTGATAGCAAAAAATTGACAACCCTTTCGCATGCACCGTTTAAGTTGCATAGTGGAAATTATACGAAGGGACACTGGCCTCTTCACTCCGAAGATCTCCCTAGAGATACCATCATCATCCACACATTCCACCCTCTTCTGTCGACAATCCACCCTGGCGCTGTGGGCATAAAGCCAATCCATGCCAAGAACAACATCATAAGAACCTAGATGGGTAATGTGTAGATCAGTCCTAGTGGAAATGTTTCCAATCTGCATCTGACAACTCCGCACCATGGAACTAACTGACACTCTGGCTCCTGAGGCTAAATCTACCTCCCAACTAACACCCTATCTAACTACCACTAGCCTACAACGCTCCACCACAAATGGAGATATAAAAGAGTCAGTAGCCCTAGAATCAAATAAAACTACAACCATATGGCCCTGTATAATACCTGTAGCCTTGATAACTGTGGCCTGATGCTCAGCCTGGCGGTTGTCAACCACTGCAAAAACTCTATGGGATCTACCCATGTCACCAACTCTCGGCTCTGAAAAAGCCCTGCTCTGACCACTGGATGCCTATCCCTGTGGGCACTCCCTAGCTATATGACCCATGCCACCACAAGTGTAGCATGGTCCATGAGTATAAGATCGTGCACCCTATGACCTAGACTACTGTGGGCCTCCTGACCTACTAGATCTATTGTATCCACCCCTAGAAGACTGTTGAGTCTTCACTGACTGTGACTGTGGGGCTTGCACTTTTTGATCCTGCCTAGGTCCCTATGACTACCACTGCTTGGGCTTGGAGCCTTGAAAACACTAAGAAGGTTTCTACTACTGCTGCTGGGGTTTTGGCTGCTGAGACTGCTAGCCCTTAGAGGACCCTATTGTATAGTTCTGATTCCCTTTCCAAGGGGGTTTCTACTGGGAGGAGTTTTGGTTCTGAGACCAATCCCATGACTCCTGCCTACCTCGAGTATCCTTAGCAACTAGTGCTATCTCCACTGCCTGTCTAAAGGTGGTAGGGAATGCCATCCTAACTGGGCCCTGAAGAGAGAAATTTAGACCCATGGTAAAGTGATGCACCTAAAGTTTCTCATCCTTCATGTATTCCACATAAGGAAGGAGCTTAAGAAACCTACTCTCGTACTATGCCACTGTAAGGCCTTTCTAATAAAGAGAATGGAACTCCTCAATCTATTTTTGTCAAAAATACTCTGACAAGTACCTCTCCCAAAATCTTTCTAGGAAAGATTCCCATGTGAGGGTGTCCATCCTTACTCCACCAATAATCTCCTCCTGATGCCACCAATTGAAGGCATCCCCTCTCAATTGATGGACTACTAGGTATGCTTTTAGATTACTCCCATAAGGGCATAACCTGAAGCACCGTTGTAGGCTTTGCAACCATGCCTCTGCTACTGAACCCTCAGTGGTACTGGTAAACAATGGTGGCCCAAGTTGAATCAATTCCCTGATATCATCTCCTACATGTCTAGGAGGTCTGTCAAAAGGGGGCCCTCTCTGGTGTATGGACTCTTCCTTGTGTTCACCCTGACCCTCTAACTGCCTCGGTGGCAGACTCCTAGTCCTCTCTCTGACTCTGGGCCCGCCTCCTCTGGGTCCCTCTACTTCCACTACTGGAATCTGTTGAACTGGCTGAACTATAGGTACTACTCTCTACTGAACTACACCGATCAAAGTATGAAGTGCATCTATAATATCCTGGTTTGGGTTCGGTGGTGGTGGAGGTGGAGGTGGAGGTGGAGGTGGTCCATCCTCCTGTCCTGCTCTACCACCCCTAGCCCTATGACCTCTGCCTCGCCGATTACGAGTAACAGGCGGCATCTACACAATTAAAAGCTTGAGTTAAGTTTAGGAAGCACAATGGTTTAAGGTTCCTAGTGTAGAAACAGGGGCTCTGATACCAAAATGTCATGCCCAAACTACGAGGGCAAAAACACACATTTATATTTTTTTTTCTTACTAAGTATAGTTATTAAATAAAGTGCTTAAAGATTAAATGATTGAGATAACATTTTACGTACAGGTTCTCTACAAGATATCTTAATATTATAACATGAGGACAATTACATCGTTAAGATATTAAAACTTTTGTGATAAGATTGATATCGATCATTTATATAAACAGATTGTTAATTAGTCTATTAAAATATGATACATGGGACTAATCATCTTAATTAAACCCATTAATATTTACATCTAATACTAACTCTCTTTTACAAAGTTAATTTAATAATTCAATTTATTAAAACCAAATTAACAAGATTCTATTTAATACTAACATCTCTAAAATCTAAGATTTAACTTAAATCTAAACAAAATTTAACTTAAATAAAATACCATATTCAATTTTACATATATCTAAATCGAAACTAAAAATATTACAAAACTAAATAAATTAACATTAATATAAAAACAACTAAATTAATAAAAAAAAAACTAACTAAATCTAATATAATTGACTAGTCATAATTCTAAACTTAATTACATTTTTAATGTTAAACTAACTTAGTTCTAAAACTTAACAAGAAGGAAAACTTTATTAACTATACAACTAGCATTATAAAAATATCACAACTCTATACTTAACTAAATTAAAACAATATACAAATAAAAAAAAACTAAATTAACTTAATTTGAAAACTAACTAAACACTAAAACTAACATCCTAACTAATCTAACCCTATCCTAACTTCCCTACACACCCCCCCCCTACACCCCTACACCCTATGCCAAGTGGCATGTCAGGGGGGCCCTCTTACCAAAGGCCGCGTGCACTGCCAAAAGGCCTGCGCACGTAGACCTACCCCCTTCCCCCTATCTCATGCATGAAGGTCAAAATGGAGGAGACAGGTAGGATAAAGGTGGGGAAAGGAAATTACATGCTTTATTAACAAAGACAATACTTGCTGACCTCAGCTCTCCCCTCACCATGATTCGACCTCTGTACTTGCTGACAGGTGGTTGGGGATTGCTTTAAAATTTTATTTTTTCAAAAACCTTGCCTCTTAGCCTAAGTTAATGAAAAACTTTTGTTGTTCGGTTAGGATATTTTAGGATAGTTATTGCTAAAGTTTTATAGATGGAGATAGGATATTAAGGATATTAGTTTTAAATATATTCTACACAAATTCTATTATCATTATTATTATTATTTTAATTTCCAAGATTTTACAAATGATTTAAAAGAGGATATTTAAAAGAATATTCTCTGTTATGAAAGGGCATTTAATTAGTTTCCTCATACAAATTCTAGAGACTATTTGGCTCTTGGATACAACTTTTTTTTTTTTGAAAATTTATTTAAGTAAAGACTTACAAGCAATGCATGCATTATTTTTTTTTGTCTATATTTTTAAATAGAATTGAAACATGGGTACAATAGTTTGAAGCATATTAATACCATATTTAATGTGATCTCCTATACAACTTAAATTTGCAATATATCAACCATAAGTGTTATTTTCTTTCCTTAACACAATTATCATTTTGAACATATAAGGAACATAAAAAGGAACTTGAATATTTACTCAATTCAACTAAATCTACATCATTGATATAATTTTTGTTTCCAACATAGAAGTAAACTTGAAATTTACCTAATTAAATCAACACCATTTCCATCTTATTTTTATGTGCATCCATCCAAAATAAAGTTTACAAAACTTAATCACATGACAAGCAATTATGCTCAAAAAACCAATTTTATTGGCAAACCTGATTCAAGGCTCAGCTGGGAAAGAATCAAGAAGAAAACTCAGCTTCGTTGCCAATTACAAAAAGGTTTAAAAAATACAATTTTACAATAGGATCTCAATCCCAAATTTCAACAATTTAATCAAATTTTCTTCATGATCATAATCAAGGAATTTATAATGTTTTCTGGAACTCATTTCTAGAACCAAGGAGGAAGCAAAATCTGATCAGGTGACCCAAAAGCATGACCAAGAACACTTCAAACACATGCATGTTCATACAAGGTTTTAACAAAGAGATCCACAATGAATCAACACTAGGGAAAGGGGGATTCTTCCAATAGGAGAAGTCAAGAACAACACCAAATCAGATGCCCAATCAGGGCTATTAACCAAGAACTTCCATTCTATCATTTAAACATGCCATACTCATACCAAGTTTGTGCTGATGGGTAACGACCCATAACACGCTATCCTTTCTCCCACTTCTCATCCTAAGAAGAGACTCTACACTGGTTGGAGTCCAACTAAACAGACCTTTCCCAAAATTGGTCACTTCTGCCCTCTCCAAGGGTGAGTAATACCAAAACACCCATGCAAGGAAAATCTCAAAATTGCAAATATAAACAAGAAAGGAAAACAACCAAAATAACATGTTTTTTTCAAATCTTCCCAACATACCCACAACCATACAAACATTGAAAGAACAACAAAGTAGCATGAGCATAAAAGAAAACATAAAAACTAAATAAGGGAGTTGAGAATTTCCTACCTTCACAAAGAGGTAATGTCAAAGAAAAAGTTTGAGTACAGTTTCCACTTCCTTCCTTCAATCTTCAAGAACTCTTCTCTAAATGTAGAGATTGGGTAACAACCTCCACAAGTCCAAGAAGGGCCTCTAAATAAGCCTCCAACTCAACCACCCAAAAGGATCCATAACTTCTCCCACCCACTTGCAATTCTAGAAACTCCTAACTCTACCCTCACTATGGTTAGACACTAAAAAGGAGGTGGGGTGAGGCATCTCATGGAACCATGGTCAATTTTCGCACAAAGGCAAAAAGAAACTTTTTGAGTGACCTCAAAAGTCAATAAAAGGGGCTTAGGGGTTGGAAAAGACCCCTAACCCATACTTATCCATTTGGGTATACTTATATCAAGTTTTAAGCCTTAGAAAAGAGGTTTAGAGCTAAAAAAAAATCTAGGAATAAAGTAGGACCATCTAACTGCTCTAACTTGCAGATTAAACACTAATCCGAATTAAGGGATGACTAACCTCGATTAAGAACCCAAAAGAAAATTGACACCAACTAAACCAACTTGGGTCCAAAGGTTAAACAACTAACCCTAAACAGCACACTGAAGCACATAAACACTTTATGAGTGTCAAGTGACACTAAAAGAACATAATTACGAACATTAACATTCATTGAACAAAGAAGATGCATAAACATAACTCAGAAGACAATACGTGAATTATGAACAACAAGGTTTTCCAAAAATTAGCACAAGGAGATTAGTTCTATTCCTTCGTAGGGTTTCTCAGCTAAATATCTGCACACTCATTGCACACATCAGTAGTCTCATAAAATCACATGTACATAAATGTATACGTATCATAAATTCACATAAATTAAAACATACATCAATAAGGGTTTCTTCATCCTGCTTAATTCTTAAACATTTAAAATCTCTTAAATCAAAGTCTCAATCCTACATTTAGTGACTTCATCAATATACATATACATGAAACATTAAATGAAAATCATCAAATATATCTGAAAGTAACATCACACAACATGAAATAATAAAGTATGTTCTAAGCATCAGATAATGTCTCGACATCTCGAGTCATGAATATCAAAATAATAGTAATGTATCACTATGCTATGATGGGTCAGGGCGAGGCCTCACATCCTCCCCAACTATGAATGAACTTCCTCCTAGAGTTCATAAAAAAGATATGGGTACTGAGATTGCGTCTACACTGAATCCTCCCATGAAGTTGTGACCTCATCGTAACAATCTCATTAGACCCTAACTCGGTCCAGCTCTCGGCCTCGAAGTGCTAGGGTCTGTCGGGCAAAAATGTAGATAGACTCCAGTGCTAGCTGTCAGTCTGACTCCACCTTTAAAGCATCCCAATCTATAATATGAGACTCATCATAAATGTATCCTCTAAGTACTGAAATATGAAACACATCTAGGATGCATGATAGGCTAGGTGGCAAAGCTAAATGGTATGTAATAGGTCCTACCCTCTCAAGGATCTCGAATGGCCCAACAAAATGGGGTGCCAACTTAGAGCCCTTTTCGAACTGAATCGAACTCTTGTGTGGTCGCACCCTCAAGAACACTCTATCACCAACCTGATACTCTCGATCTATCCTCTTCGCATCAGCATACTTCTTCTCCCTATCTTGTGCCTCCCTCAGGCGTTGTCTAATCAGTGTTAACTACTGCTCCATCTCCTTTACTAACTGGGGACCAATAGATACTCGATCCTCGATCCTATCCCAACTCAAGGCTGTCCTGCATGGTCTTCCGTACAAGGCCTCATAAGGTGGCATACCTATGGAAGAATGATGCCCATTGTTATAGGCAAACTCAACAAGATGTAGGTATTTCTCCCATTTGACCTGATGATCCATCATGTACATACGTAACATGTCCTCCAAAACTTGGTTCACTCGCTCGGTCTGGCCATCAATTTTAGGATGGTACGCTGTACTAAAATTGAGCCTAGTGCCCAAAGCTGACTACAAGTCTCTCCAAAATGAAGAAGTGAACAATGAGTCTCTATCAAAGATGATCTTACGGGGAACACCATGAAGTCTAATAGTGTCCCGCAAGAACACCTAAGCTATGTCTCGTGCTGTGAATGTAGTATGCACGGGTGAGAAATGGGAAACCTTGGTCAATGTGTCAACTATCACCAAAATGGCATCATGGTGACGAGACAACATAGGAAGACCAATAATAAAATCCATAGATATAGTGTCCCATTTCCACACTGCAATCTCATGCAGTTGGAGAAGCTCGCTAGGATGACGGTGCTCCGCCTTCACCCTCTGGCACTCAAGGCATCTCGCAACTATGCTAGCAATCTGTACTCTCATGCCTGGACAATGATACAACTGCCTCAAATCTGCATGTAACTTCTTAACACAGAGGTGCGCTGCATAAGGTGCTCTGTGAGCCTCAAGTATAATGAGCTTGCGCAAACCCCTAATGAAAGGTACATACATATGTCCCCTATGACACAAAAGTCCATCGAACTCCAAAGAATACTCTGCAAACATCCCTTCCAAGGGTCTTTGAGAATGCACTAACTGACTAACTTCTACATAAGGCTTATCAGCTGGTAAGTGCTGCAAAATCCTCTCTCTTAAGTCAGTGCAAGTAGTCATAGATGAAAGCTCATGGTGCCTTCTACTTAATGCATCTGCAACCACATTCTCCTTTCCCTTGATGTAATCTACATCAAAATCATACTCACATAGGAACTCCATCCACCTTCTTTGCCTAGCATTAAGGTTTGGCTGAGAAAATATGTACTGCAAGCTCTGGTGATCAGAATGAAGCTCAAATCTATGACCCAGAAGGAAATGTCACCATCTCACCAAGGCATGAACCACTGCCACTAGTTCTAGGTTGTGAGTAGGATAATTGAGTTCATGAGTCTTCAACTTTCTATACTCAAAGGAAATAGGTCATCCTTCTTGCATAAGGACTGCCCCTAAACCATCTAAAGATGCATCGGTGCACACCACAAAATTTGCAACAGGATCTGGTATGGAAAGAATCGGTGCACTCGTGAGGGCTTTCTTGAGCTCTTCAAAAGCTCTACCACACTTCTCTATCCACTCATACTTCTTCCCCTTTTTCTGAAGAGAAGTGATGGGGTGTGCCAATCTAGAGAATCCTGAAATGAAGCATCGGTAATATCTTGCTAGCCCCATAAAGCTCCTCACTTCAGTAACACTGGTGAGTGCTGGCCAATCCATGATAGCCCAAATCTTTGATGGGTCTACTGAGACACCATCATCCAATATGAAATGACCCAAATAATGTATCTCAGGTCTAAAGAATGCACACTTTGACAAGCTACCAAACAACTGATTCTCTCTCAGCTTCTGCAATACCTGTCTCTGGTGATCTTCATGTTCTCTCTCATCATGAGAATAAATTAGAATGTCATCAAGAAACATAACTACAAACTTATCCAAAAATGTATGAAATACTCCATTCATGAGGCTCATGAATATAGCTAGAGAATTCGTAAGGCCAAAAGGTACCACAATGAACTCGTAGTGGCCATACCTAGTACGAAAAGATATTTTGGGGATATCACTATCCACAATCCTCAATTGATGGCAACCTGACTTCAGAGCAATCTTAGAAAATACTCGAGCACCCTGCAATTGATCAAAGAGATCATTGATTATGGGAATAGGATATCGGTTCTTGATCGTCACTTTGTTCAATTGCTGATAATCAATACACAACCTAAGTGATCCATCCTTCTTCTTGATGAAAATCACTGGTGCACCCCAAGGTAACACACTAGGTCAAAATATGCCCCTTCTCCAAGAGTTCCTCCAACTGAGCCTTTAGCTCACTAAGCTCATGAGTATTCATCCTATATGGTGCTCTCAAAATTGGCTCAGCTCTTGGCACTAGGTCTATGTGAAAATCCACTGCTCGAGGTTTAGGCATACCAGGAAGCTCTGAAGGAAACACATCTAAAAGTAACATCACACAACATGAAATAATAAAGTATGTTCTAAGAATCAGATAATGTCTCAACATCTCGAGTCGTGAATATCAAAATAATAGTAATGTATCACTATGCTACGATGGGTCGGGGCGAGGCCTCACAAGATAGAGAGCCATACAGAAAATGTAAAAACATAGTAAAATTCACATTGCAATTGATTATAAGACATTCACCTGATTCATTATAGTAGTAGATTGCAATAGAATGAGAATCCACCCAACTTTAACATACAAATTAACAAAAATTCATTATTTTCCTTTGAAATTGGCAATCAAAAGTCTAAAACTACAAAATGAGAAAATGTGGGAAATCTTTTAAAAAGTATATTTCATAGTTCAGGATAAATTTCTCCTTTGGACATTTTATTAAGTTGGTAGCAATGCCTTTCTCTCCCTTTGAATCACTAATTAATTTATTTTTTAGTAAGGTTATCAATGCTTACACAACTGACAACAATAGTTTTAGTGTATGTTAGGAATGCAATATCATTTAACATTAAAATTATTGTAGTGTAAAAATTTGACATAAAATAAAGAGGAAAACATATATATGGGTTTATGGACCTTTTATATCACATTGGAGAAGTTTTTGGTTTGAATTTTTAGTCATGATGAAATCATATTCATAGTAGTATTATTGCATTGAATCATAAATAAAATTATTCCATTCTTACATTCTTTAATAGAATAGTCAAACTATTGTGCATTCTATTATATGCTCGAAAAGTTTATTGCAAATCCATTTCATTACATTTGGCTCTTAAAGAGTAGAAATCATATCTTTCTATGTAGGAGAATCCATAGCTTTAACATATGGCAACAATGCCAGTTTAAGCCAGGTGGTGGTCAATGTGCATAGCTTTCACAAAGACATCAAGATTCTGTTGTTTGTATTATATGGTATGCACAAGTTGATTACAAGTTGTTAAGCATATTTTAATTCCAATCAAGCCTTCACTTTCAATTTTTATGTTGATTTATAGATGAATTCATATTAGGCCTTAGTTTAGATCTCTGATTTACGGATGACATTCTATTAGACTTAATAACTTGGATTTGTGATTTGCAAATGAGAGACTATGTTTGATTTTAGTATGATTTGCATTGATGAAGGATGATTTTAAGTCATGCTTAAGACTAGGAAACTAGTAGAAAAGCTGATGTAACTTTTACATGCAAACTTAGTAATTTTCTCTGGGGCTATTCATGAGCAGTTCATGCAATCTTTGCATATTATTGTGACTAGTTAATAAAAATTTATTCGTTTTAGTTCAGTTTTCTATACTCTTGCAAAAATGGTTTTGTTCTTTATTTTATATATAATTTCCAAAGCATAATTTCTACATACAATTTCATTTAATCCTGTATGATTAATGTTTAAATTTTTCATGTTCTAAGCATGTTGTGTGATAAAATAGAAGTCAATATTTCAAAATATAAACTTCTAGATGTCATTCCTGCTTTAATATTTGTATAATTCTAATTGAATTCTCATACACTATCAACCTTGATAAGATTACTATAAAGCCATGTGTGTTTACATTATCATGATTACCTTAATGTGAAATGAGTCCAACCACATGATTAGATTTGCTATTGCAATAATTTGAATAGGTGTCACACCTTGTTATCTTGTTTTCATCTTGTCCAATGGGCTGATCCATGGTTGTAACCATTTCCACTTTGTGATCAACATGATGACTCAATGACATGATATGAATCATTGCATACAAAGTTATATCTTCATTAGAAGACCCACCTGATGACATATTTTTGCATTCATTGTGATCAATTCTAGGCTACAAGCTAGAAACAAGTGATTCACCCTTGTTCGATATACAAAGAATTGTGTGAAAGGGAGTATATCCCATATCTCTTGAGGAAGAGAGCAATACTTGTCATAGCTGGTCATTATGACTTTATTTGTCGCTGAGACACAAGGACTCTTCTGAGTTCTTTCTTTCCATCCCTATTTATTTACAAAAAATCATTCCATGATGTGCAATTCTACTACCCATAACTAAAACTAAAATTAAATTGAAATGATAATAACATCTCTTTAGCCTACAAACTAACAAGATCATGCGCTTATACCATTGAAAGATCCTTTGCCAAATTCAGCCTCAAAATTAGGGACTCAAGGAACTTTGTTAAATACATTGCAAACAATCTTTGTACATATTGTTTCAATGTTACAGTTGCTAATGATTTCTTAAAATAATGTCAAATGTGTTTTAAATGCACTCAAATTGTTACTAAGATGTCTATGTAAAGAACCATAATGCAAATGCAATTGTTTTTTATAATAGAATGCATATAGATGATCCACACTATGTAAATATACAGGTAGACATTAATAAAAACAATTGTCATGCAAATTAAATATGAGAGATAACTTTTGACATTTAAACTCCTTGTGACTACAAAAATGTTAGAATGCAATAAAATTGCTTAGGTAGTGAAATGACGAGAAAAAGGTCAACTTTTGGTTTACAAAAAATGTATTTGATGCAATTACCAAACTCCATAAATTCCTATCAAAATGATCAACATTGAATTGAACCATGCCAAACATACAATACCTTATTCAATTGCATTTGTTAATATGTTGCAGCTTCATTCAAATAGTTTAAGTATGAACTACTTGCTTCTTAAAATCTATGTCCTACTAGAAAGGCCTTCTAGTAGGTGATGGATTTGTATGGCTAGGTATAAACCTATGAGTCTTCCATATTCACCTAGAAATCAATCTTTCTATTGTAAATCTAAAGAAGATATACTCGACCAAATATCATGAAAGTATGTGCAGAACAAATACAAAATATATGAAAAGAAAATAAACATATAACCATTGAAAACTAAACAACTCCCACAATATTGTGAATTTGGCTTAACCATCTGAAATCAAAGTTGGCATAATAATTTCCCAAGTGAGAAAATCATTTTGTGTAAGATTATTGGATTGAAGATTATTCCAAAAAAGGTGAGATTTATCCTTGATATGGAGCCCCCTATAGATGTCACTGGACTTAACTCTTTCTTGGACACATTGGGTACTTCTAGAAGAACTTTGTAGAAAAATCCTATTGGTTGGATAAGTTGACTCGAAATGACAAGCCATAAACATGGGAGATTGCACAAGGAGAGGCCTTCAAGGAGCTCAAACAAGGCTAGTGTGTATGCCCATTATGGCATAGTTGAATTGGGACACAAATTTCTCGTATGGCTTGTTGTTTCGAGTCAACTTATCCAACCAATAAGACTTTTATGCAAAGTTCTTAATGAACTTTTGGAAGTACCCAATGTGTCCAAGAAAGAGTTGAGTCTAGTGGCATCCGTAGGGTGCTCCATATCAAGGATAAATTTTACTTTTCATGACTCATCTTCAATCCAATTTTCATTTTTTTTAACCAAAGCAGGTTGGTCAAAAACTTGACCAATGGTGGTATGGCTTGGTCAAAAATTTGACCAAACTTATTCAAAATTTTGACCAAGTCATCGACAAGGATGTCATTGTGGGTTTGGCATCTTGGTCGATGACGGATGACCAATAGGACTTTTTATTTTTAATAAAACATTAACAAAATTTTGACGATTAGAAAAATTGGTTGAAATGTTGATGACAAAAATTGTGACAAAACTATTAGTCGAAACTTCGACCAAAATGAGTTGAAAATTCGACCAATTTTGGTTGAAAAATGAGTCAAAATTTACTAGTGACTTTTGGGAGGAATCTATCACAAAATTATCATGGTTATTGGACCCCCCCAATAGACTATTGGGGCTTTCCCCCTAATATTAACTAAGTTTTATCATAGATATTAGAGCACTTTTGACATATTCAAATTCATAAGTAGGAGAAATTTCCACAGCAAGTCAAATTGTGATATTGCTATCAGGATTTAACTCTGTGATTTTGAGTCAAACTCATTGACCCATGTTTGATGACTAGTGATTCAACATGAATCCATCTCTCATAAGAGTTATTGGTAGCCACGGTGCAATAGGAAAAAAATTTACTTTTTATTTATATTTTGTTAAGGTTATTATAAAATTGTTAATTAATTTATAATTACAGTTGTATAAAGTTACTATAAAATTATGCTTTAAAATATTTTTTTAAAATTTAATATATGGAGTTTAATTTAGATAAAAAAATTAATTTTATTTTTGGGATATTGTAATGTAAAATGTTAGAGTCAAATATAGATATATGGTTAGGGACAAAGTTATCATTATAGTTAATGTTAACCTTAGGGATAGAATTAGGGTTAAGGTTACCATTAGGGTTAGGGTTGGAGTTAGGGTTATTGTTTTAGCTATGGTTAAGGTTAGGGTTAGAGTTATGGTTGTGTTTATTGTTGTTAAGGTTCGAATTAGAGTTATGTTTATGGTTAAGGTTAGGGTTAGAGTTATGGTCATGGTTAAGGTTAGGGTTAGGGTTTGAGTCAGGGTTAGGGTTTGAGTTAGGCTTAAAGATAGGGCTAGGGTTAGGGTTAGAGCCAATTATGGTAGAGTTAGATTTAGGGTTAGAGTTAGGGGTAGAGTTATGTTTATGGTTAAGGTTAGGATTAGAGTTATGCTTATGGTTAAGGTTAGGGTTAGAGTTATGGTTATAGTTAGGGTTAGGGTTAAGGTTATTGTAGGGCTAGGGTTAGGGTCAAGGTTAGGGTTAGGGCTAGAGCTTGAGTCATGGTTAAGGTTAGAGTTAGGATTAGGGTTAGGGTTTGAGTCAGGATTAAAGTTAAGGTTACGGTTAGTGTTAGAGTTTAATTATGGTAGAGTTAGATTTAGGGTTAGAGTTAGGGATAAAGTTATGTTCATGGTTAAGGTTATGGTTAGAGTTGTGCTCATGGTTAAGGTTAGGGTTAGAGTTAGGGTTAGCGTTAGGGTTAGAGTTATGGTAGGGCTAGAGTTAGGTTTAGGGTCAGGGTTAGGGTTTGAGTCAGGGTTAAGGTTAGAGTTATGGTTAGGGTTAGGTTTTCAACTAGGATTAAAGTTAGGGATATGGTCAGAGTCCAATTATGGTAGAGTTAGATTTAGGGATAGATTAATGTTTATGGTTAAGGTTAGTGTTAAGGTTAGGGTTAGGATTAGACTTAGAGTTAAGGTCAGGTTAAGGTTATAATTAGGGTTAAGATTAGGGTTAGGGTTAGAGTTAGAGTTAGTATTAGCATTAGGGTTAAAATTAGCGTGAGGGATTGAGTTTGAAGTAGAGTTAGGGTTAGATTTAGGGTTATTTTTTAGGGTTAGGTTTATAATTAGAGCTAGTGTTAGGGTCAGGGTTAGAGTTATAGTTAGGGTTAGAGTTAGGATTAGGATTAGGATTGGGTTTAGAATTAGAGTTAGAGTTAGGGTTATGGTTAGGGTTAGAATTAGGGTTACAAATATAGCTAGGATTAGAGTTAGGGTTAGGGTTAGGGTAAGAGTAAGAATTTGGGTGAGGGTTAGAATTAGGGTTACAATTATAGTTAAGGTTACGGTTAGGGTTAGAATAATAGTTAGGGTGAGTTAGAGTTAGAATTAGAGTTAGAATAAGGGTTAGAGTTAGAGTTAGAGTTAGGGTTATATTTAGGGTTAGAATTAAGGTTAGGGTTAGAGTTAGGGTTAGGGTTAGGGTTAGGGTTAGGGTTTCAATTAGCATTAGAGTTAAAATTAGAGGTAGTGTTACTATAAGAGTTAGAGTTAGAATTAGAGTTAGAGTTAGGGTTAGAATTAGGGATAGGATTAGGGTTAGGGTTAGGATTGGGCTTAGGGTTAGAATTAGAGTTAGGGTTAGGGTTCAAGTTAAAGTTAGAGATAGAGTTGGGGTTAGGGTTAGGGTTAAAGTTACTTGGTTAGATTTAGGATTAGGGTTGGGATTAAGATTAGAATTAAGGTTAAGGTTAGAGTTAGAATTATATATAGTGTTAGGGTTAGGATTAGGGGTAGGTTTATAGTTAGAGCTAGGGTTACGGTTAATGTTAGAGTTAGGGTTACAATTAGAGTTAGAGTTAGAGTTATAGTTAGGGTTATAATTAAGGGTAGGGTTAGAATTAGAGATAAAGTTAGAGTTAGAGTTAGAGTTAGGGTTATAGTTAGATTTAAGGTTAGGATTAGGGTTAGAATTAGGATTAGCATTAGAGTTAGAGTTAGGGTTAGAAATAGTGCTAGGGTTAGGGTGAGAATTAGAGTTAGAGTTAGGGTTAGAGTTAGGATTAGAGTTATAGTTAGGGTTAGAATTAGGTTAGGATTAGGGCTAGAATTAGGGATAGGGTTAGAATTAGGGATAGAGTTAAGGTTATATAGGTTTGGGTTAGGGGTAGAATTTGAGTTACAATTAGAGTTAGAGTTAGGATTAGGGTTAGGGTTAGAATTAGGGTTACAAATATAATTATGGTTATAGATTGAGCTAGAGTTAGGGTTAGGATAAGGGTAAGAATAAGGGTTGGGGCTAGAATTAGGGTTATAAATATAGTTAGGGTTAGGATTAGGGTTATATTTTGAATTAGGGTTTGAGCTAGAGTTAGAGTTAGAGTTAGAGTTAGAGTTAGAGTTAGAATTAGTGTTAGAACAAGGGTTAGAGTTAGAGTTATGGTTAGAATTAGGGTTAGGGTTAGGGTTAGGGTTAGGTTTAGCACAAGGGTTACAATTAGAGTTAGGGTTAGAATTAGAGTTAGGGTTACAATTAATGTTAGTGTTAGTGTTAGTGTTAGAATTATAGTTGTAGCTACCTTAAAACCTTTAGAAAATAAAGTATTTTTATATTTTGAAAAATTCCTTATGACATCATCATTTATTAATTAATTATTTATTTAATTAATTTATTTATTTTTATGCCATTAAATCCCTTTATCTTAATTAAAAATATTTAATTAAGGAATCCCTCCCAAAAATGTTTAAATCTTATTTAAACATTATTTCCTTATTTATTAATTATTTAATTAATACATTGACCAAAAAACCCAAAATAAATAAAAAATTTATTTTTTGCCCAAAACTTGGCCAATTTCCTTAATACCACTAACCTCTTCCAAAATCTTTTAATCCTTCTTTAATTTTGATTAAAGGCTAATCCCATCATTTTCTACCCCTAATCCCAACTCAAAATATTTAATTAAGATTAAATATTAATCCTGATGTTTATTTAAAAAGTTTTAATAAATATCTCCTCAATCCAAACCCTTGAAATAAATAAAACTTTATTTATTTCCTAAAAATCTAATTTATCCTCATCCTAAGAAGTTCTAGACTCTTCTAGAAAGTCTTCATCCTCATCCTAGAAAGTTCTAGACTATTCTAGAAAGTCTTTATCCTCATCCAAAGTCTAGACTCTTCTAGAAGATGTCTTTAAACCTAATCCTAATCCCCTCCTAACCTTGTCACATTCCCTAAAAATGGGTTAAGACATACTAACCCAAGCCAAAGTTAACAAATATCTCCTCCTTCACCCACCCTCATTAAATGCCATCCACTTGCCTATCCCTAAGCTAATCCTAAACCATCCTAATCCATCCTCTAATCATTTGCACAATCCTAAGCAAGCTTAAAACCTTCCTAATCAAGCCCAAGTCGAAATTCCGCTCATCTCCTTCAAAATATCCCAACCATAAAACTTTATGAAGCCCACTAGGCCATTAATGACTCTTCCAAGCCCTTTTATTGCTCTTACAAGCCATTATGAGGGTCTTTATGAAGATTTTATCCCTTGAGCCTCCTTTGTTGACTCATCCTTCCCCTTTCCTCCATCCTCTCACCCTGTGACATGTGTCACTCCCTTATTGGCTGTAAGGAAGCACAATCCATGTGCTCTCCTCTCATGCAATCTGAGCCCTCCATGAGCTTTTCCCCATCCTTAAATCTTAGCCCTCAAACCCTCAAGCCTCTTGCCTATAAATTGGATCCTTCCCCTTTGAAAAAAAAACACAATCCATGAAGTAAAGTCATAATGCCATTTTAAGAAGCCATTTTACATCAAAACCATACACTCACACCCAAATTCCAACTCCATTTGAAGCCCTATTTGAAGCATAAGCTTGAGCATACATCCTATCTATTTAGACAAAGCCACTCAAGAAGAGAGCTTCTTACTGAGAGAGCCCATTAATGGCTCATATTCTTAATTGAGAGCTCATCTTAGTCTATCTTGAAGTTTATGAATTTTTTTTAGTTTGTAGAAGCTTTATTTAAATTTGGTTTCTATTAGCATACTAACATTGCTCATATACAATAGTTAGGTTAGAGTTACAGTTAGAATTGGGGCTAGAATTGAGGCTAGGTTAGGGTTAGGGTTAGAATTAGAGTTAGAGTTAGAGATCAAGTTAGAGTTAAAGTTAAAGTTGGAGATAGAGTTGGGGTTAGGGTTGTAGTTAGGGTTAAATTTAGGGTTAGAGTTAGAATTAGGGTTAGAATTAGGGTTGGGGTTAGGATTAGAATTGGGGTTAGATTAGAGTTAGGACTAATCTAAGCCAAAAGTTGGCTCAGAACACAAATTAAATACAAATACACAAATTAAATGCCACAAGTCAACCTGCAACAATAATTAAATGCCCAAAATTGATATTTGAGTAAAATTGTGATATCTCCTAGATCCAATTGAATTAGAACTCATGCTTCAAAATGTAGTTAGTAATCTTGGCCCTCTTCAATCCTTGAAAATTTCATCCTCTAAATAATTGTGGAAAATTAGTTACATGACATGAAACAGACACAAAATTCCTAAGCAAGGCCAAGCTCCATAGACCATGCTGAGCAACCAAAGACCATGCCGAGTTCCCAGACCATGCCAAACAACCACAGACCATGCCAAGTTCCTAGACCATGCCAAGAAACCAAAGACCATCCCAAGTTCCCAAACTATGCTGAGCAACCAAAATCCATGTTGAGTTCCCAGACCATGCCGGGCACCAGTATCTGCCAAGCTCTGCAACACAACCAAAATCTCTCCAAACATACAAGATTGCAAGAAAACCCAAGATTCTCCTGCATCATCTTTTCTTATCTCATATATATATATATATATCCAAAAAACATGTCTCTATAAGAAACATAATATGAGCTCCCTCTTGTCTATAAATATGCTCTCTCTCTCTCTCTCTCTCTCTATATATATATATATATATATATATATATATATATATATATATATATTCTCACTTATAAAAAATATAATATTATTTCTAGTTACTAGTACATATAGGGTTAGGTAAAGTTATATAATTTACTAAATGAGTAGTATAGTCATATATAGAGTAAGAGTTAGAGTTAGGATCCAAGGTTTACATATATATGACACTCGGTGTTATGATTAGGGTTAATAAGTGGTTAAATGTTACACTAAAATAAGGGACATGGTTAAGGGAAGTATGAGATTTAGGTGTAGTGTTGGAGAATTTGGAGTATAATTATGGTCAAATTTGGGATATATGTTATACAAATGACTTGAATTGTGAAAAAAATTTAATTCATGAAAGGGAAATTATAAGTCCCAACACGATAATTTAGATGATGTAAAAAGTGTGAAATAATATATAAGAATCAATTTTATGGAAATTATTTCTCCATGATGATGTGAGAACGTTATATATTGTTGAATTTTTAATAATGCTAATGCAATTTCTATTGCAGTGATTAAGTATTGTAATCAATAAATATGATTAAAGACATCTATTTAGACTTATGATTTTCTTTCTAAATTAACATATTTAGTAGCCACATCCATTAAAGAAATGTTTTCTACAACAATAAATTTGTTTTGTCTTGTTCTCTTCTTCATGAAAGTTACATAGAACAATAGGGAAACAAAACTGCCAATACAACTAATTAGAAGTAAAATTTTGAAATCAGAGGCCATAATGAACTATATACAAAAAAACATCTCTGTAATGGTGTAAATACATGTCATTTTCTTCAATGATCAGGATTCTTTTGCAACCTTTATTTGAACAATGATTGTGAAAAACTTCTTTCATCATTGAGGGAAACCAATCCACTTTTGTAGATGTGTCACACATGAATTTTTACGCATCTTGTAAATGCATTACTTCCATTTTCTCAACATAGTCAATTGGAAATATTGCATTCTCCACAACTTTAATTATAGTTGTGCACTTCTCTTTAATTATTTGTAGGCATTTGTCAAACTTGGTCTCAAAGAAATCATTTGAGGTCATTGAAGTAGTCAGGCTAGTATCAAATATTGTTTGATTCTCTATTCGAGGCATCCATAACTCAAATAGTAACTTCCAAACTTATAAAAAAATATCAACATATAGAAATAATCAGAATGAAAAAGTATTAATAGTTAACATAAATTCTTTCAAATGAATAATGTTCAAAATAACATAAATAAAAATCAAAACTATTTCAAATAAAATAGTTAGATTGTAATGTTTGAAATATGGTGACATTACCTTCCACTTTTCAAACATTACAAATATATATATATATATATATATATATATATATATATATATATATATATATATATATATATATATATATTATGAAAAATATTTAAATAAAACACATACATAATCTAATTAAATAATGACAAAATATAAATTAAATATATGATTCATTTATTTTAAATTAATCATTAACTTTAATAAAATACAAATTTTATTGATAAGGTGACCTTAACATCCACATTAATGATAAAATTTAATTATGAAACATCAAAATATAAATATTTTGAAACATGCAAATATAGAACTATTAACCAAAAGCATTTTGAAATATGCAAATCTAAAACTAATATGAAACATGGAAATGTAAAATTAAATTGAAACATGCACATTAAAAAATTCCACAAATGAAATGTAATATCAAATATGTATATCAAATAGATTTTGAATGAATTTGAATTCTAAATCTAAATCAAACATACAAGGCTAAACTATATGAAACTTATTGAAATTGAAATCTAAATCAAAGAAGAATATTATAACTAATTTTGAAATTAAATCTACATTTAAATCTAAATACATAACTTAATCTAAATCTAACTACAAAACTAAAATTAAAATTAAAAATTAAAATAGAAATCTCACATGCAAAAAAATTCTTGAAAACTTCAATCTACTCTTCAAAAACTCTAATCTACTCCAATAATCTCCACCTCTTCCTCCCTGTATAAACACAAAATGAAAATGAAATGAGGAGCATTTGTTTTATAACATATGAGAGACTCCTTATATCCCCCATTAGATGTCTTTTGACATTCCACAAATTTATTTCAAATTCCCTCACTCCACCACAAAAAATAAGAATATTGAATGTGCATTCAAAATTATATTTAACAAAAAGAAAATGTTTTATATTTAAAAATTTAATGAAATTATTTTATCCCTATTTTTTTGGCATTATTTTTTTGGGTCCTAATTTCTAGCCCTATTTTTTGGGTCTTATTTTTTGGCCCCTATTTTCAGGCCCTATTATTTTGGCATCCATTTGGATTAATAATATTTTGGCCAACTATTATTTTGAGAATTTTAAATTTTTTTTAATAATTCAATAATGATAAAATATATATTAAATATATGATTCATCTACTTTAAATAAATCATTACCTTTGATAAAATACAAATTGTATTGATATGGTGGCGTTGTCATCCACATTAATGATAAAATTGTACTTTGAAATATGAAAATATAAATACTTTGAAACATGCAAATCTAAAATTTTTATGAAACATTCAAATCTAAAACATGCAAACCAAAACTATTTTCAAATATGCAAATCTAAACTAATATGAAACATGCAATTCTAAAACTAATTTGAAAAATGCACTTTTAAAATATGCAAATGAAAAGTATGATAAAATATATCAATCAAATAGGTTTTGAATGCAAATCTAAATCTACATCTAAATCAAACATGCAAGACTAAATTATTAAATGCAAGCCTAAACAATTTTGAATAGAATTCTAAATCTAAATGAAACTAATTAAAATTGAAATCTAAGTCAAAGTGGAATATTATAACTAATTTTGAATCTCAATTTACATCTACATCTAAATATAAATAAAAAATAGAAATCTTACTTGCAAAAAAATTACTCCAAAACTTCAATCTACTCTTGTTCAAAAACTCCAATCTAATCCTCCAATAATCTTTACCTCTTCCTTCTTGCAAAAACATTAAATGAAAATGACCTGTGAGAGGCTCCTCATACCTCCCAATGGACGTCTCTTCACATTCCACGAATTTATTTCAAATTCCCTCACTCCCCACAAAAAATAAGCATGAATGTGCATGCATAATTATATTTCACAAAAAAAAAAAAATCATATTTAAACTATTTTTGGCCCTATTTTTTCGGGCATATTTTTTGGTCCCTATTTTTTTGGGCCTATTATTTTGACCTCCATTTGGCTTCCTTTTATTTTGGCCAACTATTATTTTGAGATTTTTATTTTATTTTATGGTTTAATAATTTAATAATTAATTTAGAAGTTTGTAATTACTCCCTTTTCTTTTTTATTGACAAGGAATCTTGGCATATTTCTGTGTTGGGCATTTGTGCTACCATTGTGTAGAACGCCTTTCAGTGTAATGAATGTGTTTTACCTAGGATTGAAGGCTCTGGATGGTTTGAAACCTAGACTGTCAAAGTAATTGGATGAGATATCAATGTCAACTACCTTATATAATGTGGTAAGAGATAATGATGGATGGGAACCTAAGCAATTGTTACCCAGAGAGTGTACTATGGAAGGCTAGAGGTTTTTCCAACAAGTGCTTGCTAATAATGTGGACAACTCCAAAGTCCTCTGTAATCATCGATTTATGTCATTTAAGACAATAGAGGTGTGAAGGAGTATAGATGATAAGTTTTGATTTTGACTATTAAATTTGAATTCTTAAGCTTCTTTTTATTCGTGCTATTGAGACTAGCAAAATAATGCCTCTTTCGTTTGATTCAAATGCTTTATTTTCAATACTATAGCCAATCCGATCATGATACTCAAAGTTGTTATGCTTTGATGATTCAAAATTTTGTTGATATTTATGCAATATCAATGGATGCTTGCTCAGATTAACAATACAACTAAATTGGTTGCACCTCCTTACCATATTAATTTTTTTTGATATTTATGCAATATAAATGGATGCTCCATTCTGTCCCACTCATGTTGTCCCTCTTTAATAGTGGAACAAGTTCATGATGGAGCTCTATGTAAGCCATTTTCATAATGTTTGTGTGGAGAGCTAGAAGATTGGGATGTGAGAGAATTAGGTAAGCACAATATCTCGATAGCATGCCATTGAATGAATAAACTTTTTGTCCTCCTTGGATACATGGGAAGGAGCACCAACATTAGGAGCAACACTAGGAGAAAAAACAACACTGTCATCAGACCTGCCTAAACTAGGAGGAGCAATGGTTACACAAGAAGAGGGAGTTCCATCAAGACAATATTCATGTCTCTCGCAGATTATTGTGGCAATATGTTAGGTCAAAATGAGATACTCCATCTCCAATTTGGAAGCCCTCTGCAGATCTTCATATCTAGTTGTGATCAAGTACACATCATATTTGTAAATTCTTTCCCTGCAAGCTGCGATTTCTTGATCTGTAGAAAAAGAGGCCTTCAAATTTTCAAAGATAAAGCATAATAAAATAATTTTTAAAATCAAATCCAGACAAGAAAAAGAGAATTATAAGATAAAAATGTAACATCAATGGACTTCAAAACTTGCATGAGCAGATATTCAGTTAGTTCCATAGTTGTAGCTATTTATCCCCAAACACCTAAGCATGGTCCTAGAGAAAATTGAAAACATAGGTGATACTTAACACCATTATAAAATATCAATGGAAGAAGGATGAGCTAAAACATTGGGAACTGGTTCTTGTAGGTATAATGGACATGTAAGCGATAACAAGCCAACAAAAAAATTTAAAATTATTAATAAAACATGTTCAAAACTACAACATTAAGCTTAAAAATCCATCTCCATATGAAATCCACCCAAAGAAGAAAAGAGTTTGTGTAGCAATTACTTGCTCCCATATACTCTAGCTTCTTTGCAAAATAAATTTAAGGTTTTTTCAGCATGAACCCTAATGACATAGCAACTCAAATCATTCACTATAAAGACCCACAACTTATGGTTTAATGGTTGGTGTCTTTATTTAATTTTATTATCATGTTGATTCCCTGGCTCACAATTTCCTTTGGAATCTAAATAGTCTAGAATCCTATTCAATGTTAATATGTTTTGCCATGATTCCAATTAATATTTATAGTCTTAACTTTTACTACAATAAAAAAGCTAATCTTTAAAGTAAAGTTGGATAAGACTCTAAATGTGGTGCTTGATAGGCTTGGAAGAAGCCTTAGTGAAAGAGTTTGGTAATAAGAACAAGGTTAACACCTCATCCTTGCATCATATTTGGTATCAGAGAAGGATTACACCATTTTAGAGAGCATAGTTGTGCTGGTTGTAGAAGTTGATAGAAGTGAGTAAGATTTTGTTTCAATTTGTTGTTGAAGTGGTATTTATTTTGTGTTTTGTGCATTTAACTCTTCTTGCTGAAACTCTACTATTCTTGACTACAAGCCCTTCGAAATAAACTAATTGTTGAGTTATCAGTGATCCAAAGGGTCCACACATTTTTTTTTACCTTAGATGGAGATCCAAAAAAGCATACACTAATTAGCATCAGAACATCTGCATGGGTCAAAAATAAATTGCATGATTAGATACTATCTTTATATAGAAAATGTGGAAGACAAAGGCTCAAACAAATTAGGGTTGGATGTGTATATTAGATCAAATTTAGAATAAAGCAATGTAATATGCCCACTCAATAAACCATAAAACTAGATGAAAATGGAATCTAAACTAGATGTGTATTTTTTATTTTTTTTATTTGCATGAGAGAAATTATAATTTGTTTGACATCACTTACAATCACATTAAGAAATGGTTGTATGAATTAAAAACACTACAAAAATATTGCATAGTGATCTACCTACTTGAAGTCTTAACTCTAGTGATATTTTAATATTTAATTGCATAAGTACTCTATCTACTATTTAATCTTTCAATTAGTTAGCATGGTAAAATCACATAATATCATATACCACAGTAAAGATAGAGAATAGATACTTGCAACATCAAAAGGAGAAATGTATCATTAAGAAGAGTGAACAATACCTTTCCAAGATCTTGTCTGCCACTAGTTCACCAAGGTTTTTGGTGGAATTTTGATGAACCATGAGATGCTGGGTTGGAAATTCCCACATTTTCATTATCCCCTATTCCAAATAAGGTTGGCATTAATCTCCTGATCAACCATCCTTTTTGGCCATGGAGAATTGTAATTGCACTAGTATTATCAATCAATCATTTACCTTTAAGTACATTTATCTTTAAGTATGAAACAAAGGATCAATGAAAACAAGATTCTCATTTAATTAAAAAAATGAATTTAAAGCTTTTCTAATTTTAAAAAAGAGAAATAGTTTCTAGATCCTTGGACAAGGAAACAAATTCATAAAGATATTTGTAAACTACTTGAATGAGGCTTCAATACTCAAAATATGAATCTTCATTAAAACAATGATTTTACATTTTCTTAAAAGGTGAAAGCAGATGCAATTTAACCACAAAGAAACCCATGATCACTTCTCCAACAAAGCTTGAAGAATCTAGATCCAACAAATTACTTACTTTCAAAAAGATCAAACTATAACATAGTTATCCATCACTTGGACTTAAGGGCAGATGGAGCTTCAAGATCTCACTCAGTTCAGAAGACTAAACATCTATGTCAAAAAAATGTGAGTTACAACACTTGTCAAAAATAGTTCAAAGAATGACTACAAGGGAAATGACTTTTATACAATAGACAATTAGATTCCCTAATCTACTACAAAAAAAGACATTTGAAGCCACAATAATCTTTGAACTAGGACAAGTGGAGCATGGCACGATTGTGCTACAATAGAGATTCTAGCTACCATCAGGATCAACACTAAATATATTTACCTTCCAAAAGGAAACATTTTTAAAAGCTCTAATCTATGTATATTCTCAAGGAATTTAAAAAAGGGAACTTAAATTTAGAAGAAATGGATGAGGTCATACACACCTTTGCGGTCAACTATAAAATTGTTTATCTTGCCATACAATTTCTGATGTTCATGTTAAAAAGATGTATTGAAGGTGCTTACACATGATGAAACAAGCCAACAAGTTATATTCTAATTATCAGTTATAGATGTACAATTATGGAGTGTGCATAGATGATATATCTTTAAAAAAATTATCTCAATGTGCTTCTATTGCAAACAACAAGAACCATTTAATTAAAGGTAAATATAGACCTGGAAATCTTTTCCTTTTGTGATTCCAGTCACATCAACATGTTGGTTGGAAACAAAATGGTGAGCAATAATGAGAGTACCAATAAGAAGAAGGGAATCATGTGTTACAAAAAACTCTTTCAACTCTCTCTTCAATGACACTCCTTATGACTTGGAAAAGCCCAACATAGGCTTCGTTAGCTACTTTCCTTTCTTCTATGTTGCCCCTATTTTTTGTGCCCTACCAATAGGAAAACCATGTTATAAATCCAATCTGATTCTTTAAACATATAAGAAGCTCGTTTTGCACTCCCAATATTTGAAGCAATTGTAAATTTATTAAATCAACTTGGTTTCAAATTCTTCAATACAAATCCAGTTCGCATATGCTCGCTATACAAAATGTACAATACCAATTCTAAAAGTTCTCATACATAGAAAAAACTAAGAGGAAAAATCCAAGACCAAATCATGGAATAAATACTCTAACTAGAGCATATATAAAAAAATTCAATGAGGCATGGTTTACTTGTAGTTTCTCGACAGCCATTATGGTTATGATTTTTTAGTGGGTATGAAATTGCAAAGGAGTCCTATATTTTGAGGTGAAACATTATGGAAAAATAAATACATATCAAAACATTCTAATTAATTCATTTCTCAAGGTATGCATTGTATGCATGGTGTATGTATTGGATGTGGTATCCAAAAGGTTATCATGGTAACAAAAAATTGCAGAATAAATCTTGCAACAAAAAATTGCACTACAAGTTTTTTTAATTTTTTCTATATATAGTTTGAAGCCTAAATAAGATTTCATCTTACTGCATCAACATTAAAAATTATGCAGAATTGGATTAAATTAGTAAGAGTGCAAATTTTAACTAATGCAACAAAATAGTTAGATTTTTCTTGCACGTTTAATTGAAATCCAATTTCTTTTGCAACTGATTGTAGTAGAGCTAAAGTTTTTGAAGAAATGTGCTAAGAAAATGTGGGAAAAATAGAGTTTCTACTCATAAAAAATTTAGGGAAACCTACTTTAAAAATAGGTCAAAATTTAAAATAGAGGTTTGATACACATTAAAAAGAAATTATGTGAATATTACCTAATAAATTAACCTAGTCATCAAATCCTCTTGAAGCATTACTATTATATAAACCAATTATTAGCATTCACAACATTTATAGGAATTCTTTCCTAAGTATTGCACAAAAGACAAATCTTCTTATGGATCATTTGCAATGTTAGGCATTTTCCCTTCGTTGATGCATCTAGCCATCCAAGTCTTCGAGGAATTTTCCAAGCTTTCGCTAGAAATATCTTCTGTATGAAAAATTGAGGGAAGGCCATAAGTTCATTGGTCTTAGCAAAGAAAAAAAGAAAGGAAAAAGAGAGTCTAAAGTTGTAGACATTTCAAGCAGGTTAGAGGTTTACCATTTCCACAGAATAAGAATGAATATGAACTTATTGGATTTGACATTTGAAGATCTCCACTATGATCCTGTGAAAATAGAATCGAACATATCTCACATAACATGTCTTTTGGGTAGTTTAAACTTTCACAGTGACATATTCAAATTGAAATACCTCAAATCTACCATTTTATTGACAAATCTTACCACATTAAAAAATTGAAACATTCAATGCCTTTTAAATAGTGGACTATTTCCCACAAAGATGAATATTAAGGCTCCCTATGGCTTGAAAAGGTTATGGTAAAAAATAAAATCCAAATGCCAAAGCTTAGAATATTGTTAATAATTTTAAGAATGTGATCAAATTTTTTAGCACCAAATACATACTCTATGTGCACCATATCTTGACTATTTGATGAAAACATACAAAAAAGTTAAAATAGATACAGAAACAAATAACTAACCTCCACATGTGGCAATTCAAATTCCCAACTATAGTCCTAAATTGCCCAATCTCCACTCTTCATTTTTCTTCTGCATGAATTTTACTGCAATGGTAATGCTAATAATCATAATAAGAAGCTCTTTCAAGAGCTAGATCTTAGGCTCCAGAGTAAGGATAATTGAATGTTATACCTGTTAAAGACCCATGTGTAACCTACCAAATTTAATATATTCTCCATTGATTGGGGTTCAGACATTTAGAATCTAGTGTGTTAGGCACAAGATGCAAATAGGAAAGGAAATGCAAATTTAGACTTTAAACCCTATCTTACAAATCTAAGACATAGAATGCAGAACACTTCTGAAAATTTCTAGAGTATGCAATACACTCACTAATAAGAAGCCCCGTTAAGAGCTAGATCTAAGGCTTGAGAGCATGGGTTTGTAGAAGCCAAGACAACATGTTCATAACAATGAATATCACGATTTTCATTTTTTGATATTATTAACCTGAGCTGGTCAAAATTTTGACCAACTTGGGAACCTATAAGTTGGTCAAAATTTCCACCAATTTGGGCACAAAAACCAAAAAAAATTATTGAACAACTCTCTTGAGGAGTTTGTCAAAAATTTAGGTCAAAGTTTGACTTCTAATGTACTAGTGAGTTAACTTTTTGAGAGCCAATACATGTAAAACAAAAATACCATATAAAAAAATGATACTCACCAAATAATCATTTTCCATTTGATGCAAGAGCATCTTGGGTTTTCTCACAATCTTGCATGTTTGGAGGGATTTTGGTCAAGTGTTGTGGAGCTTAGCAGATATTGGTGTTTGACATACACTAGGAGCTTGGCATGGTCTGGGAACTCACCACAGTCTTTGGTTGCTTGGCATGGTCTAGGGAATAGACATGTAATTTGGTTGCTTGGCATGGTTTGGGACCTTAGAATGGTCTTTGGTTGCTCAACAAGGTCTTTGGTTGCTTGTCATGGTCTGTGGAGCTTGACCTTTCTTAGGAATTTGGGCCCTGTTGCAGACCATGTAACTAATTTTTTGGAATGAGATAGAGGATGAAAATTTCAAGGACTAAAGAGGGTCTAGATTATTAACTATAGTTTGAAGCACAAGTTCTAATTCAATCAGAGCTAGGAGATATCACAATTTTACTTAGACATCAATTTTGGGCATTTAATTGCTATTGCAGGCCGACTTGTGACATTTAATTTATTTATTTGTATTTCATTTGTGTTCTAGGCCAACTTGTGGCTTAGATTGGTATAAGTAGGGGTTGTGGGGAAGTTATTTGTAATTATTCATCCATGGTGGAGAAGAAGGAGGTGGTAGAGGAGTGAATTTGGAGAAGAGCTAGTAGCTATGGCTAGGAAAACAAGGAGATTGCTTGGTGGGCTTGTGAGCACAAGTTGAGATCATCCTTGGGGGTTTCTACCAGAGCTTGGATCTGGACAAGCTAGGGTTTGATTTGGATCTTGAGGGATCTTGCAAAACTATTACTTGCTTTGCATTTTGCTGTAACTAGGAAGGCCTTACAACCTGACACATTGCATGCAATGAATTATATCTATGAATAAACTATTGTGAATTGGCTTCAAATATTTTATTGTTGTTTGTGTTTTCATTGTGTGGTTTATTTCTGGGGGCTAGTAAATCTCCTTTGGGGATTCTCCTACCTTGCACTACATTAGATGGTATCAGAGAAAAAGTTTATTCCTAAATGTGTTGACAATTCACCGAAGCTGAGGCAATTTATATGAGGATTTATAGAGAAGGTTGATATTGTGGCTAATTGATCTTATGGATTTGAGGATCTATTGCTTAGGGTTTGCTAAAATTTTGGAAGATACATCCAAGAAGATTGGACCCTAGGGAAAATGAGGATGTTAGTGATGTTGTGAAGTAGAGGATCTCAGAGAAGATAAGAGTAGAGTTCAAATTTGAGATTGCATTGATGAAGAGTGACATGATTACTAGAATTGTAAGTTCTTTAGGTGGTGTACCTAGGCATGTGGGTACTAAAGGTAGTTATAAGGAATTTTTTGAAGACTTTGAAGTTTTTGGATTGAGTAGTGAGGATAGAATTGATTATGTGGAGAGACCTATTAGAATTAGGGTTGGTTAGTTTGCTCAACCTAGATCTCAGTTGAAGCTAAAGCATAAGATGGAGGTTTCTAATTTTTTAGGTACATTGAACCCTATACACTTGATTGATTGGACTAGTGAATTAGAAGACTACTTTGAGCTTGAGGATATTAAAGATCCACTCAGAGTAAGGTTGGCACAAACTAAGCTGAAGGGACATGCTGCTCTTTGGTGGAAGAAACTGCAAAGGGACAAAGAAGAGGAAGGTGAAATGAAGATCATTAGATAGAAATTGATGGTGACTAAATTGAAGGCTAAGTTCATTCTTGCTAATTATGAACTTAAGTAGTTTAAGAGGTTGCAAAATGTGAAGTAGAAGGATATGATTGTGAAGGATTATACCAAGTTCTACAAGTTGACTATTCGGTATGGGCATAAAGAATTGTCAAAGTTAAAGGTAACTTGGTATATTAATAGTTTTAGATTCAATATTTAGGATGAGGTTGGTATGCTAAATATTTCTTCAGTTGAGGATTCTTTTTAGTATGCTTTGAGAACAAAGGAGAAGCTAACGAGGAAGAATCAAGGTCGTTCCCAAGGGAAGGAGAAGCAGGATAGCTCAACACAAGTTAAAATAAATGTAGAAGGTGAACAAAAAAGAATGATAGGTGGAGGTTGGTTTTGAAGTAATTGTTTCAAGTGTGACCAAGAAGGGCATAGATATTTTGAGTGTCTAATTTCAAGGACAACTAATGTTGTAAATGAGGATGCAATCCCAGACAATCAGCTTGAGAAAGGAGAGAGCTTGCTAGCTTGGCGAGTACTGATTGGTGGGAGGACATTGGATTCTTGTCAGAAGACTAGTTTGTTCAAAACTCATTGTAAGTCTAGTGGTAAAGTCCGCAAAGTGATTGTGGATGGTGGTAGTACTGATAACCTTTTTGCTAATGAGATGGTTCAAAAACTTGGTTTGAGAGAGAGCGAGGCATCCTTATCCTTATAGGATTGGCTGGTTGCAAGGTGAGCATGCTTTGGAAGTGAGGGAGCAATGCCTTGTTGATATCTAGATTGGGCAGTATAAGGATCAAGTGTTGTGTGATATTGTAGATATGAATAGTTGTCATTTATTAATTGGTAGACCTAAGAAGTATGATTGCAAGTGATGCATGATTGTGTTAGAAATGTGTTTACTATTGAGAAAGGTGGTAGGAAGTTTTCCCTGATTCCTTTACAAAATGAAGAGTTCAATACGAGGAACTTGGGTATTGGTAGCTGAGTTCAATTGGAAGATTTTGAGAAGGTCAAAGATCATCATGGAAAGCATACCTATGGAACACATGTGGTGGATGTGAAGAAGAAGAAGAAAAACAAGGGAAAGAATGTACAAGTTGAAGACTTGGAGGACATGTATGTGAAGAACCAGTGTGGATTTTATGTGTTCAATCCCAGAAGATGTTCTTCTAGTTACTAGAACATCTTTTCAAACCTAGGGTGTCTAATGTAGGAGCATCTTGGGTTTTCTTGAAATTCTACTGGTTTGGAGGGATTTTGGTTAAGTGTTGTGGAACTTGGTAGATATTAGTGTTTGACATACATTGGGAGCTCAACATGGTCTGGGAACTTGACATGGTCTTTGGTTGCTTAGCATGGTCTTTGGTTGCTTGACATGGTCTGGGAACTCGACATGGACTTTGGTTGCTTGACATGGTCTGGGGAGCTCGACATGGTCTATGGAACTCAAATTTGCTTAGGAATTTGGTGCCTATTGCAGGCCGTGTAACTAATTTGGAAAAATGAGTTAGAGGATAAAAATTTTAGGGATTAAAGAGGGCCTATAATACCAACTATGATTGAAAGTGCAAGTTCTAATTCAATTAGAGCTAGGAGATATCATGATTTTACTCAAACATCAATTTTGGGCATTTAATTACTGTTGTAGGCTGACTTGTGGCATTTAATTAATTTATTTGTATTCAATTTATGTTCTGGGCTGACCTGTGGGTTAGATTGGTATAAGTAAGGGTTGTGGGGAATTTTTTTTCATTATTCATCCATGGTAGAGAAGAAGGTGGAGGTAGAGGAGCAAATTTGGAAAATAGCTAGTAGCTATGGCTTGGAAAACAAGGAGATTGCTTGGTGGGCTTGTGAGCACAAGTTGAGATCTTCCTTAGGGGTTTCTACTAGAGTGTGGATCTAGACAAGCTAGGGTTTGATTTGGATCTTAACGGATCTTGTAGAACTATTACTTGTTTTATATTTGGCTGTAACTGGGAAGGCCTTATAGCTAGACACATTGCATGCAATGAATTATATCTATGAATAAACTATTGTGTATTGGCTTCAAACCTTGCATTGTTGTTTGTGTTTTTGCTATGTGGTTTATTTCTGGGGGCTAAGACATCTCCTTTGGAGATTCTCTTGCCTTGTACTACATCACCATTACACTAATTAGTAAACACTTAAAATAAATGGTAGTCGACACGTGCTTATTCTAAAATATACCTTATTTAACATATGAAGGGGTTGAAAGGAGGGAAAATAAAGAGTATTATCCTCCTTTTTCTCCTTCTATTTGCTCTTTTCTCCTTCTACCACATCTCCATCTCATTCTCCTTCTTCTCCATTGTCTTCTCCTTCTCCTTCTCCTTTTTTTTGCTTCTTGAACATTGAGCCTTCTTCCTCTCCTCCTTTTCTCTCCCTCTCCCTCTCCCTCTCCATCCCTCCTCCTCCTCCTCCTTTTTGTTCCTCTTCTTCTCCTTCTAATTTTTCTTCTCCTTATGTTATCCCTTGTCTAATTATTCTTCACCTTTTCCTTCTTCTCCTTCACCTTCTTCTCTTTCTTCCTTGCCTTCTTCTCCATATTTTTATTCTTCTCTTTTTGCATCTTCTTCCCCTTCTTTTGTTGTTTAAGGGATGAGAGAGTGTCCTATATTATTTTTTCTCGACCACTTTCTTGACTATAATTATAATTTCTTATATTGATTTTTCAATGTAGGATGTAAAACATCCAATTTTGAACTATATGTTCTGCATAAAAGATATTGGTTTTTCTACACTTTTTTAATATATAAATGATAATTATCTTAAGAAACAAATAGGATAAAAGATATTCTTGTAATTAAAAAATTAACTATTTATAATTGATAATAATTTTAACCAAAAAGAACATAATTTTTTTTATGAGTAAAATCAACATATATAACTTAATGTACAATAGAAAACACATGGCATGTGGTAAATACTAAATTATAAGCAAAACATAGACTTTAATAGGAAGATAGAGTACAAGAAATAAAAAATTTAATACTTAATTCAAACTTATATATTTCTTATAAAATATAGTCTATATAAAAAATATTTTTCACAATATAAGATTTTATTAAAACTATATTTTTCATTGTTAAATGTATACTGCAATTTTTTCTATAAAAGGAACACACACACACACACACAGAGATATAGATATATATGTATATATATATGTATATATATATATATATATATATATATATATATATATATATATATATATATGTATATGTATAATGTATGTATGTATGTGTGTATATATATGTATATATATACACACATACATACATACATATATACATATATATACATATATATATATATATATGTATATATATCTATATATACACACACATATATATACATCTATATATACATATATAGACATATATATATATATATATATGTATATATATACATATGTGTATATATGTATATATATGTTGTCTTTATAGAAAAATATAGTATACATTTTACAATGTATATATATGTATATACACACACACACAATATAAGATTTTATGAAAATTATATTTTTTTCATTGTAAAGTTTATACTACAATTTTCCTATAAAGGGAATATATATACACACATATAAATCATGTACATATATGTATATATGCATTTACACACACACACACACACACACACACAGAGACTCACATATGTATGTATGTATGTATGTATGTACACACACGATTTTATGAAAATTATATTTTTCATTGTAAAATATATATTACAATTTTTTCTATCAAGGGAATACACACACACACACATAAATACATGTACATATATGTACACACACATAATTTTATAATGCTTAAAAATATTTTTGATATAGATGTATACATTAAATAACTACTAAGAAAATAAGTTTTGTAAAAACTAATAGATAGATAAGATAAGATAAGATAAATTTATTAATGTCCAACAGGAGACCAATGAGGGTCTAAGGGAGAAGGATAGACTTAGATAAGAATAAAAATTACTAAAAAGATAATAAAAATTTATTTGTTAGATACAACTCAAAATTAAGATTAAATTGATTCAAAAGTGAAAGCCAAAGCAAGAGAAAATCAAATCAAATAATATTAAAGTTGATTTTTTTTCACATGAATGTTTTAGATCATTTTCATTCACCCATTATATTTAATACTACATTTATTACACTTCATCTAGATTGTTGTATTTATTAATATCCAACAACATTTCATTAAAAAATTATATTTGTTGTTTTTAAGTGCCTCTCCCATGTTTTTCTTTGTCTTTTTAGATAACTTAGGAGAAATTGATTTATCATCTTTGACATCATATGCTTCCATTCCCATTTTTTGGAGCACTTGGCCAACTCTTCCTGTAGATTTTTCCATCACATCAAAAGCACGTACTGATGGTGGAGAGGGATCTCATCGAGGATATAGTCGCTATGCCAACACCTTACCACACGATGGAATCTAATACAACCATTTATCATGTGGGATTTGCACCCACCACATACCATGTTGATAATCCAAGGCTACATAGATGAAGAGTCAAAGGGCTCGAGGGACTTGAACTGGTGACCTGTGCTCTGATACCATGTAGAAGTTGAGAAAACCAATTTCAGAGATCCCCAAGAACACCTACATGCAAATATCCTACAATGAAGAGAAATCAGAAAATAGAAAAAGCAGAGGTTAAAAATTCTCAATGAAGTGAGAGAAAAAATGTATTCCAAGTTATGAAAACATAAAGTACAAAGGTTCAACCTTAAAGGTGAAGAAATCCCTAAAGGGAAAAAGAAGCTAGGTTTGCATAAAATATTAATTATATGCATCTGAGAGAGCTAAAGAAACTAGAGTAATAAATGACTTACTTTAACACCCCCCTTAAGTGAAGCTTAGGAGGAAGCTAACCTAGTAAAGCTATGAAAGCAAGAAAATGGGTCCCAGTAACAAGGCCTAATTAGGTACCCAAAACAACAAAATCTCTATAAACTGGAGACAAAGGAGAAAACCTAGTGGGAAAAACCCCTCTCCAAAAAGAGATAGAACAAACATGCTGAAAAACCATGAAGGAAGGAAGGCCTCAAGAAGACCCCCCAAGGACAACTTTTGAACCCCAAGCATAGAACGCATCTGAAGATAGCATGGTGATGCAAATGACTTGGTGAAGATGTCAGCAACCAATGTGTCACTGGAAATGTACTCCAAAGAGAGAAAACCATCCTAGATCAAATGATGAATGAAATGCATATGAAGCTCAATGTGTTTAGTGCATTGATGCTCCATTGGGTTGCAAGAAATATGAATAGCACTCTAATTATTGCACCATAGAATAGTGGAACAATTAGGAGGGAAACCAAACTTAGTCATCAACTGTTGAAGCCATAAAATCTCCTGACTAGTAAGCACTGCAGCTTGATACTCAACCTCTTTGATGAAAGTGCATGAGCCTACTGAATCTTGCACGACCATGTGATAGGACCAGAGCCAAGATAGAAAACAAAGCTAGAAGTAGACTTTTGATCATCAATATCACCAACCCAATCTGAGTTAGGGTAGCCAAAAATGTGAGGTGTCCCTAATGTGTAATGAATTCCATACATTAGTGTGCCCTAAATGTATCTCAAAATATGCTTGACAACTTTCCAATGACTCTCATGAGGCTCATGTGAAAATTGAGAGACAAGACCCACTACGAAGGAGAGATTAGGATGAGTGTGTGTTAGGTACAACAAGCTACCAACCAACTACTAGTACAATGTGAGATCCACTGAAGGAAAAGTGCAAGAGGTAGACAAAGTAACACCTGAATGAAAAGGTGTAGGAGTAGGCTTACAATCAAGCATGTCAAAGCATCAACGTATGTCAAGAGCATACTTTTGCTGGTAAAGAAAGATTCTAGTAAGGGACTGAACAATTTAGAGACCAAGAAAATAGTGCAGTAGTCCAAGATTAGTCATCTCAAACTATTCAATCAATGCTCTCTAAACATCCTTAATCATAGAGGACGAGCTACCTGTGAGAAGAAGATCATTAACATATAGCACAAGGATCAAAACCTCAGCCTCAAGATGCTGAATGTAGACTATAGGATTGGAATAACAGCCTGTGAAGCCTGTAGAAATTAGAAAAGAGTCCATCTTCTCATACCAAGCTCAAGGGGCCTGTTTGAGACCATACAATGAGCATTAGAGTCTGCAAACTAGGGTGGAATCCTACAAAATCCCATTTAAATATCCAAAGGCTACACCATGTAAATATCCTAAGTAAGATCACCATTAAAGAATGCACTCTTCACATCCATTTGAAAAATAGGCCATCCCTATGAAGCTATGAGGGATAAGACAAGGTGAATAGAGTTCATCTTGGCAACAAGGGAAAATGTCTCAGTGTAATCAATACCCTCAACTTGTGAAAAATGCTTCACAACAAGATGTGCCTTGTACTTATCAATAGAACCATCAACAACAAACTTACTATGATATAACCATTTGCATCACACTACCTTTCTTCCCTTAGGAAGAGAACAAAGATCCCAAGTATGATTCTTCATCAAAGAAGAATAATTCTCCTCCATTGCATTGTCGCACTTAGGATGTCCTATTGTTGCTACAAAAGTCTGAGGATCATCACAAATAGCATGATTAAGAAGATTAGAACCTGCAGTATGTGAACAGGTGTGACGGGAAGTGGTAGGGTCACCAAATAGAGATCATGTAGCCTCAACTATAGCTCGAGCCCATTTAGGCATTTGGGAAGGATCTTGTGGTGAAGGTAAATGGGGATCAACATGATCATCATTCTCATCATCTGGAAAAGAGATTGGAAAGGATGAGTGAGTGGTGGTAAGTGAAGTAGACTCTGGAGGTAGGGTATCTACTACAGGAAGGTGCTCATCAAATTGGACATCTCGTCAAAATAGGACCTCTCTAGAATCAAGATCAAAAAACTTTTAGAACTTAACATCCTTGTAGTAACCAATAAAAATGAGGTCTCGACTCTTCCGCTCCATGGCTCTCCTCTGAGCATCTAGTATAAACACCCATGCTTCACTACCAAAAACTCAGAATGAAGATACATCATGCTTGACATGAGACCAAGCCTCCTCAGGAGTCATATGTCAAATTGCCTTGTGAGGCATCCAATTCTAAATATAGTTGGCACAATTGACTGTCTTTGCCCAAAAACATGAATCCATGGACTTGGACTGAATCATATAATTAGCCATCTCCCAATGGGTTCTATTCTTTCTCTTGGCCACACCATTCTATCGAGGGGTGTAGGGTACTGAAAACTAATGGAGAATACCATGTTCAGAGAAAAAATTCCTAAACGCTTGGTTCACATACTCCCCCCATTATTTGTGCATATCTATTGAATAGAAAGACTAGACTACTTCTCAAAAAATGTCTTAAAGACTCAAAATGAATCAAAGACATCAGACTTGTACTTCAAAAAGTACACCCATGTATGTCTGGAGAAGTCATCAATGAAAGTAAGTACATATCTTGGACCAAAAAAAGGAGTGGGAAATGATATGAGGTGACTATGAATCAACTCTAGTGGTGCCAAAGCATGAGTAGCTCATCCATGTGGAAAAGGATCCCTATGTTGTTTGCCAAGTGCACAACCCTAAAAATCACCATTTGTGCAGGAAATATAGGTATGCCCAAGAACAAGTGCCTGTGTACTCATTTGTGGAAGATATCTGTAATTGACATGGCCCAAATGCTCATGCCAAAGTCTACTTACTAAATCTACATGTGCAACAAGACATGAACCTATGTCATCATAAGACTCATATCCATCAAATCTATAGAGGTGAGATGCAGAGTCAACACTCCTAGTAGCCACAATCATCTCAGAATCCTATAAGTCCCCAATAACCACATCATGTGGTGAGAACTCAATTGTCTTACTAGAGCAAGAGTGGAAAATTTGATAAATAGACAATAGATTCATCGATATATCAAGGACAAGAAGAACATCCTAAAGAGAGCCCCTAGTTAATGCAAAAAAACTAGAACCCATGATGGAAAGATGTGACGAGTTCCCAACATCAATCTTTGAAGTAGGACAAGGGGCAAGTGAGGTGACCAATTGTTGAGTGTTTGTCATATGGTGAGAGGTACTAGAATCAAGAATCCAGGTAGGCCCAGAAGGCATAGCTCATGCAATAAGAGCATGACCTTTCCTTGCAAGGGGAGATGCAAACTTAGGAGCTAAAATGTGAAGCTCCTACATGGCTTCCTCTAAAGCCTCCAAATATTTCCAACACCTAGAAATGAGATGTCCATCCTTTCCACAAAAACTACAGGTCTCAATTGATTTCTTCTTAGTCTTGGAGGTAGACTCAATAGACTTCAAAAAAGATTTACCCTTGGAAGGGTTAGTTGGAGGTTTTGAATCAGTTTTTGATGTATCTTTCTTCAGTTTGGCTTTTTGTTTTGGTTTCCCTTGAGAAGTCTAAGCAACCAATGCTTGTTTGGAAGAGCCAGAGGCACCCACCTATTGGATCTTAGCCTATTCTCATGTCAACCAATCAAAAAATGTCTCAAAAGAAGGCATTTGATGTCTGTTACCCAAGGCATCGATAGTGGAGTAGAAAGTGGAAGAAAAGATTTGATATTGTCCTCACAACTTTGAGAGTATCAAAGAAATACACTCATCATCTATTTTGTTTTTACCACATCCTTGCAAGATTGTACGCAAAGATTTGAACTTCATCAAGAAGTCTTCAATAGTGGGAAATTTGGCTGGTGTCAAAGAAGTCAACTCTGCATCAAGCTGTAGTGCCTAAAAGTCAATCACTATGCCAAACAACATGTGTAATTTGGTCCAAATAGCTATTGAAGTGATCAAACCATCGAAGTGAAACTATAGACTATCTAAGATGTTTAGTGTAATTAGTCCCATGGCTTCATCAATTTTGTTTTTGTGTTGGAGAACCTCAAAAGGGCACATCAGAATAGGTTGGTTTGCATCTAGACATGACCATAAGCCTCTTGACATGAGAAACCTAGTCATCTATGTCTTCCAGGTGTGATAGTTGTGTGGCATGAGCTAGATTACAGAAGGATCTGACATTACGAGAAGAAGATGAAAGCAGAAGGACCTTATTTTGAAGTAAATTATAGAAAAGAAAATGCAACCCCACACAATGAATAAATATATCCCCCAAAACCAAAGTAACAACTATTGAAAAACACAAAAACTAAGAAAAGAACCTAGATTTTGGATGTAGAGAAGAGGAAAAAAGAAGTCTCTACTTCAACACCAAAATTGGAAGCTCAAATGAACTTACAATCAAATAAAACCAACACCATTATCTCTGTCTCTAAGTCATCTTTTCAATGCTTCTTTTGAATCACAAAAATGCATATATATGCTCTAACTACTGCACCAAGAAAGAGGCTCTCTAGAAAATTACAAACACTATCTTAAAATTAACACCCGTACGATTGTCACCAGGCTGTCATCAGAGAAAAAATTTGGCTATCAAAAAGATGATGTCAACAATTGAAAAGATGATGTCAACAAATGGAATGATTATGTCAACAGTCAGAATGATGACATTAGCAAGAGGAATGATTGGGATGATGTCAACTATCGAAAAAGTGATGTAGGAATGATGTGTTTAGCTAGAGCTATGATAGAGGAGGGCCATCGGTGGCAGTGGCACCTAGGAGGGAAACCCTGGCAGTGCCCCTGGCTTTGGTGGAGTAGAAGTGGCCCTCTAGTAGTGCGCGGGCTGTTGAGGAGCTGGGGCGATAGGTTGGTAGCACTGTCAACTGAGTGGCATGTAGACTGAGTTGGGATGGTGCTGCAGTGGCACATGAGCATTGTGACAGTGGCCACTCCTTTTTTTTTATTTAATTTTTTTTGCTTTGTGCATCCATACAACCGTATGACTACAATTGGGAGGCTTAAATAATTTTCCTAAACACTTGGAAGCCAAAAATGAAAAGTTTTATATGTATGTTGAGTGCAAACGGCCTTTTGGATCCAATGGTGGTATCCATTTGGGTCCAAAGTGCCCTAAAAAATTGCCCTTCTCCCTTTTGAAGAAAAAAAATCTGAAAAAGTTGGGGTTTCTAACTCTGAATCATGGCTTCAAGAATCTTCAAACGAGGAAGCAGTAGGTCACTTTGATACCATGTAGATTTTTCCATCACACCAAAAAAATGTATTGATAATGGAGAGGGATCTCATTAGGGATATAGTTGCTACACCAACACTTCCAACATTGATAATTGTTGTTGAAATAATGTTCTTTTGATGACAATTTTGTCTTTCCCTTCTACAACAAAACGTGGGAGGACACATTCAATAATTGGGTGTTGTGGTTTACTTATATTTTAATAACCTTGATTGATTAAATTATCCTTTGGGTGTGCATTTACTGGTGCTCTGGGTAAGGCATCATGCTTTTTTGTTGACACGTTTCTGAATAACTAGCCTATTAACTAATCAGAAAGCTCTATGTGAATCACTATTGAGTATTATGAGGAAGAAAATATTGTTGAAAAATATGATAAAGCAACTACAAGTAGAGATAAAGAACTAAAAAGGTGATAACAATATATGCACATTACAAATTCAACTAGAATGTGTGACATCCCAAATTAATTCATTTTACATTTTAGGCATATACTTGGGGTTTAAAAAATGTGGATCTTTAGATCAACACCTTTGAAATTTTTATATTTTATGATTGTGTGAAGTAGTTATTAAGTTAATGAAGATGTAATTTAATGTATTTGTCAGCATTAGATGTTGTTTTGTAAAACAATAAATAGTAAATATTAAAAATTATAATAATACCAAGATACCTATTTCTGGATTAAATTGTGTATATGATTTTTGCATTAACATCTTGGATCACATTCCACGATCCATCATTTAATCCTAATGATGGATTATGTAGTGATCCGGAACATTGATGCAAAAATCTTAAATATAATTTAATGTAGAAACAATAATCTAGATATCATTGATTGTGGAAATTCATTATAACAAAATATAACAATGATATACCTCACATAGAAATGGTCACTATCTCATGTTTAAAATATTTTTTCATCGTAAAAGTATGAATCACTCCAGAAGTGGCAATTAGGATTTTTTTTGGATCTAAATCAAAATGCCATGCACCTTGGGACAAGGTTTGTGTGGTACTTTCTTCTGCATTCCCAAGGGAAGACTTAGTTAAATGTCTAGGTTGTCCACATTGAAATCCTTTTTTAGGGTTTAAAGAAAATGAGAATTGAAGTAATGCCTCACCTCTCCAATAATGATTTGGAGATTTTTCAACATTTCACAAAAGAACTACACTTGTAATAGAAATTGGATATAAACATGGGGAAGATAATAAGATTCACCTAGTTAGTGGGTAAACGCACCAAGTTGTGGTGCCAAAAGGGGGGTATAAGTGGACACCTTTTTTCTGAAATCAGCAATTTTTGAATTTCAACAAGAGTTTGAAGATAGTTACGCTCAAAATTTTAAGATATGACAAAAAAAAAGTATCAGTCTTTTGAATCTAGTTTCTAAACTACTAATTTTTTTTCAAAATGGTTTAGTTTTAGGCCCTCAAAAAAGGGGGCCACAGAAAGAGGTACTATTTTTTTTAAAAAAATATAACATAGTGCAAAGTGTGGCCCTCGTAAAATTTTAACTTTTATTTTGAAATTCTTTAATCGCTTTGGTCAATAGTTACCTAACACTATGTAGTTTATCCCAAAATTTTCATGTAATTTTATTATGTGTATTTTTTTTAATGAATTTTGTAAGTGGACACATCCCAAAAATGTGAAATATCTATGTTCTCCCCCTCAAAATTATTGAAAACTAATCCAAAATAAAAACTTCTTTTTTTCAAAGTGTGTAGAATGGAGTCTAGTTTCTAAAAAGCTAACTTTTTGCAAAATTGGACGAATGAGCTAAAATCTATGCCCCAATTAGTACATGTTGGTTTTTGGGAGAAATTGGACATACATTCAAAAGAAATTATAGTTAAAAGGCTTTAAATTATATGAATTTGAAATAAATTATATGGTTATATAGCTAACACAGAGATCTAATACTATGTAACCTGATTTTATTGATTCTCAACCACAAAAAAACTTGAAGGAGAGCACAAAAGAAAAAATAATCATTTTTTGTATGCTTGCTACAAAACATGTCTTAGATTAGTTTAGAGGCTCCAGACCTTTGGGTTGGATCCCCAAGGAAAATCCAAGCCTTAGGCTTGGTGGTATCCAATGCTTTAGATAGTGTGTGCACACAATAGTGCATACACACTATAGTGTGTGTACGCTACTTACAACATTTTTAAATTCAAGGCTTAAATAGTGCATACATGCTATAGTGCATGCACGCTATTTAAACAATTTTTTAAATTGAAGAGTTAAATAGCATATACGCACTAAAGCGCACACGTGCTATAGTGTGTACACACTTTTTAACCCTTCAATTTTAGTAGAGAGTATGTATAAGGAGAGAGGGAAGGAGAGAGGTAGAGAGGGAGAGAAGGTAAAGAGAGAGAGAGAGATTAGAGATTGGCGAGAGAGTAGGGGATATGATGTAGAGTGACAGAGAAGAATAGAAAGACATAAGGGAATGGGGAAAGAGCATAGAGAGAGAGAGTTCAAATAAATTAAATAAATATTAAATAATTAAGGGAGGGAGGGAGGGAGGGAGGGAGAGAGGAGAGAGAGAGAGAGAGAGAGAGAGAGAGAGAGAGAGAGAGAGAGGGAGAGAGGGAGAAATGGAGAGAGGGGAATGAAGAGGGAAAGAAGGAGGGAGCAAGGGAGGAAGCGAAGGAGGCAGGAAGGGAGGGAGGGAGGGATGTTAGATTGTGGTGACTGATCAGGAAAGTATTGTACATACTTCATAAATAGTGGGGGCAAAAAAAAAATTTTTGGGCAGTGGCCAACATGGTAGCCGACATATTATGGCTAACATATGGCCGACATGTTATAACCCTAAAGTGGTTTAATACTTGTATAAAAGGGCGTAGGGTTGGGTATTTTTTATAATGTTGTGATGTGAAATTGGTTCTTGCAGCGGTATTGAGCTCTAAGGGATTACGGATTGTAATCAGGTTGTAATCACTGGATTGTAATAAGATTGAACTTGCTGTTTGGTGGACGTAGCCCAGGGATTGGGTGAACCACATTAAATCTTGGTGCCTTTTGTTCATTTCTGTGTGCTCTATTATTTTATGTTATTGGTTATATTTGCATGTAGTTTTTATTTATGTCTGTGGTTTATCCTAACAAGTGGTATCAGAACAAGGTTGTCTTTCAATTATCCTCTGCAGGAAAGTCTCACGGTTAAGTGGGAGTCTCACAGTTGAGTGGGAGCGATGGCAGATGAGGGTAAGTTGAGGGTTGATAGGTTTAATGGGCAAAACTTCCAATTATGGAAGATGCAAATGGAAGACTATTTATATCAGAAGGATTTATGGAAGCCGTTGAAAGGAAAAGACAAGAATCAGAAAACTATGTCAGAGGCTAAATGGGATCTTTTGGATAGGAAGGCACTCAGAAGCATTCGGTTATGCTTGGCACCATCGGTGGCATTTAATATTACAAAAGCAAACACAATAAAAGATTTGATGAAAACCCTAGCGACACTGTATGAAAAGCCCTCCACTTCAAACAAGGTATTTCTCATGAAGCATTTATTTAATATGAAAATGGCAGAAGGTGGATCTATTGCAGATCATTTAAATGAGTTTAATACTATTACTAGTCAATTATCTTCTATGGGTATCAATTTTGATGAAGAAATTAGGGCTCTCTTGATTTGGTGTTCTTTGCCTGAAAGCTAGAATGGCTTGGTAATGGCGGTGAGTAATTCTGTTCCTGGATCTAGTACCCTAAAATATGATGATGTGATCAGTGTCATTTTAAGTGAGGAAACTCGTAGAAAATCCTCGGGTGGATCTACATCAGGAAGTGCTTTAAATGCACAAAGCAGGGGCAGAACGACTGAAAGAGGAAGTAACTCTGGAAATCATGGGAAATCAAGAGGAAAGTCAAAGGGGAGGAGGTCTCAATCGAGAGGACCAAATGATTGCTGGTACTGTGGGAAACCAGGGCACAAAAAGAAAGATTGCTAGAATCGAAAGAAAAATGAAGGAGATAAATCAGATGGAGACAAGGAGGCAAATGTGGTAAGTAACAAATCCGAAGAGGATGCTTTGCTTTTGTCTTTAGAGAGTGTTGATGATTCATGGGTTTTAGATTCTGGTGCTTCTTTCATGCTACACCTCATAGAGGTTATTTCATTGATTATGTCCAAGGGGATTTTGGGCTTGTTTATTTGGGGGATAATGAACCCTGTAAGATTGTTCGAAAGGGAAAAATTAAGATTAAGTTGTAGAATGGGAATCATTGGCTACTACATGAGGTAAGACATGTTCCAAAGCTGAGTAGGAATTAAATTTCAGTAGGGCAACTCGGTGATGAAGGTTGTGTAGTTACTTTTAATGATACAAATTGGAAGGTTTCAAAAGGTTCCCTTGTAGTAGCAAAAGGTGTGAAAGTAGGCACCTTATATCTTTGTACAGGTCATATTGTTCCTTCTACTTTGATTATTTCAGAGAAAAATGAATGTTCAGGAACAATTGCTGCAGTTGAGCAGGGAGAACAAATAGCTACTATAGATTTTGATACAACGTTGTGGCACAATAGACTTGGGCACATGAGTGAGAAAGGTATGAAAGTACTTCATTCAAAGAAAGTTTTACCAGGTCTGAAATGTGTGAATATGGATTTCTGTGAAAGTTGTGTGTATGGAAAATAAAAGAGAGTGATTTTTGTAAAGACTGGGAAGGAAAACAAAAAGGAGAAATTAGAGCTTGTGTATACAGATGTATGGGGACTAGCTCAGGTATCTTCCCTTGGTGGATCTCATTATTATGTTACATTTATTGATGATGCAACTAGAAAAGTATGGGTTTATTTCCTTAGACAAAAATCTGATGTATTTCAAACTTTTAAGAAATGAAAATGCTTGGTTGAAAATGAGACTGGTAAGAAATTAAAATGTCTTAGATCTGATAATGGTGGTGAGTATTGCAGTCATGAATTCAAAGATTATTGCTCCACTAATGGTATTCATAGACAAAAAATTGTTCAAAGGACTCCACAGGAAAATGGAGTGGTTGAATGCATAAACATGACTATAATGGAGCGCACAAGGAGCATGAGGTTGCATGTTGGGTTGCCCTTACATATGTGGGCAGAGGCTGTCAATACTTTAGTATATTTGATTAGTAGAGGTTCCTCTACTCCTTTGGGTTGTGGTATTCCAGAGGAAGCATGGACTAGTAAGAAGGTGAGTTATTCTTTTCTCAAGACCTTCGGTTGTGAAGCTTTTTCTCATATAGACTCTGAAAATAGAACTGAGCTAGAAGCTAAATCAAAGAAATGTGTCTTTGTTGGATATGGCATTAATGAATTTGGTTATAGGCTTTGGGCTTTTGAAAATCTTAAAATTGTTAGAAGTCAAGATGTCATATTCAATGAGAAAGTGTTGTACAAAGATCTGTTGCAGCAACATGAGAAGAAAGAAGATGATTATGTAGTGCTGGATGATACTCCAAAAGCTGATGTTCCAGCCATTCCTCATGATGTGCAACAATTGTAACAACAAATACCACACACACCAGTAAATGTTAGATGGTCAACAAGGAAAATTAGACCTCCACAAAGGTTTTCTCCCTCTTTTTATTCTATTTTACTTACTGATGCTGGTGAACCTAAAAGTTATGATGAAGCTGTGCAGGTAGATACTAAGATTCAGTGGGAGTCTACAATGAAAGATGAAATGGACTCTTTGCTGAAAAATAAGACATGGGATTTGTGCAAGTTGCCTAAAGGTAAAAAGGCTTTACAGAATAAGTGGGTTTACAGGTTGAAAGAAGAGGAAGGAGGTAAGAAAAGATTTAAGGCCAGGTTAGTTGTAAAAGGATTTGCACAGAAAAAGGGAATTGATTTTGATGAGATCTTTTCTCCTGTTGTTAAAATGACTTCTATTCATACTATTTTAAGTCTTGTGGCTACTGAAGATTTGTATTTAGAGCAGATGGATGTTAAAACAACTTTTCTTCATGGTGATTTGGATGAAGAAATATATATGGCTCAGCTATAGGGTTTTGAGGTCAAAGGTAAGGAGAACTTAGTGTGCAAATTGAAGAAAAGTTTATATGGCTTGAAGCAAGCACCGCGACAATGGTATATGAAATTTGACAGTTTTATGCATGAGCATGGATATAACAGGTGTCATTCAGATTATTGTGTTTATTTTAAGAGGTTGGATGAT